>CM075469.1:22432598-22777598 GCA_037950665.1 Hypophthalmichthys nobilis
GTCATAGCACACCTCTCCTCAATGAGCCGGTCGATTTGACACCTCATTCATGGGTCTAGGACAAAAACTGCGGGACAAGTTACGCGCCGAAGTTTTTGTCCAGAAGAAGAAGAAGAATAACTAGAATGTACATTTCCTGAAGAAAATGTGAATGGTGCTTGCAGTGGCAAAACTCGCACTCGGTCGCTAGGGTGTTTCTAGGCAATTGCTAAGGTATTCTGGGTGGTTGCTAGGCGGTTGCTAGGTTGTTCTGGGTGGTTGCTAGGTGGTTGCTAAGGTATTCTGGGTGGTTGCTAGGCGGTTGCTAGGTTGTTCTGGGTGGTTGCTAGGTGGTTGCTATGGTAACCTGGGTGGTTGCTAGGGTGTTGCTAGGCAGTTGGTAAGGTACTTGGGGTGGTTGCTAAGGTGTTGCTAGGCGGTTGCTAGGGTGTTCTGGATGGTTGCTATGTGGTTGCTATGGTAACCTGGGTGGTTGCTAGGGTGTTTCTAGGCAGTTGGTAAGGTACTTGGGGCAGTTGCTAAGGTGTTGCTAGGTGGTTGCTAGGGTGTTATGGGTGGTTGCTAGGCAGTTGCTATGGTAACCTGGGTGGTTGCTATGATGTGACTAGGTGGTTGGTAGTTGTCACAGATGGTTACTATGGTGTTATTATAGAGTTCTTAGCATGTTCTTAGCCCACTTTAGCACTTAGCTAACCACTATTAGCATGTAGCTATTCACTGCTAGCATGTGTAGCATGTTGGAAGTCCAGTTTGCTAGCATGAGTCAAAAGAGCCAACCACCATGTCTCTACGATGCTCTGATGCAGAGATATAGGTCTTGCTAAACGGTTGCTAGGGTACTTTGTTTGGTTGCTAGGAAGTGGCTTAGCAGCTGCCAATGATGATACACCAAAGGCTGCTTGCCAATATAAGCCAACCCCCATGTCTCTACGATGTTCTGATGCAGAGATATAGGTCTTGCATAACGGTTGCTAGGGTACTCTGTTTGGTTGCTAGGGAGTGGCTTGGCAGCTGCCAATGATGATACTCAAAAGGCTGCTTGCCAGTATGAATGTTATAAACCAAACCCCCATGCCTCTATGATATTCAGATTTGAAGATATCCCTCTATGCTTTGGGTTGCTAGGGTGCTCTAAATGGTTGCTAGGGTGTGGTTAAGAAGTGTTGAAGGTGATTTGTGATTGGCCCTTTGCTGGCCCGAGTCAAACGAGCCCACCTTCATGTTTCTAAGACACTTATATCCAAAGATATCCCTTTGACCTTTTTCAATTGAAGTCTATGGAACTTGTTGCTATGGTGCTCTAAATGGTTGCTAGGGCGTGGCTTGATAGCTTCACATTGATCCTGAGAGACTGATTGGTTGCCTGAGTGAAATGAGCCGCCCCTTGTCTCTATGACATTGTGATCCAGAGTTATGTTCAATACAAAATCCCTATGTAATTTACCATAGTAGGAAAAACACAGTCACTTCCTGGTTCATGGGCACGGCTTCACCATAGTAGAGAAAGCAAAAGTGACAGTTGAGATTCAAATTTCTGAACATTCCGCCATTGAAAGTCAATGGGACTTTTTTGGCCGCTTTTAGTCCGCTGTCTGCGAACATCGTTGGGCGATCGCTTATAAAAGTCATAGCACACCTCTCCTCAATGAGCCGGTCGATTTGACACCTCATTCATGGGTCTAGGACAAAAACTGCGGGACAAGTTACGCGCCGAAGTTTTTGTCCAGAAGAAGAAGAAGAAGAATAATAATAAGTATGCAGGAGAATAAGAATGATGCTTTGCCTTTGGCAAGCACCATTAATAATAATAAGTATGCAGGAGAATAAGAATGATGCTTTGCCTTTGGCAAGCACCATTAACTAGAATGTACATTTCCTGAAGAAAATGTGAATGGTGCTTGCAGTGGCAAAACTCGGCACTTGGTTGCTAGGGTGTTTCTAGGCAATTGCTAAGGTGTTCTGGGTGGTTGCTAGGCGGTTGCTAGGTTGTTCTGGGTGGTTGCTAGGCGGTTGCTAGGCAGTTGGTAAGGTAGTTGGGGCAGTTGCTAAGGTGTTAGTAGGCGGTTGCTAGGGTGTTCTGGGTGGTTGCTAGACGGTTGCTATGGTAACCTGGGTGGTTGCTAGGTGGTTGCTAGGCAGTTGCTAAGGTACTTGGGGTGGTTGCTAAGGTGTTGCTAGGCGGTTGCTAGGGTGTTATGGGTGGTTGCTAGGCGGTTGCTATGGTAACCTGGGTGGTTGCTATGATGTTACTAGGTGGTTGGTAGTTGTCACAGATGGTTACTATATTGTTTTATAGAGTTCTTAGCATGTTCTTAGCCCACTTTAGCACTTAGCTAATCACTATTAGCATGTAGCTATTCACCGCTAGCATGTGTAGCATGTTGGAAGTCCAGTTTGCTAGCATGAGTCAAAAGAGCCAACCGCCATGTCTCTACGATGCTCTGATGCAGAGATATAGGTCTTGCTTAACGGTTGCTAGGGTACTCTGTTTGGTTGCTAGGGAGTGGCTTGGCATCTGCCATTGATGATACTCCAAAGACTGCTAGCCAATATAAACCAACCCCCATGCCTCTATGATGTTCTGATGCAGAGATATAGGTCTTGCAAAACGGTTGCTAGGGTACTCTGTTTGGTTGCTAGGGAGTGGCTTGGCAGCTGCCAATGATGATACACCAAAGGCTGCTTGCCAGTATGAATGATATAAACCAACCCCTGTGCCTCTATGATATTCAGATTTGAAGATATCCCTCTATGCTTTGGGTTGTTAGGGTGCTCTAAATGGTTGCTAGGGTGTGGCTATGAAGTGTTGAAGATGATTTCTGATTGGCCGTTTGCTGGCCTGAGTCAAAGCGAGCCCACACTCATGTTTCTATGACACTTCTATCCAAAGATATCCCTTTGACCTTTTCAATTGAAGTCTATGGAACCTGTTGCTATGGTGCTCTAAATGGTTGCTAGGGCGTGGCTTGATAGCTTTACATTGATCCTGAGAGACTGATTGGTCGCATGAGTGAAATGAGCCCGCCCCCTTGTCTCTATGACATTGTGATCCAGAGTTATGTTCAATACAAAATCCCTATGTAATTTACCATAGTAGGAAAAACACAGTCACTTCCTGGTTCATGGGCACGGCTTTACCATAGTAGAGAAAGCAAAAGTGACAGTTGAGATTCAAATTTCTGAACATTCCGCCATTGAAAGTCAATGGGACTTTTTGGCAGCTTTTAGTCCGCTGTCACGGAACATCGTTAGTCCGATCTCTTAGAAAAGTCATAGCACACCTCTCCTCAATGAGCCGGTCGATTTGACACCTCATTCATGGGTCTAGGACAAAAACTGCGGGACAAGTTACGCGCGAAGTTTTGTCCAGAAGAAGAAGAAGAAGCAGAATAATAACTAGAATGTACATTTCCTGAAGAAAATGTGAATGGTGCTTGCAGTGGCAAAATCGGCACTCGGTTGCTAGGGTGCTGTAATTGGTTGCCAGGGCGTGGCTATGAAGTCACTACTTATTGGCTGCTTGATAGGCCGAGTCAAAAGAGCCCAGCCCTAAGTCTCTATGACCTTCTGATCCAAAGATATGATCTCACAGATTTTGTTCCAATGTTAAGTTTATGGGTCCCTTTTTAGCGATATTTAGTCCGCTGTGCGAACATCATACATCCGATCGCTTAGAAAAGTCATAGCACACCTCTCCTCAATGAGCCGGTCGATTTGACACCTCATTCGTGGGTCTACGACAAACGGTGCGGGACAAGTAGCGTGCCAAAGTTTTGTCCAGGTGAATAGTAATTACAATACTAGAATGTACATTTCCTGAAGAAAATGTGAATGGTGCTTGCAGTGGCAAAACTTCGGCACTCGGTTGCTAGGGTTTTCCTAGGCAATTGCTAAGGTGTTCTGGGTGGTTGCTAGGCGGTTGCTAGGGTGTTCTGGGTGGTTGCTAGGGTGGTGCTAGGCAGTTGGTAAGGTACTTGGGGCAGTTGCTAAGGTGTTGCTAGGCGGTTGCTAGGGTGTTCTGGGTGGTTGCTAGGCGGTTGCTAGGCAGTTGTTAAGGTACTTGGGGTGGTTGCTAAGGTGTTGCTAGGCGGTTGCTAGGGTGTCATGGGTGGTTGCTAGGCAGTTGCTATGGTAACCTGGGTGGTTGCTATGATGTTACTAGGTGGTTGGTAGTTGTCACAGATGGTTACTGTAGTGTTTTTATAGAGTTCTTAGCATGTTCTTAGCCCAATTTAACACTTAGCTAATCACTATTAGCATGTAGCTATTCACCGCTAGCATGTGTAGCATGTTGGAAGTCCAGTTTGCTAGCATGAGTCAAAAGAGCCAACTGCCATGTCTCTACAATGCTCTGATGCAGAGATATAGGACTTGCTAAACGGTTGCTAGGGTACTTTGTTTGGTTGCTAGGGAGTGGCTTAGCAGCTGCCAATGATGATACACCAAAGGCTGCTTGCCAATATAAGCCAACTCCCATGTCTCTATGATGTTCTAATGCAGAGATATAGGTCTTGCAAAACTGTTGCTAGGGTACTTTGTTTGGTTGCTAGGGAGTGGCTTGGCAGCTGCCAATGATGATACTCCAAAGGCTGCTTGCCAGTATGTTTGATATAAACCAAACCCCATGCCTCTATGATATTAAGATTTGAAGATATCCCTCTATGCTTTGGGTTGCTAGGGTGCTCTAAATTGTTGCTAGGGCATTGCTATGAAGTCTTGAAGGTGATTTGTGATTGGCCGTTTGATGTCCTGGAGTCAAACGAGCCCACACTCATGTTTCTATGACACTTCTATCCAAAGATATCCCTTTGACCTTTTCAATTGAAGTCTATGGAACTTGTTGCTATGGTGCTCTATATGGTTGCTAGGGCGTGGCTTGATAGCTTCACATTGATCCTGAGAAACTGATTGGTTGCCTGAGTGAAATGAGCCCGCCCCTTGTTTCTATGACATTGTGATCCGGAGTTATTTTCAATACAAAATCCCTATGTAATTTACCATAGTAGGAAAAACACAGTCACTTCCTGGTTCATGGGCACGGCTTCACCATAGTAGAGAAAGCAAAAGTGACAGTTGAGAGTGACGGAATGTTCATGAATTTGAATTTTTCAATGCAAGTCTATGGGACTTTTTTGGCCGCTTTTTCGTCCGCTGTGCGAACATCGTTGGTCCGATCGCTTATAAAAGTCATAGCACACCTCTCCTCAATGAGCCGGTCGATTTGACACCTCATTCATGGGTCTAGGACAAAAACTGCGGGACAAGTTACGCGCCGAAGTTTTGTCCAGAAGAAGAAGAATAATAATAAGTATGCAGGAGAATAAGAATGATGCTTTGCCTTTGGCAAGCACCATTAATAAGTATGCAGGAGAATAAGAATGATGCTTTGCCTTTGGCAAGCACCATTAACTAGAATGTACATTTCCTGAAGAAAATGTGAATGGTGCTTGCAGTGGCAAAACTCGGCACTTTCGGTTGCTAGGGTGTTTCTAGGCAATTGCTACAGTGTTCTGGGTGGTTGCTAGGCGGTTGCTAGGTTGTTCTGGGTGGTTGCTAGGCAGTTGCTAAGGTACTTGGGGTGATTGCTAATGTGTTGCTAGGCGGTTGCTAGGGTGTTCTGGGTGGTTGCTAGGCGGTTGCTATGGTAACCTGAGTGGTTGCTAGGCGGTTGCTAGGCAGTTGCTAAGGTACTTGGGGTGATTGCTAATGTGTTGCTAGGTGGTTGCTAGGGTGTTCTGGGTGGTTGCTAGGCGGTTGCTATGGTAACCTGGGTGGTTGCTAGGCAGTTGCTAAGGTACTTGGGGCAGTTGCTAAGGTGTTGCTAGGCGGTTGCTAGGGTGTTATGGGTGGTTGCTAGGCAGTTGCTATGGTAACCTGGGTGGTTGCTATGATGTTACTAGGTGGTTGGTAGTTGTCACAGATGGTTACTATGGTGTTTTTATAGAGTTCTTAGCATGTTCTTAGCCCAATTTAACACTTAGCTAATCACTATTAGCATGTAGCTATTCACCGCTAGCATGTGTAGCATGTTGGAAGTCCAGTTTGCTAGCATGAGTCAAAAGAGCCAACTGCCATGTCTCTACGATGCTCTGATGCAGAGATATGGGTCTTGCTAAACGGTTGCTAGGGTACTTTGTTTGGTTGCTAGGGAGTGGCTTAGCAGCTGCCAATGATGATACACCAAAGGCTGCTTGCCAATATAAGCCAACCCCCATGTCTCTACAATGTTCTGATGCAGAGATATAGGTCTTGCATAACGGTTGCTAGGGTACTCTGTTTGGTTGCTAGGGAGTGGCTTGGCAGCTGCCAATGATGATACACCAAAGGCTGCTTGCCAGTATGAATGATATAAACCAACCCCCATGCCTCTATGATATTCAGATTTGAAGATATCCCTCTATGCTTTGGGTTGCTAGGGTGCTCTAAATGGTTGCTAGGGTGTGGCTATGAAGTGTTGAAGGTGATTTGTGATTGGCCGTTTGCTGACCCGAGTCAAACGAGCCCACCCTCATGTTTCTATGACACTTCTATCCAAAGATATCCCTTTGACCTTTTTCAATGGAAGTCTATGGAACTTGTTGCTATGGTGCTCTAAATGGTTGCTAGGGCGTGGCTTGATAGCTTCACAATGATCCTGAGAGACTGATTGGTTGCCTGAGTGAAATGAGCCCACCCCCTTGTCTCTATGACATTGTGATCCAGAGTTACGTTCAATACAAAATCCCTATGTAATTTACCATAGTAGGAAAAACACAGTCACTTCCTGGTTCATGGGCATGGCTTCACCATAGTAGAAAGCGAAAGTGACAGTTGAGATTCAAATTTCTGAACATTCCGCCATTGAAAGTCAATGGGACTTTTTTGGCCGCTTTTTCGCCCCCTGTGCGAACATCGTTGGGCCGATCGCTTATAAAAGTCATAGCACACCTCTCCTCAATGAGCCGGTCGATTTGACCCCTCATTCATGGGTCTAGGACAAAAACTGCGGGACAAGTTACGCGCCGAAGTTTTTGTCCAGAAGAAGAAGAAGAAGAATAATAATAAGTATGCAGGAGAATAAGAATGATGCTTTGCCTTTGGCAAGCACCATTAACTAGAATGTACATTTCCTGAAGAAAATGTGAATGGTGCTTGCAGTGGCAAAACTCGGCACTCGGTCGCTAGGGTGTTTCTAGGCAATTGCTAAGGTGTTCTGGGTGGTTGCTAGGCGGTTGCTAGGGTGTTCTGGGTGGTTGCTAGGCGGTTGCTAGGCAGTTGGTAAGGTAGTTGGGGCAGTTGCTAAGGTGTTACTAGGCGGTTGCTAGGGTGTTCTGGGTGGTTGCTAG
This sequence comes from Hypophthalmichthys nobilis, assembly GCA_037950665.1. Lineage (NCBI taxonomy): Eukaryota > Metazoa > Chordata > Actinopteri > Cypriniformes > Xenocyprididae > Hypophthalmichthys > Hypophthalmichthys nobilis. The sequence goes on from CM075469.1 coordinate 22,439,924, forward strand.
GCCATTGCTATGGTAACCTGGGTGGTTGTTAGGCGGTTGCTAGGCAGTTGCTAAGGTACTTGGGGTGGTTGCTAACATGTTGCTAGGCGGTTGCTAGGGTGTTCTGGGTGGTTGCTATGCGGTTGCTATGGTAACCTGGGTGGTTGCTAGGGTGTTGCTAGGCAGTTGGTAAGGTACTTGGGGCAGTTGCTAAGGTGTTGCTAGGCGGTTGCTAGGGTGTTATGGGTGGTTGCTAGGCAGTTGCTATGGTAAGCTGGGTGGTTGCTATGATGTTACTAGGTGGTTGGTAGTTGTCACAGATGGTTACTATGGTGCTTTTATAGAGTTCTTAGCATGTTCTTAGCCCATTTTAGCACTTAGCTAATCACTATTAGCATGTAGCTATTCACCGCTAGCATGTGTAGCATGTTGGAAGTCCAGTTTGCTAGCATGAGTCAAAAGAGCCAACCGCCATGTCTCTACGATGCTCTGATGCAGAGATATAGTACTTGCTTAACGGTTGCTAGGGTACTCTGTTTGGTTGCTAGGGAGTGGCTTGGCAGCTGCCAATGATGATACACCAAAGGCTGCTTGCCAGTATGAATGATATAAACCAACCCCCGTGCCTCTATGATATTCAGATTTGAAGATATCCCTCTATGCTTTGGGTTGTTAGGGTGCTCTAAATGGTTGCTAGGGTGTGGCTATGAAGTGTTGAAGATGATTTCTGATTGGCCGTTTGCTGGCCTGAGTCAAACGAGCCCACACTCATGTTTCTATGACACTTCTATCCAAAGATATCCCTTTGACCTTTTTCAATTGAAGTCTATGGAACCTGTTGCTATGGTGCTCTAAATGGTTGCTAGGGCGTGGCTTGATAGCTTTACATTGATCCTGAGAGACTGATTGGTCGCATGAGTGAAATGAGCCCGCCCCCTTGTCTCTATGACATTGTGATCCAGAGTTATGTTCAATACAAAATCCCTATGTAATTTACCATAGTAGGAAAAACACAGTCACTTTCTGGTTCATGGGAGGCTTCACCATAGTAGAGAAAGCAAAAGTGACAGTTGAGATTCAAATTTCTGAACATTCCGCCATTGAAAGTCAATGGGACTTTTTGGCAGCTTTTAGATCGCTGTGCGAACATCGTTGGGCGATCTCTTAGAAAAGTCATAGCACACCTCTCCTCAATGAGCCGGTCGATTTGACACCTCATTCATGGGTCTAGGACAAAAACTGCGGGACAAGTTACGCGCCGAAGTTTTGTCCAGAAGAAGAAGAAGAAGCAGAATAATAACTAGAATGTACATTTCCTGAAGAAAATGTGAATGGTGCTTGCAGTGGCAAAATCGGCACTTTCGGTTGCTAAGGTGTTATGGGTGGTTGCTAGGCAGTTGCTATGGTAAGCTGGGTGGTTGCTATGATGTTATTAGGTGGTTGGTAGTTGTCACAGATGGTTACTATAGTGTTTTTATAGAGTTCTTAGCATATTCTTAGCCCAATTTAACACTTAGCTAATCACTATTAGCATGTCGCTATTCACTGCTAGCATGTGTAGCATGTTGGAAGTCCAGTTTGCTAGCATGAGTCAAAAGAGCCAACCGCCATGTCTCTACGATGTTCTGATGCAGAGATATAGGTCTTGCTAAACGGTTGCTAGGGTACTCTGTTTGGTTGCTAGGAAGTGGCTTAGCAGCTGCCAATGATGATACACCAAAGGCTGCTTGCCAATATAAGCCAACCCCATGTCTCTACGATGTTCTGATGCAGAGATATAGGTCTTGCTAAACGGTTGCTAGGGTACTTTGTTTGGTTGCTAGGGAGTGGCTTGGCAGTTGCCAATGATGATACTCCAAAGGCTGCTTGCCAATATAAACCAACCCCCATGTCTCTACTGATGCTCTGATGCAGAGATATAGTACTTGCTTAACGGTTGCTAGGGTACTCTGTTTGGTTGCTAGGGAGTGGCTTGGCATCTGCCATTGATGATACTCCAAAGACTGCTAGCCAATATAAACCAACCCCCATGCCTCTATGATGTTCTGATGCAGAGATATAGGTCTTGCAAAACGGTTGCTAGGGTACTCTGTTTGGTTGCTAGGGAGTGGCTTGGCAGCTGCCAATGATGATACACCAAAGGCTGCTTGCCAGTATGAATGATATAAACCAACCCCTGTGCCTCTATGATATTCAGATTTGAAGATATCCCTCTATGCTTTGGGTTGTTAGGGTGCTCTAAATGGTTGCTAGGGTGTGGCTATGAAGTGTTGAAGATGATTTCTGATTGGCCGTTTGCTGGCCTGAGTCAAACGAGCCCACACTCATGTTTCTATGACACTTCTATCCAAAGATATCCCTTTGACCTTTTTCAATTGAAGTCTATGGAACCTGTTGCTATGGTGCTCTAAATGGTTGCTAGGGCGTGGCTTGATAGCTTTACATTGATCCTGAGAGACTGATTGGTCGCATGAGTGAAATGAGCCCGCCCCCTTGTCTCTATGACATTGTGATCCAGAGTTATGTTCAATACAAAATCCCTATGTAATTTACCATAGTAGGAAAAACACAGTCACTTCCTGGTTCATGGGCACGGCTTCACCATAGTAGAGAAAGCAAAAGTGACAGTTGAGATTCAAATTTCTGAACATTCCGCCATTGAAAGTCAATGGGACTTTTTTGGCCGCTTTTTCGTCCGCTGTGCGAACATGGTTGGTCCGATCTCTTAGAAAAGTCATAGCACACCTCTCCTCAATGAGCCGGTCGATTTGACACCTCATTCATGGGTCTAGGACAAAAACTGCGGGACAAGTTACGCGCCGAAGTTTTGTCCAGAAGAAGAAGAAGAAGCAGAATAATAATAAGTATGCAGGAGAATAAGAATGATGCTTTGCCTTTGGCAAGCACCATTAACTAGAATGTACATTTCCTGAAGAAAATGTGAATGGTGCTTGCAGTGGCAAAACTCGGCATTCGGTTGCTAGGGTGTTTCTAGGCAATTGCTAAGGTGTTCTGGGTGGTTGCTAGGCGGTTGCTATGGTAACCTGGGTGGTTGCTAGGCAGTTGCTAAGGTACTTGTGGTGGTTGCTAAGGTGTTGCTAGGGTGTTCTGGGTGGTTGCTATGGTAACCTGGATGGTTGCTAGGGTGTTGCTAGGCGGTTGGTAAGGTACTTGGGGCAGTTGCTAAGGTGTTGCTAGGTGGTTGCTAAGGTGTTGCTAGGTGGTTGCTAGGTGGTTGCTAGGCAGTTGCTAAGGTACTTGGGATGGTTGCTAAGGTGTTGCTAGGCGGTTGCTAGGGTGTTCTGGGTGGTTGCTAGTCGGTTGCTATGGTAACCTGGGTGGTTGCTAGGCAGTTGCTATGGTAACCTGGGTGGTTGCTAGGCGGTTGCTAAGGTACTTGGGGTGGTCGCTAAGGTGTTGCTAGGCGGTTGCTAGGGTGTTCTGGATGGTTGCTATCACGGTTGCTATGGTAACCTGGGTGGTTGCTAGGTGTTTCTAGGCAGTTGGTAAGGTACTTGGGGCAGTTGCTAAGGTGTTGCTAGGTGGTTGCTAGGGTGTTATGGGTGGTTGCTAGGCAGTTGCTATGGTAACCTGGGTGGTTGCTATGATGTGACTAGGTGGTTGGTAGTTGTCACAGATGGTTACTATGGTGTTATTATAGAGTTCTTAGCATGTTCTTAGCCCACTTTAGCACTTAGCTAACCACTATTAGCATGTAGCTATTCACTGCTAGCATGTGCAGCATGTTGGAAGTCCAGTTTGCTAGCATGAGTCAAAAGAGCCAACCGCCATGTCTCTCGATGCTCTGATGCAGAGATATAGGTCTTGCTAAGCGGTTGCTAGGGTACTTTGTTTGGTTGCTAAGAAGTGGCTTAGCAGCTGCCAATGATGATACACCAAAGGCTGCTTGCCAATATAAGCCAACCCCCATGTCTCTACTGATGTTCTGATGCAGAGATATAGGTCTTGCAAAGCGGTTGCTAGGGTACTCTGTTTGGTTGCTAGGGAGTGGCTTGGCAGCTGCCAATGATGATACTCAAAGGCTGCTTGCCAGTATGAATGTTATAAACCAAACCCCCATGCCTCTATGATATTCAGATTTGAAAGATATCCTCTATGCTTTGGGTTGCTAGGGTGCTCTAAATGGTTGCTAGGGTGTGGTTAAGAAGTGTTGAAGGTGATTTGTGATTGGCCCTTTGCTGGCCCGAGTCAAACGAGCCCACCTTCATGTTTCTAAGACACTTATATCCAAAGATATCCCTTTGACCTTTTTCAATTGAAGTCTATGGAACTTGTTGCTATGGTGCTCTAAATGGTTGCTAGGGCGTGGCTTGATAGCTTCACATTGATCCTGAGAGACTGATTGGTTGCCTGAGTGAAATGAGCCCGCCCCCTTGTCTCTATGACATTGTGATCCAGAGTTATGTTCAATACAAAATCCCTATGTAATTTACCATAGTAGGAAAAACACAGTCACTTCCTGGTTCATGGGCACGGCTTCACCATAGTAGAGAAAGCAAAAGTGACAGTTGAGATTCAAATTTCTGAACATTCCGCCATTGAAAGTCAATGGGACTTTTGGCGCTTTTAGTCCGCTGTCTGCGAACATCGTTGGGCGATAAACATAAAAGTCATAGCACACCTCTCCTCAATGAGCCGGTCGATTTGACACCTCATTCATGGGTCTAGGACAAAAACTGCGGGACAAGTTACGCGCCGAAGTTTTTGTCCAGAAGAAGAAGAAGAAGAATAATAACTAGAATGTACATTTCCTGAAGAAAATGTGAATGGTGCTTGCAGTGGCAAAACTCGGCACTCGGTCGCTAGGGTGTTTCTAGGCAATTGCTAAGGTATTCTGGGTGGTTGCTAGGCGGTTGCTAGGTTGTTCTGGGTGGTTGCTAGGTGGTTGCTATGGTAACCTGGGTGGTTGCTAGGCGGTTGCTAGGCAGTTGCTAAGGTACTTGGGGTGATTGCTAATGTGTTGCTAGGCGGTTGCTAGGGTGTTTTGGGTGGTTGCTAGGTGGTTGCTATGGTAACCTGGGTGGTTGCTAGGCGGTTGCTAGGCAGTTGCTAAGGTACTTGGGGTGGTCGCTAAGGTGTTGCTAGGCGGTTGCTAGGGTGTTTTGGGTGGTTGCTAGGTGGTTGCTATGGTAACCTGGGTGGTTACTAGGCGGTTGCTAGGCAGTTGCTAAGGTACTTGGGGTGGTCGCTAAGGTGTTGCTAGGCGGTTGCTAGGGTGTTCTGGATGGTTGCTATGCGGTTGCTATGGTAACCTGGGTGGTTGCTATGATGTGACTAGGTGGTTGGTAGTTGTCACAGATGGTTACTATGGTGTTTTTATAGAGTTCTTAGCATGTTCTTAGCCCACTTTAGCACTTAGCTAACCACTATTAGCATGTAGCTATTCACTGCTAGCATGTGTAGCATGTTGGAAGTCCAGTTTGCTAGCATGAGTCAAAAGAGCCAACCGCCATGTCTCTACGATGTTCTGATGCAGAGATATAGGTCTTGCAAAACGGTTGCTAGGGTACTCTGTTTGGTTGCTAGGGAGTGGCTTGGCAGTTGCCAATAATGATACTCCAAAGGCTGCTTGTCAATATAAGCCAACCGCCATGTCTCTACGATGTTCTGATGCAGAGATATAGGTCTTGCAAAACGGTTGCTAGGGTACTCTGTTTGGTTGCTAGGTAGAGGCTTGGAAGCTGCCAATGATGATACACCAAAGGCTGCTTGCCAATCTAAGCCAAGCGCCATGTCTCTACGATGTTCTGATGCAGAGATAAAGGTCTTGCAAAACGGTTGCTAGGGTACTCTGTTTGGTTTCTAGGGAGTGGCTTGCCAGCTGCCAGTGATGATACTCCAAAGGCTGCTTGCCAGTATGAATGATATAAACCAACCCCCATGCCTCTATGATATTCAGATTTGAAGATATTCCTCTATGCTTTGGGTTGCTAGTGTGCTCTAAATGGGTTGCTAGGGCATGGCTATGAAGTGTTGAAGGAGTTTTGTGATTGGCCGTTTGCTGCCCCGAGTCAAACAAACCCTCCCTCATGTTTCTATGACACTTCTATCCAAAGATATCCCTTTGACCTTTTTCAATGGAAGTCTATGGAACTTGTTGCTATGGTGCTCTAAATGGTAGCTAGGGCGTGGCTTAATAGCTTCACAATGATCCTGAGAGACTGATTGGTTGCCTGAGTAAAATGAGCCCACCCCCTTGTCTCTATGATATTGTGATCCAAAGTTATGTTCAATACAAAATCCATATGTAATTTACCATAGTAGGAAAAACACAGTCACTTCCTGGTTCATGGGCACGGCTTCACCATAGTATGTCTATGGGGCAACTTTGGGCAGCTCTTGCGCCCCAGGGGTACAACTTAAACCCCACTTTGAGATATGGTCTGACAGAGACTGTCAGCCTCTTCAAACGTGGTAACCCATATGTTTCTACGAAATTCTCGTTAGGAGCTATGACACGTCAAAGTTCGTCGCAATGTTAAGTCTATGGGATTTTTCGGCTACTTTTTCGCCCGCCGGGCGAACATCGTACACCCGATCGCTTATAAAAGTCATAGCACACCTTTCCTCAATGAGCCGGTCGATTTGACACCTCATTCATGGGTCTAGGACAAAAGCTGCGGGACAAGTTACGCGCCGAAGTTTTGTCCAGAAGAAGAAGAAGAAGAAGCAGAATAATAATAAGTATGCAGGAGAATAAGAATGATGCTTTGCCTTTGGCAAGCACCATTAACTAGAATGTACATTTCCTGAAGAAAATGTGAATGGTGCTTGCAGTGGCAAAACTCGGCATTCGGTTGCTAGGGTGTTTCTAGGCAATTGCTAAGGTGTTCTGGGTGGTTGCTAGGCGGTTGCTATGGTAACCTGGGTGGTTGCTAGGCAGTTGCTAAGGTACTTGTGGTGGTTGCTAAGGTGTTGCTAGGGTGTTCTGGGTGGTTGCTATGTGGTTGCTATGGTAACCTGGATGGTTGCTAGGGTGTTGCTAGGCGGTTGGTAAGGTACTTGGGGCAGTTGCTAAGGTGTTGCTAGGTGGTTGCTAAGGTGTTGCTAGGTGGTTGCTAGGCGGTTGCTAGGCAGTTGCTAAGGTACTTGGGATGGTTGCTAAGGTGTTGCTAGGCGGTTGCTAGGGTGTTCTGGGTGGTTGCTAGGCGGTTGCTATGGTAACCTGGGTGGTTGCTAGGCAGTTGCTATGGTAACCTGGGTGGTTGCTAGGCGGTTGCTAAGGTACTTGGGGTGGTCGCTAAGGTGTTGCTAGGCGGTTGCTAGGGTGTTCTGGATGGTTGCTATGCGGTTGCTATGGTAACCTGGGTGGTTGCTAGGGTGTTTCTAGGCAGTTGGTAAGGTACTTGGGGCAGTTGCTAAGGTGTTGCTAGGTGGTTGCTAGGGTGTTATGGGTGGTTGCTAGGCAGTTGCTATGGTAACCTGGGTGGTTGCTATGATGTGACTAGGTGGTTGGTAGTTGTCACAGATGGTTACTATGGTGTTATTATAGAGTTCTTAGCATGTTCTTAGCCCACTTTAGCACTTAGCTAACCACTATTAGCATGTAGCTATTCACTGCTAGCATGTGCAGCATGTTGGAAGTCCAGTTTGCTAGCATGAGTCAAAAGAGCCAACCGCCATGTCTCTCTGATGCTCTGATGCAGAGATATAGGTCTTGCTAAACGGTTGCTAGGGTACTTTGTTTGGTTGCTAAGAAGTGGCTTAGCAGCTGCCAATGATGATACACCAAAGGCTGCTTGCCAATATAAGCCAACCCCATGTCTCTACGATGTTCTGATGCAGAGATATAGGTCTTGCAAAGCGGTTGCTAGGGTACTCTGTTTGGTTGCTAGGGAGTGGCTTGGCAGCTGCCAATGATGATACTCCAAAGGCTGCTTGCCAGTATGAATGTTATAAACCAAACCCCATGCCTCTATGATATTCAGATTTGAAGATATCCCTCTATGCTTTGGGTTGCTAGGGTGCTCTAAATGGTTGCTAGGGTGTGGTTAAGAAGTGTTGAAGGTGATTTGTGATTGGCCCTTTGCTGGCCCGAGTCAAAGCGAGCCCACCTTCATGTTTCTAAGACACTTATATCCAAAGATATCCCTTTGACCTTTTTCAATTGAAGTCTATGGAACTTGTTGCTATGGTGCTCTAAATGGTTGCTAGGGCGTGGCTTGATAGCTTCACATTGATCCTGAGAGACTGATTGGTTGCCTGAGTGAAATGAGCCCGCCCCTTGTCTCTATGACATTGTGATCCAGAGTTATGTTCAATACAAAATCCCTATGTAATTTACCATAGTAGGAAAAACACAGTCACTTCCTGGTTCATGGGCACGGCTTCACCATAGTAGAGAAAGCAAAAGTGACAGTTGAGATTCAAATTTCTGAACATTCCGCCATTGAAAGTCAATGGGACTTTTTGGCAGCTTTTAGTCCGCTGTCTGCGAACATCGTTGGGCGATCGCTTATAAAAGTCATAGCACACCTCTCCTCAATGAGCCGGTCGATTTGACACCTCATTCATGGGTCTAGGACAAAAACTGCGGGACAAGTTCTGCGCGAAGTTTTGTCCAGAAGAAGAAGAAGAAGAACTAGAATGTACATTTCCTGAAGAAAATGTGAATGGTGCTTGCAGTGGCAAAATCGGCACTCGGTTGCTAGGGTGCTGTAATTGGTTGCCAGGGCGTGGCTATGAAGTCACTACTTATTGGCTGCTTGATAGGCCGAGTCAAAAGAGCCCAGCCCTAAGTCTCTATGACCTTCTGATCCAAAGATATGATCTCACAGATTTTGTTCCAATGTTAAGTTTATGGGTCCCTTTTTAGCCGATATTTAGTCCGCTGTGCGAACATCATACATCCGATCGCTTAGAAAAGTCATAGCACACCTCTCCTCAATGAGCGGTCGATTTGACACCTCATTCGTGGGTCTACGACAAACGGTGCGGGACAAGTAGCGTGCCAAAGTTTTGTCCAGGTGAATAGTAATTACAATACTAGAATGTACATTTCCTGAAGAAAATGTGAATGGTGCTTGCAGTGGCAAAACTCGGCACTCGGTTGCTAGGGTTTTCCTAGGCAATTGCTAAGGTGTTCTGGGTGGTTGCTAGGCGGTTGCTAGGGTGTTCTGGGTGGTTGCTAGGGTGGTGCTAGGCAGTTGGTAAGGTACTTGGGGCAGTTGCTAAGGTGTTGCTAGGCGGTTGCTAGGGTGTTCTGGGTGGTTGCTAGGCGGTTGCTAGGCAGTTGTTAAGGTACTTGGGGTGGTTGCTAAGGTGTTGCTAGGCGGTTGCTAGGGTGTCATGGGTGGTTGCTAGGCAGTTGCTATGGTAACCTGGGTGGTTGCTATGATGTTACTAGGTGGTTGGTAGTTGTCACAGATGGTTACTGTAGTGTTTTTATAGAGTTCTTAGCATGTTCTTAGCCCAATTTAACACTTAGCTAATCACTATTAGCATGTAGCTATTCACCGCTAGCATGTGTAGCATGTTGGAAGTCCAGTTTGCTAGCATGAGTCAAAAGAGCCAACTGCCATGTCTCTACAATGCTCTGATGCAGAGATATAGGACTTGCTAAGCGGTTGCTAGGGTACTTTGTTTGGTTGCTAGGGAGTGGCTTAGCAGCTGCCAATGATGATACACCAAAGGCTGCTTGCCAATATAAGCCAACTCCCATGTCTCTATGATGTTCTAATGCAGAGATATAGGTCTTGCAAAACTGTTGCTAGGGTACTTTGTTTGGTTGCTAGGGAGTGGCTTGGCAGCTGCCAATGATGATACTCCAAAGGCTGCTTGCCAGTATGTTTGATATAAACCAAACCCCATGCCTCTATGATATTAAGATTTGAAGATATCCCTCTATGCTTTGGGTTGCTAGGGTGCTCTAAATTGTTGCTAGGGCATTGCTATGAAGTCTTGAAGGTGATTTGTGATTGGCCGTTTGATGTCCTGAGTCAAACGAGCCCACACTCATGTTTCTATGACACTTCTATCCAAAGATATCCCTTTGACCTTTTTCAATTGAAGTCTATGGAACTTGTTGCTATGGTGCTCTATATGGTTGCTAGGGCGTGGCTTGATAGCTTCACATTGATCCTGAGAAACTGATTGGTTGCCTGAGTGAAATGAGCCCGCCCCTTGTTTCTATGACATTGTGATCCGGAGTTATGTTGAATACAAAATCCCTATGTAATTTACCATAGTAGGAAAAACACAGTCACTTCCTGGTTCATGGGCACGGCTTCACCATAGTAGAGAAAGCAAAAGTGACAGTTGAGAGTGACGGAATGTTCATGAATTTGAATTTTTCAATGCAAGTCTATGGGACTTTTTTGGCCGCTTTTCGTCCGCTGTGCGAACATCGTTGGTCCGATCGCTTATAAAAGTCATAGCACACCTCTCCTCAATGAGCCGGTCGATTTGACACCTCATTCATGGGTCTAGGACAAAACTGCGGGACAAGTTACGCTACCAAGTTTTTGTCCAGAAGAAGAAGAATAATAATAATAAGTATGCAGGAGAATAAGAATGATGCTTTGCCTTTGGCAAGCACCATTAATAATAATAAGTATGCAGGAGAATAAGAATGATGCTTTGCCTTTGGCAAGCACCATTAACTAGAATGTACATTTCCTGAAGAAAATGTGAATGGTGCTTGCAGTGGCAAAATTCGCACTCCGGTTGCTAGGGTGCTGTAATTGGTTGCTAGGGCGTGGCTATGAAGTCAGTACTTATTGGCTGCTTGATAGGCCGAGTCAAAAGAGCCCAGCCCCAAGTCTCTATGACCTTCTGATCCAAAGATATGATCTCACAGATTTTGTCCTAATGTTAAGTCTATGGGACACTTTTTAGCCGATATTTAGTCCGCTGTGCGAACATCATACATCCGATCGCTTAGAAAAGTCATAGCACACCTCTCCTCAGTAAGCCGGTCGATTTGACACCTCATTCATGGGTCTACGACAAACGGTGCGGGACAAGTAGCGTGCCAAAGTTTTCTCCAGGTGAATAGTAATTACAATACTAGAATGTACATTTCCTGAAGAAAATGTGAATGGTGCTTGCAGTGGCAAAACTCGGCACTCGGTTGCTAGGGTTTTTCTAGGCAATTGCTAAGGTGTTCTGGGTGGTTGCTAGGCGGTTGCTAGGGTGTTCTGGGTGGTTGCTAGGCGGTTGCTAGGCAGTTGGTAAGGTAGTTGGGGCAGTTGCTAAGGTGTTAGTAGACGGTTGCTAGGGTGTTCTGGGTGGTTGCTAGGCGGTTGCTATGGTAACCTGGGTGGTTGCTAGGTGGTTGCTAGGCAGTTGCTAAGGTACTTGGGGTGGTTGCCAAGGTGTTGCTAGGCGGTTGCTAGGGTGTTCTGGGTGGTTGCTATGCGGTTGCTATGGTAACCTGGGTGGTTGCTAGGGTGTTGCTAGGCAGTTGGTAAGGTACTTGGGGCAGTTGCTAACGTGTTGCTAGGCGGTTGCTAGGGTGTTCTGGGTGGTTGCTAGGCAGTTGCGATGGTAACCTGGGTGGTTGCTATGATGTTACTAGGTGGTTGGTAGTTGTCACAGATGGTTACTATAGTGTTTTTATAGAGTTCTTAGCATGTTCTTAGCCCAATTTAACACTTAGCTAATCACTATTAGCATGTAGCTATTCACTGCTAGCATGTGTAGCATGTTGGAAGTCCAGTTTGCTAGCATGAGTCAAAAGAGCCAACCGCCATGTCTCTACGATGCTCTGATGCAGAGATATTGGTCTTGCTAAACGATTGCTAGGGTACTCTGTTTGGTTGCTAGGAAGTGGCTTAGCAGCTGCCAATGATGATACACCAAAGGCTGCTTGGCAATATAAGCCAACCCCATGTCTCTCTGATGTTCTGATGCAGAGATATAGGTCTTGCAAAGCGGTTGCTAGGGTACTCTGTTTGGTTGCTAGGGAGTGGCTTGGCAGCTGCCAATAATGATACTCCAAAGGCTGCTTGCCAGTATGTTTGATATAAACCAACCCCCATGCCTCTATGATATTAAGATTTGAAGATATCCCTCTCAGCTTTGGGTTGCTAGGGTGCTCTAAATTGTTGCTAGGGCATGGCTATGAAGTCTTGAAGGTGATTCGTGATTGGCCCTTTGCTGTCCTGAGTCAAACGAGCCCACACTCATGTTTCTATGACACTTCTATCCAAAGATATCCCTTTGACCTTTTTCAATTGAAGTCTATGGAACCTGTTGCTATGGTGCTCTATATGGTTGCTAGGGCGTGGCTTGATAGCTTCACATTGATCCTGAGAAACTGATTGGTTGCCTGAGTGAAATGAGCCCGCCCCCTTGTCTCTATGACCTTGTGATCCAGAGTTATGTTCAATACAAAATCCCTATGTAATTTACCATAGTAGGAAAAACACAGTCACTTCCTGGTTCATGGGCACGGCTTCACCATAGTAGAGAAAGCAAAAGTGACAGTTGAGAGTGACGGAATGTTCATGAATTTGAATTTTTCAATGCAAGTCTATGGGACTTTTGGCGCTTTTAGTCCGCTGTCACATCGTTGGTCCGATCGCTTATAAAAGTCATAGCACACCTCTCCTCAATGAGCCGGTCGATTTGACACCTCATTCATGGGTCTAGGACAAAAGCTGCGGGACAAGTTCTGGCGCCGAAGTTTTGTCCAGAAGAAGAAGAAGAAGAAGCAGAATAATAATAAGTATGCAGGAGAATAAGAATGATGCTTTGCCTTTGGCAAGCACCATTAACTAGAATGTACATTTCCTGAAGAAAATGTGAATGGTGCTTGCAGTGGCAAAATCGGCACTCGGTTGCTAGGGTGCTGTAATTGGTTGCTACGGCGTGGCTATGAAGTCAGTATTTATTGGCTGCTTGATAGGCCGAGTCAAAAGAGCCCAGCCCCAAGTCTCTATGACCTTCTGATCCAAAGATATGATCTCACAGATTTTGTCCCAATGTTAAGTCTATGGGTACCTTTTTAGCCGATATTTCGTCCGCTGTGCGAACATCATACATCCGATCGCTTAGAAAAGTCATAGCACACCTCTCCTCAATAAGCCGGTCGATTTGACACCTCATTCATGGGTCTACGACAAACGGTGCGGGACAAGTAGCGTGCCAAAGTTTTGTCCAGGTGAATAGTAATTACAATACTAGAATGTACATTTCCTGAAGAAAATGTGAATGGTGCTTGCAGTGGCAAAATCGGCACTCGGTTGCTAGGGTGTTTCTAGGAAATTGCTAAGGTGTTCTGGGTGGTTGCTAGGTGGTTGCTATGGTAACCTGGGTGGTTGGTAGGCAGTTGCTAAGGTACTTGGGGTGGTTGCTAAGGTGTTGCTAGGCGGTTGCTAGGGTGTTTTGGGTGGTTGCTAGGCGGTTGCTATGGTAACCTGGGTGGTTGCTAGGGTGGTGCTAGGCAGTTGGTAAGGTAGTTGGGGCAGTTGCTAAGGTGTTACTAGGCGGTTGCTAGGGTGTTCTGGGTGGTTGCTAGGCGGTTGCTATGGTAACCTGGGAGGTTGCTAGGCGGTTGCTAGGCAGTTGGTAAGGTACTTGGGGCAGTTACTAAGATGTTGCTAGGCGGTTGCTAGGGTGTTATGGGTGGTTGCTAGGCAGTTGCTATGGTAAGCTGGGTGGTTGCTATGATGTTACTAGGTGGTTGGTAGTTGTCACAGATGGTTACTATGGTGTTTTTATAGAGTTCTTAGCATGTTCTTAGCCCACTTTGCACTTAGCTAATCACTATTAGCATGTAGCTATTCACTGCTAACATGTGTAGCATGTTGGAAGTCCAGTTTGCTAGCATGAGTCAAAAGAGCCAACTGCCATGTCTCTCTGATGCTCTGATGCAGAGATATAGGTCTTGCTAAGCGGTTGCTAGGGTACTCTGTTTGGTTGCTAGGAGTGGCTTAGTAGCTGACAATGATGATACTCCAAAGGCTGCTTGCCAATATAAGCCAACTCCCATGTCTCTATGATGTTCTGATGCAGAGATATAGGTCTTGCAAAACGGTTGCTAGGGTACTCTGTTTGGTTGCTAAGGAGTGGCTTAGCAGCTGCCAATGATGATACTCCAAAGGCTGCTTGCCAATATAAACCAACACCCATGCCTCTACGATGTTCTGATGCAGAGATATAGGTCTTGCAAAGCGGTTGCTAGGGCACTCTGTTTGGTTGCTAGGAGAGGCTTGGCAGCTGCCAATGATGATGCTCCAAAGGCTGCTTGCCAGTATGAATGATATAAACCAACCCCCATGCCTCTATGATATTCAGATTTGAAGATATCCCTCTATGCTTTGAGTTGCTAGGGTGCTCTAAATGGTTGCTAGGGTGTGGCTATGAAGTGTTGAAGGTGATTTGTGATTGGCCGTTTGCTGGCCCGAGTCAAACAAGCCCGCACTCATGTTTCTATGACACTTCTATCCAAAGATATCCCTTTGACCTTTTTCAATGGAAGTCTATGGAACTTGTTGCTATGGTTCTCTAAATGGTTGCTAGGGCGTGGCTTGATAGCTTCACATTGATCCTGAGAGACTGATTGGTTGCCTGAGTGAAATGAGCCCGCCCCCTTGTCTCTATGACATTGTGATCCAGAGTTATGTTCAATACAAAATCCCTATGTAATTTACCATAGTAGGAAAAACACAGTCACTTCCTGGTTCATGGGCACGGCTTCACCATAGTAGAGAAAGCAAAAGTGACAGTTGAGATTCAAATTTCTGAACATTCCGCCATTGAAAGTCAATGGGACTTTTTGGTCGCTTTTAGATCCGCTGTAACATCGTTGGGCCGATCGCTTATAAAAGTCATAGCACACCTCTCCTCAATGAGCCGGTCGATTTGACACCTCATTCATGGGTCTAGGACAAAACTGCGGGACAAGTTACGCGCGAAGTTTTTGTCAGAAGAAGAAGAAGAAGAAGAATAATAATAAGTATGCAGGAGAATAAGAATGATGCTTTGCCTTTGGCAAGCACCATTAACTAGAATGTACATTTCCTGAAGAAAATGTGAATGGTGCTTGCAGTGGCAAAACTCGGCACTCGGTTGCTAGGGTGCTGTAATTGGTTGCTAGGCGTGGCTATGAAGTCACTACTTATTGGCTGCTTGATAGGCCGAGTCAAAAGAGCCCAGCCCCAAGTCTCTATGACCTTCTGATCCAAAGATATGATCTCACAGATTTTGTCCCAATGTTAAGTCTATGGGTACCTTTTTAGCCGATATTTCGTCCGCTGTGCGAACATCATACATCCGATCGCTTAGAAAAGTCATAGCACACCTCTCCTCAATAAGCCGGTCGATTTGACACCTCATTCATGGGTCTACGACAAACGGTGCGGGACAAGTAGCGTGCCAAAGTTTTGTCCAGGTGAATAGTAATTACAATACTAGAATGTACATTTCCTGAAGAAAATGTGAATGGTGCTTGCAGTGGCAAAACTCGGCACTCGGTTGCTAGGGTGTTTCTAGGCAATTGCTAAGGTGTTCTGGGTGGTTGCTAGGCGGTTGCTAGGGTGTTCTGGGTGGTTGCTAGGGTGGTGCTAGGCAGTTGGTAAGGTAGTTGGGGCAGTTGCTAAGGTGTTACTAGGCGGTTGCTAGGGTGTTCTGGGTGGTTGCTAGGCGGTTGCTATGGTAACCTGGGTGGTTGCTAGGCGGTTGCTAGGCAGTTGCTAAGGTACTTGGGGTGGTTGCTAAGGTGTTGCTAGGCGGTTGCTAGGGTGTTCTGGGTGGTTGCTAGGCGGTTGCTATGGTAACCTGGGTGGTTGCTAGGGTGTTGCTAGGCAGTTGGTAAGGTACTTGGGGCAGTTACTAAGATGTTGCTAGGCGGTTGCTAGGGTGTTATGGGTGGTTGCTAGGCAGTTGCTATGGTAAGCTGGGTGGTTGCTATGATGTTACTAGGTGGTTGGTAGTTGTCACAGATGGTTACTATGGTGTTTTTATAGAGTTCTTAGCATGTTCTTAGCCCACTTTAGCACTTAGCTAATCACTATTAGCATGTAGCTATTCACTGCTAGCATGTGTAGCATGTTGGAAGTCCAGTTTGCTAGCATGAGTCAAAAGAGCCAACTGCCATGTCTCTACGATGCTCTGATGCAGAGATATGGGTCTTGCTAAACGGTTGCTAGGGTACTTTGTTTGGTTGCTAGGGAGTGGCTTGGCATCTGCCAGTGATGATACTCCAAAGACTGCTAGCCAATATAAACCAACCCCCATGCTTCTATGATGTTCTGATGCAGAGATATAGATCTTGCAAAACAGTTGCTAGGGTACTCTGTTTGGTTGCTAGGGAGTGGCTTGGCAGCTGCCAATGATGATACTCCAAAGGCTGCTTGCCAGTATGAATAATATAAACCAACCCCCATGCCTCTATGATATTCAGATTTGAAGATATCCCTCTATGCTTTGGGTTGATAGGGTGCTCTAAATGGTTGCTAGGGTGTGGCTATGAAGTGTTGAAGGTGATTCGTGATTGGCCGTTTGCTGGCCCGAGTCAAACGAGCCCACCCTCATGTTTCTATGACACTTCTATCCAAAGATATCCCTTTGACCTTTATCAATTGAAGTCTATGGAACTTGTTGCTATGGTGCTCTAAATGGTTGCTAGGGCGTGGCTTGATAGCTTTACAATGATCCTGAGAGACTGATTGGTTGCATGAGTGAAATGAGCCCGCCCCCTTGTCCCTATGACATTGTGATCCGGAGTTATTTTCAATACAAAATCCCTATGTAATTTACCATAGTAGGAAAAACACAGTCACTTCCTGGTTCATGGGCACGGCTTCACCATAGTAGAGAAAGCAAAAGTGGCAGTTGAGAGTGACGGAATGTTCATGAATTTGAATTTTTCAATGCAAGTCTATGGGACTTTTTTGGCCGCTTTTTCGTCCGCTGTGCGAACATCGTTGGTCCGATCGCTTATAAAAGTCATAGCACACCTCTCCTCAATGAGCCGGTCGATTTGACACCTCATTCATGGGTCTAGGACAAAAACTGCGGGACAAGTTACGCGCCGAAGTTTTGTCCAGAAGAAGAAGAATAATAACTAGAATGTACATTTCCTGAAGAAAATGTGAATGGTGCTTGCAGTGGCAAAATTCGGCACTCGGTTGCTAGGGTGCTGTAATTGGTTGCTAGGGCGTGGCTATGAAGTCACCACTTATTGGCTGCTTGATAGGCCGAGTCAAAAGAGCCCAGCCCCAAGTCTCTATGACCTTCTGATCCAAATATATGATCTCACAGATTTTGTCCCAATGTTAAGTCTATGGGACTTTTTTGAGCCGATTTTTCGTCCGCTGGGCGAACATAGTACATCCGATTGCTTAGAAAAGTCATAGCACACCTCTCCTCAATGAGCCGGTCGATTTGACACCTCACTCATGGGTCTACGACAAACGGTGCGGGACAAGTAGCGTGCCAAAGTTTTGTCCAGGTGAATAGTAATTACAATACTAGAATGTACATTTCCTGAAGAAAATGTGAATGGTGCTTGCAGTGGCAAAACTCGGCACTCGGTCGCTAGGGTGTTTCTAGGCAATTGCTAAGGTATTCTGGGTGGTTGCTAGGCGGTTGCTAGGTTGTTCTGGGTGGTTGCTAGGTGGTTGCTATGGTAACCTGGGTGGTTGCTAGGTGGTTGCTAGGCAGTTGCTAAGGTACTTGGGGTGATTGCTAATGTGTTGCTAGGCGGTTGCTAGGGTGTTTTGGGTGGTTGCTAGGTGGTTGCTATGGTAACCTGGGTGGTTGCTAGGCGGTTGCTAGGTAGGTGCTAAGGTACTTGGGGTGGTCGCTAAGGTGTTGCTAGGCGGTTGCTAGGGTGTTCTGGATGGTTGCTATGCGGTTGCTATGGTAACCTGGGTGGTTGCTAGGGTGTTGCTAGGCAGTTGCTAAGGTACTTGGGGCAGTTGCTAAGGTGTTGCTAGGCGGTTGCTAGGGTGTTATGGGTGGTTGCTAGGCAGTTGCTATGGTAACCTGGGTGGTTGCTATGATGTTACTAGGTGGTTGGTAGTTGTCACAGATGGTTACTATGGTGTTTTTATAGAGTTCTTAGCATGTTCTTAGCCCAATTTAACACTTAGCTAATCACTATTAGCATGTAGCTATTCACCGCTAGCATGTGTAGCATGTTGGAAGTCCAGTTTGCTAGCATGAGTCAAAAGAGCCAACTGCCATGTCTCTACGATGCTCTGATGCAGAGATATGGGTCTTGCTAAACGGTTGCTAGGGTACTTTGTTTGGTTGCTAGGGAGTGGCTTAGCAGCTGCCAATGATGATACTCCAAAGGCTGCTTGCCAGTATGAATGTTATAAACCAAACCCCCATGCCTCTATGATATTCAGATTTGAAGATATCCCTCTATGCTTTGGGTTGCTAGGGTGCTCTAAATGGTTGCTAGGGTGTGGTTAAGAAGTGTTGAAGGTGATTTGTGATTGGCCCTTTGCTGGCCCGAGTCAAAGCAGGCCCACCTTCATGTTTCTAAGACACTTATATCCAAAGATATCCCTTTGACCTTTTTCAATTGAAGTCTATGGAACTTGTTGCTATGGTGCTCTAAATGGTTGCTAGGGCGTGGCTTGATAGCTTCACATTGATCCTGAGAGACTGATTGGTTGCCTGAGTGAAATGAGCCCGCCCCTTGTCTCTATGACATTGTGATCCAGAGTTATGTTCAATACAAAATCCCTATGTAATTTACCATAGTAGGAAAAACACAGTCACTTCCTGGTTCATGGGCACGGCTTCACCATAGTAGAGAAAGCAAAAGTGACAGTTGAGATTCAAATTTCTGAACATTCCGCCATTGAAAGTCAATGGGACTTTTTTGGCCGCTTTTTCGTCCGCTGTGCGAACATCGTTGGGCCGATCGCTTATAAAAGTCATAGCACACCTCTCCTCAATGAGCCGGTCGATTTGACACCTCATTCATGGGTCTAGGACAAAAACTGCGGGACAAGTTACGCGCCGAAGTTTTTGTCCAGAAGAAGAAGAAGAATAATAATAATAAGTATGCAGGAGAATAAGAATGATGCTTTGCCTTTGGCAAGCACCATTAACTAGAATGTACATTTCCTGAAGAAAATGTGAATGGTGCTTGCAGTGGCAAAATCGGCACTTTCGGTTGCTAGGGTGCTGTAATTGGTTGCCAGGGCGTGGCTATGAAGTCACTACTTATTGGCTGCTTGATAGGCCGAGTCAAAAGAGCCCAGCCCTAAGTCTCTATGACCTTCTGATCCAAAGATATGATCTCACAGATTTTGTTCCAATGTTAAGTTTATGGGTCCCTTTTTAGCCGATATTTAGTCCGCTGTGCGAACATCATACATCCGATCGCTTAGAAAAGTCATAGCACACCTCTCCTCAATGAGCGGTCGATTTGACACCTCATTCGTGGGTCTACGACAAACGGTGCTTGGGACAAGTAGCGTGCCAAAGTTTTGTCCAGGTGAATAGTAATTACAATACTAGAATGTACATTTCCTGAAGAAAATGTGAATGGTGCTTGCAGTGGCAAAATCGGCACTCGGTTGCTAGGGTGCTGTAATTGGTTGCCAGGGCGTGGCTATGAAGTCACTACTTATTGGCTGCTTGATAGGCCGAGTCAAAAGAGCCCAGCCCTAAGTCTCTATGACCTTCTGATCCAAAGATATGATCTCACAGATTTTGTTCCAATGTTAAGTCTATGGGTCCCTTTTTAGCCGATATTTCGTCGCTGTGCGAACATCAAACATCCGATCGCTTAGAAAAGTCATAGCACACCTCTCCTCAATGAGCCGGTCGATTTGACACCTCATTCGTGGGTCTACAACAAACGGTGCGGGACAAGTAGCGTGCCAAAGTTTTGTCCAGGTGAATAGTAATTACAATACTAGAATGTACATTTCCTGAAGAAAATGTGAATGGTGCTTGCAGTGGCAAAACTCGGCACTTTCGGTTGCTAGGGTTTTCCTAGGCAATTGCTAAGGTGTTCTGGGTGGTTGCTAGGCGGTTGCTAGGGTGTTCTGGGTGGTTGCTAGGGTGGTGCTAGGCAGTTGGTAAGGTAGTTGGGGCAGTTGCTAAGGTGTTGCTAGGCGGTTGCTAGGGTGTTCTGGGTGGTTGCTAGGCGGTTGCTAGGCAGTTGTTAAGGTACTTGGGGTGGTTGCTAAGGTGTTGCTAGGCGGTTGCTAGGGTGTCATGGGTGGTTGCTAGGCAGTTGCTATGGTAACCTGGGTGGTTGCTATGATGTTACTAGGTGGTTGGTAGTTGTCACAGATGGTTACTGTAGTGTTTTTATAGAGTTCTTAGCATGTTCTTAGCCCAATTTAACACTTAGCTAATCACTATTAGCATGTAGCTATTCACCGCTAGCATGTGTAGCATGTTGGAAGTCCAGTTTGCTAGCATGAGTCAAAAGAGCCAACTGCCATGTCTCTACAATGCTCTGATGCAGAGATATAGGACTTGCTAAACGGTTGCTAGGGTACTTTGTTTGGTTGCTAGGGAGTGGCTTAGCAGCTGCCAATGATGATACACCAAAGGCTGCTTGCCAATATAAGCCAACTCCCATGTCTCTATGATGTTCTAATGCAGAGATATAGGTCTTGCAAAACTGTTGCTAGGGTACTTTGTTTGGTTGCTAGGGAGTGGCTTGGCAGCTGCCAATGATGATACTCCAAAGGCTGCTTGCCAGTATGTTTGATATAAACCAAACCCCATGCCTCTATGATATTAAGATTTGAAGATATCCCTCTATGCTTTGGGTTGCTAGGGTGCTCTAAATTGTTGCTAGGGCATTGCTATGAAGTCTTGAAGGTGATTTGTGATTGGCCGTTTGATGTCCTGAGTCAAACGAGCCCACACTCATGTTTCTATGACACTTCTATCCAAAGATATCCCTTTGACCTTTTCAATTGAAGTCTATGGAACTTGTTGCTATGGTGCTCTATATGGTTGCTAGGGCGTGGCTTGATAGCTTCACATTGATCCTGAGAAACTGATTGGTTGCCTGAGTGAAATGAGCCCGCCCCTTGTTTCTATGACATTGTGATCCGGAGTTATGTTGAATACAAAATCCCTATGTAATTTACCATAGTAGGAAAAACACAGTCACTTCCTGGTTCATGGAGCACGGCTTCACCATAGTAGAGAAAGCAAAAGTGACAGTTGAGAGTGACGGAATGTTCATGAATTTGAATTTTTCAATGCAAGTCTATGGGACTTTTTTGGCCGCTTTTTCGTCCGCTGTGCGAACATCGTTGGTCCGATCGCTTATAAAAGTCATAGCACACCTCTCCTCAATGAGCCGGTCGATTTGACACCTCATTCATGGGTCTAGGACAAAAACTGCGGGACAAGTTACGCGCCGAAGTTTTTGTCCAGAAGAAGAAGAATAATAATAATAAGTATGCAGGAGAATAAGAATGATGCTTTGCCTTTGGCAAGCACCATTAACTAGAATGTACATTTCCTGAAGAAAATGTGAATGGTGCTTGCAGTGGCAAAACTCGGCACTTTCGGTTGCTAGGGTTTTCCTAGGCAATTGCTAAGGTGTTCTGGGTGGTTGCTAGGCGGTTGCTAGGGTGTTCTGGGTGGTTGCTAGGGTGGTGCTAGGCAGTTGGTAAGGTACTTGGGGCAGTTGCTAAGGTGTTGCTAGGCGGTTGCTAGGGTGTTCTGGGTGGTTGCTAGGCGGTTGCTAGGCAGTTGTTAAGGTACTTGGGGTGGTTGCTAAGGTGTTGCTAGGCGGTTGCTAGGGTGTCATGGGTGGTTGCTAGGCAGTTGCTATGGTAACCTGGGTGGTTGCTATGATGTTACTAGGTGGTTGGTAGTTGTCACAGATGGTTACTGTAGTGTTTTATAGAGTTCTTAGCATGTTCTTAGCCCAATTTAACACTTAGCTAATCACTATTAGCATGTAGCTATTCACCGCTAGCATGTGTAGCATGTTGGAAGTCCAGTTTGCTAGCATGAGTCAAAAGAGCCAACTGCCATGTCTCTACAATGCTCTGATGCAGAGATATAGGACTTGCTAAGCGGTTGCTAGGGTACTTTGTTTGGTTGCTAGGGAGTGGCTTAGCAGCTGCCAATGATGATACACCAAAGGCTGCTTGCCAATATAAGCCAACTCCCATGTCTCTATGATGTTCTAATGCAGAGATATAGGTCTTGCAAAACTGTTGCTAGGGTACTTTGTTTGGTTGCTAGGGAGTGGCTTGGCAGCTGCCAATGATGATACTCCAAAGGCTGCTTGCCAGTATGTTTGATATAAACCAAACCCCCATGCCTCTATGATATTAAGATTTGAAGATATCCCTCTATGCTTTGGGTTGCTAGGGTGCTCTAAATTGTTGCTAGGGCATTGCTATGAAGTCTTGAAGGTGATTTGTGATTGGCCGTTTGATGTCCTGAGTCAAACGAGCCCACACTCATGTTTCTATGACACTTCTATCCAAAGATATCCCTTTGACCTTTTTCAATTGAAGTCTATGGAACCTGTTGCTATGGTGCTCTATATGGTTGCTAGGGCGTGGCTTGATAGCTTCACATTGATCCTGAGAAACTGATTGGTTGCCTGAGTGAAATGAGCCCGCCCCCTTGTCTCTATGACATTGTGATCCGGAGTTATGTTCAATACAAAATCCCTATGTAATTTACCATAGTAGGAAAAACACAGTCACTTCCTGGTTCATGGGCACGGCTTCACCATAGTAGAGAAAGCAAAAGTGACAGTTGAGAGTGACGGAATGTTCATGAATTTGAATTTTTCAATGCAAGTCTATGGGACTTTTTTGGCCGCTTTTTCGTCCGCTGTGCGAACATCGTTGGTCCGATCGCTTATAAAAGTCATAGCACACCTCTCCTCAATGAGCCGGTCGATTTGACACCTCATTCATGGGTCTAGGACAAAAACTGCGGGACAAGTTACGCGCCGAAGTTTTTGTCCAGAAGAAGAAGAATAATAACTAGAATGTACATTTCCTGAAGAAAATGTGAATGGTGCTTGCAGTGGCAAAATTCGGCACTCGGTTGCTAGGGTGCTGTAATTGGTTGCTAGGGCGTGGCTATGAAGTCACTACTTATTGGCTGCTTGATAGGCCGAGTCAAAAGAGCCCAGCCCTAAGTCTCTATGACCTTCTGATCCAAAGATATGATCTCACAGATTTTGTTCCAATGTTAAGTCTATGGGTCCCTTTTTAGCCGATATTTCGTCCGCTGTGCGAACATCATACATCCGATCGCTTAGAAAGTCATAGCACACCTCTCCTCAATGAGCGGTCGATTTGACACCTCATTCGTGGGTCTACGACAAACGGTGCGGGACAAGTAGCGTGCCAAAGTTTTGTCCAGGTGAATAGTAATTACAATACTAGAATGTACATTTCCTGAAGAAAATGTGAATGGTGCTTGCAGTGGCAAAACTCGGCACTCGGTTGCTAGGGTTTTTCTAGGCAATTGCTAAGGTGTTCTGGGTGGTTGCTAGGCGGTTGCTAGGGTGTTCTGGGTGGTTGCTAGGGTGGTGCTAGGCAGTTGGTAAGGTACTTGGGGCAGTTGCTAAGGTGTTGCTAGGCGGTTGCTAGGGTGTTCTGGGTGGTTGCTAGGCGGTTGCTAGGCAGTTGTTAAGGTACTTGGGGTGGTTGCTAAGGTGTTGCTAGGCGGTTGCTAGGGTGTCATGGGTGGTTGCTAGGCAGTTGCTATGGTAACCTGGGTGGTTGCTATGATGTTACTAGGTGGTTGGTAGTTGTCACAGATGGTTACTGTAGTGTTTTTATAGAGTTCTTAGCATGTTCTTAGCCCAATTTAACACTTAGCTAATCACTATTAGCATGTAGCTATTCACCGCTAGCATGTGTAGCATGTTGGAAGTCCAGTTTGCTAGCATGAGTCAAAAGAGCCAACTGCCATGTCTCTACAATGCTCTGATGCAGAGATATAGGACTTGCTAAACGGTTGCTAGGGTACTTTGTTTGGTTGCTAGGGAGTGGCTTAGCAGCTGCCAATGATGATACACCAAAGGCTGCTTGCCAATATAAGCCAACTCCCATGTCTCTATGATGTTCTAATGCAGAGATATAGGTCTTGCAAAACTGTTGCTAGGGTACTTTGTTTGGTTGCTAGGGAGTGGCTTGGCAGCTGCCAATGATGATACTCCAAAGGCTGCTTGCCAGTATGTTTGATATAAACCAAACCCCCATGCCTCTATGATATTAAGATTTGAAGATATCCCTCTATGCTTTGGGTTGCTAGGGTGCTCTAAATTGTTGCTAGGGCATTGCTATGAAGTCTTGAAGGTGATTTGTGATTGGCCGTTTGATGTCCTGGAGTCAAACGAGCCCACACTCATGTTTCTATGACACTTCTATCCAAAGATATCCCTTTGACCTTTTTCAATTGAAGTCTATGGAACTTGTTGCTATGGTGCTCTATATGGTTGCTAGGGCGTGGCTTGATAGCTTCACATTGATCCTGAGAAACTGATTGGTTGCCTGAGTGAAATGAGCCCGCCCCTTGTTTCTATGACATTGTGATCCGGAGTTATGTTGAATACAAAATCCCTATGTAATTTACCATAGTAGGAAAAACACAGTCACTTCCTGGTTCATGGGCACGGCTTCACCATAGTAGAGAAAGCAAAAGTGACAGTTGAGAGTGACGGAATGTTCATGAATTTGAATTTTTCAATGCAAGTCTATGGGACTTTTTTGGCCGCTTTTTCGTCCGCTGTGCGAACATCGTTGGTCCGATCGCTTATAAAAGTCATAGCACACCTCTCCTCAATGAGCCGGTCGATTTGACACCTCATTCATGGGTCTAGGACAAAAACTGCGGGACAAGTTACGCGCCGAAGTTTTTGTCCAGAAGAAGAAGAATAATAATAATAAGTATGCAGGAGAATAAGAATGATGCTTTGCCTTTGGCAAGCACCATTAATAAGTATGCAGGAGAATAAGAATGATGCTTTGCCTTTGGCAAGCACCATTAACTAGAATGTACATTTCCTGAAGAAAATGTGAATGGTGCTTGCAGTGGCAAAACTCGGCACTCGGTCGCTAGGGTGTTCTGCACGTTTGCAAGAGAGTCAACCACCATGTCTGTAGAATGTTCTGGTGCTGAGATATGGCTTCTTTATATTGCAATATGGTTGCTAAGGTGCTCTAAATGGTTGCTAGGGTGTGGCTACACAGTTACTATGGTGATATTTGCAGACTGGTTTCTCACCTGCAAGAAAAGAGCACACCTGAAAATCCATTTATCCTTTCCTGAAACTTAAGTGTCATCATGATCTTGAACTAAAGCATCAATCACTGATTTTACTGGGAAAAAAACTATCATCACTTTACAATAAGGATCATTAGTTCAACTTTAATGTATTAACTAACATTTACTAACCATGAACAATACATTACTGTATTTAGTAATCTTTGTTAACGTTACTTCATGAAAATACAGTCGTTCACTGTTCATGTTAGTTCACAGTGCATTAACTAATGTTAACACGGTTCTAATAATGTATTAGTAAATGTTGAAATTAACATGAACAAATATTAATAAATTCTGTAGAAGTGCAGTTCATTATTAGTTCATGTTAACTAATGTAGTAACTAATGTCAACTAATGAAACTTATTGTAAAGTGTTAGAAAAAATGCTATACAAGGGTGGTTTCGAACTCTGAACCTCTTACATGCCAAACAAAATTGCTTACCCCTAGCCCACTTGAGAACACGCAATAGATTGGCGGATTTATGTATTAATTCACTCATGTCGCGAATCAAGAATCGCGAGCCTAACAGTACATAAACTTTATTATATTAAAGTCATACGATTTCTTATCATTGTTTGTGATATAAATGTGTCATATGTTAAAAAAAAACATTGTGTAACGTGAGGAGACTTGAAGAAAAATGCGCTTAATTTGAATTAATGGGTGGCTCTTAAAAGAGCCGTTGCTGCCCTTAAAAGGACATTTGATGGCTTCATCTTCGGAGTTCTACCTGCAGAGCTTCTCTTAGGTTACTCAGCAAAAGCTCATTCCCCTCTGGGCTCAGGTGGACTCCGTCCCCGATCAGATGCGGCAGGTCGAGGTTCGAGTGACGAACGCTGCGCATCTGTCTCTCTGCCAAGAAGCCTGCAATCGAACTGTTGAGCCACCGCCGGCTCCGTTCGACGCCGTATGCAGACCTAGCAGTCTGCCCTCGCCAGTTCAGTCGGGCAGAATGAACGAAAAGAGAAGCCTGGTTCTGGGAAGCATCCTGAAGACTCTCGCCAGGTCCGTCTTCATTTCCGAAGGAAATCCAGGCGGTTGCGGCCCTCCCGACATAAGCTGTTTCCACCGAGGTGAATAATCAAGATGTCGGGAGCTGGAGCTTTGGCCTTGAGAGACCGCAACACTGGAAGCAACTGCTCCCAGAGTCTGCCTCCTCTGCCCTCCCAAGTAATCCTGCAGCGAAGGCCAAGGCTCCTGTCGAGCCCCTGCTCACAGGTGTGAGCATACAGCCTTCGAATAATTGAACTCCCAACAATCCATACACGAGGTACTCTGTCATCCGCCATTTCGAAGAAGAGTGAGGGTGCTGTGATTTGGCGCCAGTATTTAGGATGAGCGCTGCGTTTCTTTGTCAAAAGGTGGTGCTGTTGCGCATTCTACAGGCAGCGACCGGTTTAGAGCAGTTCAAAATCAATGAATATCCCACATTTATGCCAAGCGATTGCTGTTTATAATTTATGAAAATGTTTATGTTGCAGTGTATACATGGTAATATATTTTAGACTGTTGTAAGAGTGTATTTTATCTCCCTAATCTGAAATCGAATGAGCAGCCTCTAATAGTAAGACATACATTTCAAAATAAGAGTCCCGGTGTATATCGGTCTAGTTTATAATTAAAAGCTACGCATATGTATAATTTCTCCCCTGGTCATTACTGATATTTTGTTACACAATAAACCCTGCAAAACAGATGCATTAGAGCAGTGGTTCCCAAACTTTTTAGAGTGGAGTACCCCCTGAGGCATTAACCATCCTTCTGCATACCTTTCCACTGCACCTTTTCCATTAAAGGATAATATTTGCCCCCTAAATAGACTTTGGCCATATTTTATCTTTATAAATACATTTACAAAAATAATATTTTAAATAAAAAAATTCAATAGAAAAAATACAATGATGATAAAAACGAAAAATTGTTTCGTTTTAAAAGAGAGCAATTACTGACAATACTGTGAAGAACATCACTTGATACTACCCCAGCCCATTTGAGAATGCTGGTTTATGTGGCAAATGTATGTATTTATTCACTCCCGTAAAGAATCACGAGCTTAATAGTACTACTATAGTAGATCTGATGCTAAGCATTAAACACCAATTCTTTGTCAATAAATTAAACTCAATGATTTCTGGACACCAATAAGGTTAATTTTTTGCAATCTTTAGTCCTGACATTAAATATTTTAATTAAAAATGAAAAATATGTAAAATATGCAAAGACATATTGTGGCCTTGATTAAAAGTATAAAAATCGTTTTTGGAACCAGCATACCTCGAGTAAGCAAGGTTTGGGTTAATCAACTGACCATAAGTTAACCTTGCTTTCTGGAATACCCCCTGGACCTTCTGTGAAGTTCACAAGAACACATTTTTAATGTGTCATTGAAGAAGATTCAATAAAGACAAAAACACTTGATGTGCCAATTCAACCAAAATGTTTATTAAAAGATTTAGAAAACGCCTGTTGTGCCAAATCCCACCCTATAATGTCGCACTAGCTCACATTTAAATATTATTTTAACTTCATATTAAAATGATCTAATATCTGCATTAACTCCAAGATTATAAAAATAAAAACATAAATACTTACTGTTGCAATAATAAAATTTTACTAGGAGAAAATTATACATTTGATTTGTTAACTTGTTTTACACAATACCAATTTTTGTTTTAAATTCTTCACTTTCACATACTTTACTGTTGCAATAATAAAATTTTACTAGGGGAATATATATAATTTATTTATTTATAGTAACTAACTTATTTGTTAAATTGTTTTACACAATACTAATTTTTGTTTCAAATCCTTCACTTTCAAATTTTAAAACCTTTTTCACTTCCATCATTTCTAACACATAAGTTTCTATTTTGGCAGAATACTGGTGAAAGTGTTTGAATTATTGTATAAATAAAGTGAACCTTGTGCATGTTGCGTTCAAAGCCATTGTAAAATACTCAATTACTGTCCATGATTCTGTGAATTACTGTGCAAGTATTTATAGAAGGAATAAGCCCATAAGCCCTGTGATTTCAGAAAACCAGAGGGGCTTTTAACAACGCCCCTTAGCAGTTCTGAAAGCACTGTAAACCATGGCGTCACAGGGCTTACTGCTTTATCGTAAGTGACAGTCATAACATGATTGTTTTTATTTCAAATTGTGGAGCCTTGTTTATTTAAATTTGTATGATTTCATTAATAAAAAAATAATCATCGACTCGCAAACTGTGGTTTTGGAAACCCTGGTCGGCAGGGACCCGAGAGGGACACAGGATTTGACACAACACCCCCAGTGAGCAAGCCAGTGGCGACGGTGGCAAGAAAAAAACTCTTAAGGAGATAAAAAAACCTTGAGAGGAACCAGACTCATCAGGGGGAACCCATCCTCCTCTGGCATGGCGCACACATTATAATGACATTCTTATTTAAGCTAATATGTGAAATATTAAATTGAAACCAAGTATTTAATATGATAATAAGATAATTTATAAATATATTAAAATGAATTAATTGATCATCCAAGATGCGATCAGTGGTGTAGTGAAGCATCTCCCGCCGTCTAGCCGCTGGATCTGACATGGCATACAGGCTGGACACCCTGAGGTAGAGAAGGTAAAACAGATATGATCATGTTAGTGAATTTAATTGAATTGTTTTGATTCTGCAAGACGTATAGAGCCTAAAGTTTCAGGTCAGATGTATGTCTTGCAAGAGACATTTCTGCTCTCTCACTTCTGAGAACCATCATAGACTTTAAAATCTAAGCTTTCACATCAAAGCACATGCCTCTGAACAAACACAATGTATGATAAAATGCACTGAAACACTAGACCTTACCAGTAGTATTGACAAACTTTACCTCAGTGCTTTAATGTGCTTCTTCCTTTGCTTCTTTAGTCTTCAGCATTGTCCTCAACTCCAAACACATCTGGTCCCGTCCTCTGGCAATGAAATTAATAAATGAATAACGGGATCCCTACATATACATTTACAAATAAACTAAAAAAAATAATAATAAAAAAGTAAACCCAGAACTAAAACTTACTGAAAGAAATTAGCACATAAGCTGGTTTCCAGCTCATCATCATCATCGTTGTAGCACACTTGATCTCAGATATTCTGACTTGCCGGTTCCTGAAAAACATCAAAATCAAAATTAGATTAAAATATTCCTTTAAATGTGGTTCTCGTGTGCAGTAGTATAGTGAATGAAGTGAGATCTTTTAACACTTAGCTTTAGATGGTATATTGCACACTCATATCCAGTGTTGGAGAGGACTGTTATTGTCTCCAAATTCTTCCTGCAACTTTACAGAAGAGCACATATCAATATTAGAATAGCAGAGGACTGCAAATAATACATCCAGTACACGTTGTACCGATTGAACACAAAATCATTTAAAACAAATGTTATGTTAAGGTCAAAATCAAATACATCACAACAGTGTCTTACTACTTCTCACTTTACCTTACTGTCTTTTATGACTTACTGCTGCTATTTGCTCTCACTGTCTGTGTCCTCCCTGGAGTTGCCACACTAATCCTCACTGCATCCTGTATGCTGCTGCTGCTGCCTTTACTTCCTAGTGTCCTCCCTGGAGCTGCCACACTACTCCTTCATCTTTCCTGCTGCTGTACTCTCTAGGTAGCTCAGTGGCATAACACCTTTATATGACCATAGACACCACAATCTAACCGCAACACGGCCATACGCGCCAACCCGTTGGCTAAGGCTGTCAGCGCCCCCACTGTCGTCGTTAATGCAGGTTCAGTGGCCCCCGGTTCCGTATGGCATAACACAACACAACCATACGCGCCAACCCGTTGGCTAAGGCTGTCAGCGCCCCCACTGTCGTCGTTAATGCAGGTTCAGTGGCCCCCGGTTCCGTATGGCATAACGCAATGCAACACAACAACACAAAACACGACACAACACGGCCATACGCGCCAACCCGTTGGCTAAGGCTGTCAGCGCCCCCACTGTCGTCGTTAATGCAGGTTCAGTGGCCCCCGGTTCCGTATGGCATAACGCAATGCAACACAACAACACAAAACACGACACAACACGGCCATACGCGCCAACCCGTTGGCTAAGGCTCTCAGCGCCCCACTGTCGTCGTTAATGCAGGTTCAGTGGCCCCCGGTTCCGTATGGCATAACACAACACAACCATACGCCGCCAACCCGTTGGCTAAGGCTGTCAGCGCCCCACTGTAAATCGTTAATGCAGGTTCAGTGGCCCCCGGTTCCGTATGGCATAACGCAACACAACACAACAACACAAAACACGACACAACGCGGCCATACGTGCCAACCCGTTGGCTAAGGCTGTCAGCGAGCCCCCACTGTCGTCGTTAATGCAGGTTCAGTGGCCCCCGGTTCCGTATGGCATAACACAACACAACCATACGCACCAACCCGTTGGCTAAGGCTTTCAGCGCCCCCACTGTCGTCGTTAATGCAGGTTCAGTGGCCCCCGGTTTCGTATGGCAACAACGCAACACCCAACAATTGCCGCAACACACAATAATACCCATCCACCATAAAAAGTACAGTACAGAACGCGACTAATCATTTACGCAAAATACAGTACACAGGATTGTGATAACTATGATAACTATGTAACACACCCGATTGAAGACACAAATCCGGATGAGAGATGTAAATGTGATCCAGTAGAGTGTGCTTTTTAGTCGTTGCTGTGGTGATCAGTTGCGTGTATCGTTCGATCGAAATAATTCCAGAACAGTTTTTCCCCTGCACTTAAGAGATCCTCATTGAAGTCGCCACAGACGATGACCTGTTCATCCACGATGTCCAAATAATCCAGCAGACTCTTCAAGTTCTTCATGAAATCCTCGAAACCGTAGTGTGGCGGCCTATACACAGCAGCGACGGTTGCTTTGATTGGACGATCTATTTTGATGACGACAAACTCCAGATCGGTTACGTTCTGTATAAACTGCCTAGCCTGAGCTGAAATATGCTCTTTACAATATATCGCGACTCCACCTCCACCTTTATTTGCGATCTCTTGATGAGTCGAGTAGGAGACATGTCTGTTGCGCATAAACAAGTTGTATCCATCCAATTGGAGATGGGGTGTAATGGATGATCCGGTCAGGTGAGTTTCCGTTACGCAAAAAATGTCTGCTAGTAGCAGCTCATGATGGCATCTAATGTCTTCAATGTGGGCTGCCAGTCCTTCTGTGTTATGATGAATTATTTTAAATGTTTGATCTATGTCAGTTTCCCTAATGTGCTGCAAAAGTGGCATGATTCCTGTCAGTGTTGCTCTTGTCATGTTTTGTAACGAGGCGGTGACTGCAGGATCAGCATAAATCTTGTTTTCACTGAAGTCAGTAACGTGTAACCCACGGCGATGTCGTTCTGCTAAGTGCAACGTAGGCCATTCCTGGCTCGAAAATCTTCTTCAGTGACACTCACGGCATTCTGCATTGTCATGCCTTGCACTTTGTGAGCTGTGCAGGCATAAGCTAACTTAATAGGAAATTGACGACGAACTGCTCCTTTCCTTAGACTTTCTTCGGATCTCTCGATATAAACCAAGTCGTCTTCTTCACCTTGCACTCTTCTGCGGTGTTTCCTACCGGCGTTGGGATTGTCGAGCTGAAGCCCTAGCATTTTAACGGTGTCTATTCCATCTACCGTTTTAGTGACGATATGTGCAATTTTCCCAAAACATCCATTAACGACTCCATCCTCAACGTCCAGATTCCTAGTTATCACTACACGAACTCCCACTGCAATTTCTATGGAGTCAAGCAAGTCGTCCTTTTTTCCGATGACAGGCTTCTTTTGTTTCTTCATCCCTCCTGTTCTTGGGTCTTTCCTGTAGTCTTCGGCATCAATGGTTATGATGTCAGTGTGAAGAGCGTGGATTGTCTCGGTGTTGTGTCCGTGAACTTCCTTGTTGGTGGCAAATATGTGCAGTGCATTGCACGGGCAGTCTTTGGGATCCTTCACAGCCTGGAGTAACAAAGCTCTATCGTCTTCGCCAAGATCTTCGGTCTTCTTCTTCACTCGTAGTCTGTTCAAAAGCTGGGCAAAAGCAAGGTCTTCTTTCTGACGCATGACCTCTGAGAGGGTAATCATTTGGAAATGTTCTTTCCAGAAGTCCAAAACATCTTCTTCGTAGACACAGAGTGGTTTTGCTTTACCGGTAGGTGGCAGTTGGTAAAAGTCACCAACGGCGAGGACAGAGATGCCCCGAAGGTTTCTTGCTGCCTTTGATTTGCTGAAACCTCCAGTTGATGTAAGCAAAAAGATCCTTTGAAATCATAGACACTTCATCAATGATAAGAATTTCCATGTCGCGTAATCTTGCTCGCAGTTCATCCAGGGCGTTTCCAAGTCCCTGATATGGTGGCTTCAGATTCCTTGGAAGTTTTAAAATGGAGTGCAGAGTTTTACCGAAATATTGAAAGCTGCGGTTCCAGTAAACGCACTCAAGAGCACTGTAGGCACGGAGAGATCCCCCTCCTCCCGCAGTCGAGGCAGCTGTCGCAGAATCTTGGTCGCTTCCGTGTATATGCACTTGATGACGTGTGATTTGCCACAACCAGCTCCACCTGATAGGAAGTAAAAAAACTGTTCTGGATTTTGACCCCACACACGTTTCTGACACCAATGGCAGACAGTGTAGAATATGGCTGCCTGTGTCTCATTTAGACTTCTAAACAACTTCCGAACAAATTCAACACTGAGCTGCGGTGCCTCTACTTGTGGAACGACTCCATCTCCATGTTCAACAATCTGATATTCTGGGACATCATCTTGTACATCCTCATCATCTGGATTGACGTCTTCTCGTTCGGCAATGCACTCCAAACGATCCGCTTCAATTTCAGGTGCAAATGCCGTCCAAGCGTTTTCAGGTGGTCCTTGCTGTTGCAGCTGATCTAATGCCTTATCCACTTCTTCACTGTGTTTTTCGAACTTCTCCTTGTGTGCTTGCACTACAGCACGAACAGGTATCAGGAGACCAGGGTGTGCAGGAAGTTCCACAGATGCACATTTGTAAAACTGCTCATACGTTGGAAATCTAGGAGGTTTTAGCTGTGCATTGAAGCGATGTGGCATGTAAAGCTTAAGTAATCTACAGTAAAACTTCTCAGGTTGTTTTTCTTCCGAATACCGTGCATATCTAATAACTGCAGCCTTACCAACAGTTCTTTTCTGAAAAATCCCATACCGTTGAGCAGCTGGTGAACATTTTTACTTTTGTTTGCTGACCATACACAATACGGTATTCCGAAGCAAAATCTGCCAGACATATCTTTTCAAACTCGGGTGTTTGTGGCCTTGCTCTATATTTATCTATTATCCCTGACATCCAGACATCCTCTGAATCGGGATCTTTGTTTTGGAGCGCACTAAGGAAGACTCATCTTCAGCGCATCGTCATCCGTCGGTATAAACACAACGCTTCGTGAACATTTCTTCAATGGTAAGCTGCATGTTCGTGCCACCGACTCCTGAGCACTTACTTGCCTGTGTTTGGAGTAGGCCTGCATTATGTGCTTCATTTCGTCTTCCTCGTTAACGTTAGTTTCGCGCACACCCTTGATTACGTTCTTCAGTACCTCATTCATTTCATGCTCCGGCTTAGAAATATACGATAACATATACATGACGCAGCTAAAAGGGTCAAGAACGAACTGAATGTCCATGTTAGCGTTCCATGCCCTCAACAAATCAGGATTGTATCCATTCACCCAAGACTCCTTTGGATCACGCTTCAGCAAAACCACGTTGGCAGTGGACAATGCCTCAACGTTGTCTTCGTACTCTGTCATGGTCATGTTACATTTTGTCAGAAGCTCTGACAAGCTGTCAAAGGAGGCTTGGGGATCATTCAACAAATCCCACACCGGTTTAAGTTTTAGCCTGGCTTCGCTCATTGCTTTTTGAGCAGCCTCCTGTCTCGCCTTCTTTCTGTCTTTCTGTCTATCCTCTTCTTCAGGACGCTGTGGTTGTGGACGAGCGATCGCGTTTTTAGATGCGAACATGCAGCTTCCTGATGAAGAAGCGTCCGGGTCATCCTCTTCTTCAGGACGCTGTGGTCGCGGACGAGTGATCGTGGTGCTACACATCGGTAGTTTAGGGAACCCGAATCTACATAATAAATTCCCTTTCTTACATGATTTGGAGTGGTTCCTGCTGTGAAGCTGAACCTCTGTGACAATTTGGTAAAGCTCAGGATCGGCCACGGAATCAGGCAATCGGCACGATATGCAGCGGTCAATGAAGTCGCACACGACCTTATCGTCATCGTTTTCAAACTCGGGTGCATCCTTTATCCAAACAAGTAGATGGATATGTGGGCTTCCTCTAGCTTGAAACTCAACTCTGTAAAAGTAGTCCTCTACTTTACCAATGGGTTGGGCAGGCGACAAAAGCAGATGGGTCATTAGCGCATCCACGCGTTTCTCAAACATGCGCATGACAGTGACTGGGTTGCTTCGGAGGATTTCACATTTCGTCATCCAGTCAAGCTTTGAAAAGTCAATCTGTTCACCTTGCTGGGCCTTGATTGCGGTTATTATTTCAGGCCATCTCATTTCGGCTGCACTGAATGTGCAAAAAAACGTAGGGGTTCCTAACTGTCTAATCATAGCCTGTAGATCTCTCAACGTTTTCTCCCAGTAAAACGGAGAGCCTCTCAGTGGTTGCATAAAAGCGTGTGGCGTCCCTGTTGTGTACCAATCGTTCGATCTCACGGTTATCCTGAAGCAGCTTGTTGGATATTCTTCTGCCATCTCTTGTAATAGGCTTGCCCTTGCGCAACTGGATACTCATGCTGTTTCTAGCGAGTTGAGTCTCTGTCACAAACTGGGCAAAGAAAAGGTAACTCTGATCACTTGCAAAACGTGTGTCCACACAAAACAATCTTGCGTTGAAATACATGCTAGGCGATATTGCTATTCGCCTTGCCTCGTCAATTGTATTCTGTCCGTGGGGAATTGAACAGGGAACGCCATGGCTTCCAGCTTTGGGATTTTGAAAACCCAACAGGCTTTTGTCCTTGAGCAGGTGCGATGCTAAATATTCCCTCGCCAGTCGACAAGATCTCCTGTCCGATGTCAGGTGGCTGCATACATGTGTCTAATGTGAGACCAGGTCTAAGTTCATCCTTCTCCTCAACGCTAACCTCTTGTTTATCCTGCTCAGCAACATTGATGACTCGCTGCTCTTCTGTGTCGTCATCTTCCTCATCTCTGCGACTTTCAAATATCGCAGTTTCTCTTATGGAGATATCCCTGTACTCGGAATGCACTGCTTTCAACTTTGATAAGGCTGCAAGCACGTTATGCATGTTCACGGTATGGAAGTGCTGGTATCCTTTAAACTTTACGTGTCTCTTTAGTTTCACCTGCAGCAGCTGGGACTCACTGATTGGTCTTGGCAGACTGTTGACCGTCGACTCCACCTCAGAGGGAACACACACGACAGCACCATGCACTGCTCTTTGCTGTCCTTTCGGCAACGCAACTATTTTTGCAAATGGTATGATTTTTGAAATAAGTTGACGTTCAAGAACATTCAATTCAACCAGTTCCGCAGGGATGGGTGGCAATTCGAGTTTGTTAGCTGCTGCAATTGAAGACATGTTTCCTCTCTTAAGATGGTTGTCACACGTGTGGCAAATCCACTCCTGTCTTCTCTCTTCCGGAACCACACAAGAACCTGAGCAGGCACTATCACAAGCGTGAACATATTTCCCGGTTAAGCAAGATGCTGAAACATTAGCGTTTTTGTCGTAACTCGTTCTATTACAGACCTTGACTTGATCAGGAAACAGGGCTCTGTGACAGACTGTGCAGACATGTGTAGGGCCTCGCCGAATTTTACAACGGAACGCATGTATGGCGGTTTCCATCGCTTTGCTAACCAAAGGCTGGGGTGTCTCCTGGTTATAACGGATGTACGCCTTATATTTATTTTTGATCCTGAGTGCGCATTGCAACCGATGAAGAACATGATATGTTGCATCACCGACACATTTCTGTGTCTTGCGCAGGGTACATCTCAGGATGTGATGTGCTCTGAACTGTGGGTCATCTGCATATCTCCTCACCATGTACTCTTTCATCTTCCTCTGGAATAGAGTATCTGTGTTGTACCTCCTAACCATGTAATCTTTCATCTTCCTCTGGAATAGAGTATCTGTGCTGTACCGCCTAACCATGTAATCTTTCTTCTTTGACTGGAGAAGAGCATCTGTGTTGTACCTCCTAACCATGTACTCTTTCTTCTTTGACTGCACAAGGGCATCTGTGTTGTACCTCCTAACCATGTACTCTTTCTTCTTTGACTGCACAAGGGCATCTGTGTTGTACCTCCTAACCATGTACTCTTTCTTCTTTGACTGCACAAGGACATCGGTGTTGTACCTCCTCATCATGTTTTCTTTCTTTTTCTGAACAACCTCATCTATTTTGTACCGTCTGGCCATATAGTCTTTCTTTTTGTTTCTGAAGTGACAATCCTGATTGTATTTTTCCTTAATGACTTCTTTTTTATTTGTCCGGTATTGTAAACATCTGACATACCTCTTTCTCTCAAGTTCCCTTTTTTTATGTTTTCTCATGACAGCTGCAGATGTGTCCTTAGGTCCTCCGCATTGTTTTAAAATGTCTATAGTTTTACGCATTTCTTTTCTTCTCC
Organism: Hypophthalmichthys nobilis; assembly: GCA_037950665.1. Classification (NCBI taxonomy): domain Eukaryota; kingdom Metazoa; phylum Chordata; class Actinopteri; order Cypriniformes; family Xenocyprididae; genus Hypophthalmichthys; species Hypophthalmichthys nobilis. Next base: position 22,476,811 of record CM075469.1, read on the forward strand.
TGTGCTTATTTCTTTTATCTATCTTATCCTGGTTTTTAGCTCCTGAGCCAACAAGATTTACTTTGGCTCCAGCATTTGTTCCTGGTTCTGGTAGAACTGAAAACACTTGTGATTCCTGTTCACAAACCGATGGTGAAGGCAGTGGGCCAGACTGTTGCTCTGTTTGAAAAGACACAGGCATGAATTCATATCTGGCCTCAGGAGAATAATTCCGGAAAAGCTTGAGAATTCTTTCTGTCATGTCACTGAGGTGGGTGAAAGTTAACATCACAGCAGTTCCACCAGGAGTAGGCAAGCCTTCGGCAGTCCTCGAGTGAGAATCAAAGAATCCATATCTTCCAGATCCGTCTCTGAAAACAGCAATACACTCTGGAGCAACAGTGAGCAGTGCATGGCTTACATCCATTGAGAGACACTGTAGTCTTTCAGTAAGAGGAATCCACCACCCTTCCATGTCAGGGGACCCTCTGGCTCTTAGGTATCCATTCCTCACGTCAGACTTCCGCACATTGAGTGTTTGGTTAAACGTTGAAACACTCAGTGGTACTTCCTCCATAGTGAGATGGTTCCGATGAAATCTTTCCTCAGCAATAAGCTGCATTTTAATCCCGACATACAAAGCATCGCCCTCCTCTAAAACTCTATCCAGGTCAGGCATTTTGAACTGAATCCCTTCACTCTGGTTGGCCAAAAATGTCAATGCTATACATGTGCATTGATGATTTCTCGAGAATTTATCATACCTTACATCATTCTGACAATGAGATGCCTGCACAGACAAAACCCTGGGTGCACTATCACCACCTTCTGCATACATTCTAACTGAAAACTGAGCTACATCAGCACTGGTGCTTGCCTGTTCGACCTGTAAATAATCATTCATGCTGGTCAAAATTAGCGTTATATTTCTTTGCAGTCAGAACATTAATTTAGTACTATACTTAAAATTGGAATTATATAAGCCAAATAACATTTTGCTTTTAATGTTATTAAAACATTAACACAGTATACGGTTATACTTTGGTAAATTATGTTTTATTAAGACTATGATATGATATTTGAACACTATTTTAAGAAATCTTCAATGACGAAATATATGACTGAAAAATGGTCTTTATTTAAATGAAAGTCACAAAATGAAAAACAGGTGCAGGTGCATTTTGCGCTATTTCTGGTGTCATGCATTTTTAAGTTTTTTTTTTTAAATAATCAAGCACTCAAATTTAATTGAGGAATTATGACAGCCCTAGTCCCAAACATTCAAGTGTAATCCAAGACACAGATATCAATAGTACCTTGTTAATCCCGGAGAGTCTGGTCTGTTCATCTTCCAGGTCTTCCCAGGTCAACTTTCTCCAGCGGATTTTTTGAGCCTGAGATCTCTTTCCTTTCCGCGGCATCCTTTACAATATCAAGAGATAAAAAGATATAAGACCAAAAAATCTTGACAAATATATCTGACTAACTCACTAATAAACGACAGCAGGTAAATTTGGATGCTGTCACTTTAAGACCAGCTGCACAGATCCATTATACATGCGCATTGTTCTTATTTAATTTCTCAAGTTCTTTCTCAACTGTTCACATTAGCACTGTTTACTTGCAAATACAATAAAACCAAAAATTATTCAAACATTTTTTTAAATATTTTCACTAGTGGGTGCAGAACACTATAGTTCATTTATGCAAGTGAGGATAGCAGAGTAAAGTAAACTGTGACATATTATACCCAAAAATTCTTCATAAAGTGGACTACCAGTTCACAAAATTCATAAAACATTTGGACACTTTGACCTGACCATGTTTTGCTTAAGTGTTATTTGACATAAGATTTTTTTTTCTGACAGTTTAACTCTGAAATCTTGTCATATTTTATTACCATTTTTAAAACAATAGTGTTAATGAATGAAATGTTCAAGGTGTCTGAATAAATACTGGTTTGACTGTACAGGTCACTTTGACTTATATTTAACTGTCCAAGCCCTAGTAGGCAAAAAGCACTCCGTTCAGTTTTCACGCAGTCTATGAGCAGCGACTTCATGTCGTGCATCTCTCAGACAGCGAGAGAGGGCACATTTTGCTGCCAATTATGCTTCAACGGATTAAAATCACCTGTTTTTAAACCGCAGTGCTTAAAAACACATGCAAACGGTGAGCTTTTGTTAACGTGCAGCACAGCGTAATGTGATGTAACAGCGAAAGAAACGATAATCTAAAATCTCTACCGGTCGACACATTTTTATCGGTTAATCGTGTCTACCAGTATATCGCCCACCCCTGAAAGTAACCCAATGGGTTTCTTTTTAATCATCAAAAGTAGTGCCACTAATAGACATACTGAAATACACTTATTTGTTAGTCAAATTCATTTTAACAGGACATTCTCACTTTAATAGGCACATACTTTGAAAGTCCTCCTGGCGTAACAGCTCTTGAACCTAAAAAGATAAAACCTGTAGTAGTCTCAAGAAGAAAAACAGTTAAACAGTAATGAAAAAAACACTGTGTAAACTTGTAAAATGCAATAAACAATTTTTTTTTTCCAAGAAAAGAACAAGTAAAATGAACTTATTAATGTATGAGAATGTAGAACAAAAATAACCAGAAAAAAAACTAATTAATATTTATAAATTAGATCTAAAAATCTAATTCTAATAAAAAAAACTAAAAATAAAATAAAAACTGTCTATTCAAATAAATTAAATAAACTGCTGTATTTAAAAAAAAATGCAGAATACAGAAAATCAATTAATTAATCTATTAATCAATTGATCAAAATAAATTTCAATTTAAGTTTCAAACAAAAAGTACTAGGAACAAATGAACTGCTCTCTGTAGAAAAAGCCAAAAGCCAAAACACAAGGAGCCTGAAAAAGAAACAGAAAAAAAGAAGAAAAATTAGGCCACAGGAACTAAAATTATGGTGATGTGATGAAAATGTCACAGTACTGCTTAAGAAACCACATTAATACTGACCAAGGAGAAAAGTGCAGTGAAGGGTTGTGCTCAGATCAGTCAGTCTGAAAAAATAACAATGACAACATAATGAAAAATTATTAAACTCAAGTCAATTGTGCATTACATCTTTCTATGTTAAATATTAATTGTATCTTTAATAAATATGTAGAATATAATTTTAGGAATTTATCTCAAGAATGTATTTTCCTTGATATACTCTGTGTTATTTTCAAGATTTCGAGTCATGTCAAATATGCAGCCTAAAACCTGTGATGTCATCTATCCAGGTTTACTATATAGGACAAGTGGTCTGGAAAATGTACTCTATCTATCTATCTTAATTATTTGTGTTATTAACAAAAAATAGTTTTTATGACCCTGATCTTTTTTTTTTTTTTTTTTAATTATAACGATTTTCTTATCAACAAGCTAAAATATGAAGCATTTCCTATTTATGGCCATGTTACTAATTAAACTCTTACCTCAAAATGCAGTAAAGAGTGCTCGTGAAACAGTATTCTGAAACAGAGAAACAAGAATGTTATAAAACTCACAACTTAACTTAAACTTTCATTGCAAATAATGAAAACACTTTTCAACTGTAAACATCTCACAGACAACCTGCACTAAAGTGAAATGTAGCCTCTCTGCTGTTCCTTATTCCATTAAGATTACCTTTTCTAAAAATCTTGCATCTATAAATGTCAAAATAATTTTAATTCAATTGTAATATTAATAATAAAAATATATGCCACTGTAAATGTCGTCAAAGTAGTAATCAATGCGATATGATTCACATTGTGCGTTATTATTTTGCTGTATTCTAGGTCTATATCCTACTTAAACCCATTCAAAATGATTGACAGCGCGGATTGACGCTAAATGAACCACGTGACTGCGTGGCGCGAAATCAAGGGTTTTCGCGGCTCTCTCTCAAATAGTACCAAAGAACAGACAAAAACACCCGTTAGATTCAGTAAATCTGTCTATATCGCATAAATGAATTTCTTACATACATCATATCTGCACTTTGTTGTTTATGACAGAGAATTCTGTCAGTGAGCGCGCAATCTGTTCTCACCGGTTTGCTTCACCGGTGACTAATCAACTGCCTTCGATTGGATATTGCATTCCTAAGCTCAGCGAAAACGCGTATGATTGGTCAACGCTGTCTTTGATTGACATGAACCTAAAATTTAAATCTAAATAGATTTAATGCAGCAATCGACACTTTTCATCGTAATACCTATGCATCCATATGCCTGAATGTAAAATACAAACTTGTACATCATCTCATTAGCTACCATTGTGGATGCTATAATGTTAGCTTAAATAAGCGCCAAAATTAACACACTCCTCAGCACGCAGTAGGTAATGCTAAATGCACATGGCAAACATAATATCAATCAAACACACATAATATCATATTACGATTTCACACAAAGATAGAAGTACGGCTTACGTTACCTGTAAACATTAACTTACTTACAGTATCAAACACATTACGATCTTGACAGAGATAAAGGTACATTCAATGTCAACAAAAACGATATAAACTATAGCCCACATTATAATACGAATAATGTTGCCTACATTTATTTAAAATAAAGAGCTACATTTCACATTACAAGCCTTTATAATACAGCATATTCGAACACAGCCGTCTCACTCACCTCAAGAGAATATTGTGGGACGATCCCTTGGCAACGGCTCCGGGTCGTCGATTTCGCAGCCAATCAGCAGCGAGCTTTGATTGTACAACCAATAGAATCACACCTTCGCTATATATTATTTTCACATTATTTTGTGACGAGGCAAATCCGTAATTAAAGTAATAAATCATAATAATAATGTTATACGAATTATTATAGTTTTGATTTAATTAAATAAATGTTCAAAGCCTGAACGTGGCGCTGTTGTGCGTTCTTCAGACTGCTTCAGAGCAGTTCGCAATCAGATAATGAACTAATGTTGATCAATTATGACAATGTTTACTTTACAGTGTTTATATGGTAATATGTTGTATAGGTTGTAAGAATGCATATTTTATCTCCATCGTTTGAATTTTAATGAGCAGCCTGCAACAATAAAGCATGTACATTTCAAAATAAGTGTCCTGGTGTATTTCGGGCTTGTTTATGAATAAAAGTCGCGCAGTGTCCAGTGTCCAACTTATTTAATCTAATTTAAATTTAATTTATAATTAATTTAAAGTAAACTATTGTAGCTTCTGTCTGGGATGCCCCATCACAGAAAGGAAAGACCAAGGACATTATTGATGCATATTAAAAATAAAAAGATTTTACTAGTATCAATATTATATTAACTAAAACCATGAAAAACTAAAAACTATGAAAAAACATTTGTCATTACTTGAAATAAATAAATGTTATCTGACATAAAATAAAACGTACACTTTTTTTAATATTTATTTTTAATTGAAATTAACCAGTTATTTCGTTTCATTAATCTGATGTACTAAACTGAAAATGAAATAAAAATAATAAAAACTATACAGACATTTAAAAACAAACAAACAAAAAAGTTATAAAAATGGCAAAAACAACGAAATTAAAATGAAACCAGAAAATGCAAAAAATTTAATTGAATTCAAAATATTAATGAAAACTATAATAACACTGCCTACTAGTATGCCAAAATCTGTTTATTAAGGTGTGTGTATATATATATATATATATATATGAAGAAATAGTTCAGGAAAAACATATTATTTGCTAATTTTTCATTGCACCCCTAAAGTTTACAGTTCATAAAGTTACATTCACACGCAGTACGGTTATTTACGGGAGTGACAACCGCATTATTTAACCAAACTCACACCCATAAATTTTCAGGACTCACAACTGCAAAATCTGCGTTGTGTGGACGGAACAGGACTGGACAACTAGTTGTCTGTCACATCAAACAGTGCGAGAGAGCTGCTCTTGGGGTTTTGTGTGTGGTTTCACTTTCAGTATGTTTCACTCTTCCGTACAGCAACAGAGATATGAGCTGTGCGTCATCTTAATGTGTTAGATCCAGTCACTGGGAGCGGCTCCCGTCAGTTCTATGACACTTATATCCAAAGGAATATCTTTGATCTTTTTTGAATGGAAGTCTATGGAACCTGTTGCTATAATCACTATTAGCATGTAGCAATTCACTGCTAGCATGTGTAACATGTTGGAAGTCCAGCTAAGGTGTTGCTAGGCGGTTGCTAGGGTGTTATGGGTGGTTGCTAGGCGGTTGCTATGGTAACCTGGGTGGTTGCTATGATGTTACTAGGTGGTTGGTAGTTGTCACAGATGGTTACTATATTGTTTTATAGAGTTCTTAGCATGTTCTTAGCCCACTTTAGCACTTAGCTAATCACTATTAGCATGTAGCTATTCACCGCTAGCATGTGTAGCATGTTGGAAGTCCAGTTTGCTAGCATGAGTCAAAAGAGCCAACCGCCATGTCTCTACGATGCTCTGATGCAGAGATATAGGTCTTGCTTAACGGTTGCTAGGGTACTCTGTTTGGTTGCTAGGGAGTGGCTTGGCAGCTGCCAATGATGATACACCAAAGGCTGCTTGCCAGTATGAATGATATAAACCAACCCCCGTGCCTCTATGATATTCAGATTTGAAGATATCCCTCTATGCTTTGGGTTGTTAGGGTGCTCTAAATGGTTGCTAGGGTGTGGCTATGAAGTGTTGAAGATGATTTCTGATTGGCCGTTTGCTGGCCTGAGTCAAACGAGCCCACACTCATGTTTCTATGACACTTCTATCCAAAGATATCCCTTTGACCTTTTTCAATTGAAGTCTATGGAACCTGTTGCTATGGTGCTCTAAATGGTTGCTAGGGCGTGGCTTGATAGCTTTACATTGATCCTGAGAGACTGATTGGTCGCATGAGTGAAATGAGCCCGCCCCCTTGTCTCTATGACATTGTGATCCAGAGTTATGTTCAATACAAAATCCCTATGTAATTTACCATAGTAGGAAAAACACAGTCACTTCCTGGTTCATGGGCACGGCTTCACCATAGTAGAGAAAGCAAAAGTGACAGTTGAGATTCAAATTTCTGAACATTCCGCCATTGAAAGTCAATGGGACTTTTTTGGCCGCTTTTTCGTCCGCTGTGCGAACATCGTTGGTCCGATCTCTTAGAAAAGTCATAGCACACCTCTCCTCAATGAGCCGGTCGATTTGACACCTCATTCATGGGTCTAGGACAAAAACTGCGGGACAAGTTACGCGCCGAAGTTTTGTCCAGAAGAAGAAGAAGAAGCAGAATAATAACTAGAATGTACATTTCCTGAAGAAAATGTGAATGGTGCTTGCAGTGGTAAAACTTCGCACTCGGTTGCTAGGGTGTTTCTAGGCAATTGCTAAGGTGTTCTGGGTGGTTGCTAGGCGGTTGCTAGGGTGTTCTGGGTGGTTGCTAGGCGGTTGCTAGGCAGTTGGTAAGGTAGTTGGGGCAGTTGCTAAGGTGTTAGTAGACGGTTGCTAGGGTGTTCTGGGTGGTTGCTAGGCGGTTGCTATGGTAACCTGGGTGGTTGCTAGGTGGTTGCTAGGCAGTTGCTAAGGTACTTGGGGTGGTTGCCAAGGTGTTGCTAGGCGGTTGCTAGGGTGTTCTGGGTGGTTGCTATGCGGTTGCTATGGTAACCTGGGTGGTTGCTAGGGTGTTGCTAGGCAGTTGGTAAGGTACTTGGGGCAGTTGCTAACGTGTTGCTAGGCGGTTGCTAGGGTGTTCTGGGTGGTTGCTAGGCAGTTGCGATGGTAACCTGGGTGGTTGCTATGATGTTACTAGGTGGTTGGTAGTTGTCACAGATGGTTACTATAGTGTTTTTATAGAGTTCTTAGCATGTTCTTAGCCCAATTTAACACTTAGCTAATCACTATTAGCATGTAGCTATTCACTGCTAGCATGTGTAGCATGTTGGAAGTCCAGTTTGCTAGCATGAGTCAAAGAGCCAACCGCCATGTCTCTACGATGCTCTGATGCAGAGATATTGGTCTTGCTAAAGCGATTGCTAGGGTACTCTGTTTGGTTGCTAGGAAGTGGCTTAGCAGCTGCCAATGATGATACACCAAAGGCTGCTTGGCAATATAAGCCAACCCCATGTCTCTCTGATGTTCTGATGCAGAGATATAGGTCTTGCAAAGCGGTTGCTAGGGTACTCTGTTTGGTTGCTAGGGAGTGGCTTGGCAGCTGCCAATAATGATACTCCAAAGGCTGCTTGCCAGTATGTTTGATATAAACCAACCCCCATGCCTCTATGATATTAAGATTTGAAGATATCCCTCTCAGCTTTGGGTTGCTAGGGTGCTCTAAATTGTTGCTAGGGCATGGCTATGAAGTCTTGAAGGTGATTCGTGATTGGCCCTTTGCTGTCCTGAGTCAAACGAGCCCACACTCATGTTTCTATGACACTTCTATCCAAAGATATCCCTTTGACCTTTTTCAATTGAAGTCTATGGAACCTGTTGCTATGGTGCTCTATATGGTTGCTAGGGCGTGGCTTGATAGCTTCACATTGATCCTGAGAAACTGATTGGTTGCCTGGAGTGAAATGAGCCCGCCCCTTGTCTCTATGACCTTGTGATCCAGAGTTATGTTCAATACAAAATCCCTATGTAATTTACCATAGTAGGAAAAACACAGTCACTTCCTGGTTCATGGGCACGGCTTCACCATAGTAGAGAAAGCAAAAGTGACAGTTGAGAGTGACGGAATGTTCATGAATTTGAATTTTTCAATGCAAGTCTATGGGACTTTTTTGGCCGCTTTTTCGTCCGCTGTGCGAACATCGTTGGTCCGATCGCTTATAAAAGTCATAGCACACCTCTCCTCAATGAGCCGGTCGATTTGACACCTCATTCATGGGTCTAGGACAAAAGCTGCGGGACAAGTTACGCGCCGAAGTTTTGTCCAGAAGAAGAAGAAGAAGAAGCAGAATAATAATAAGTATGCAGGAGAATAAGAATGATGCTTTGCCTTTGGCAAGCACCATTAACTAGAATGTACATTTCCTGAAGAAAATGTGAATGGTGCTTGCAGTGGCAAAACTCGGCACTCGGTCGCTAGGGTGTTTCTAGGCAATTGCTAAGGTGTTCTGGGTGGTTGCTAGGCGGTTGCTAGGGTGTTCTGGGTGGTTGCTAGGGTGGTGCTAGGCAGTTGGTAAGGTACTTGGGGCAGTTGCTAAGGTGTTGCTAGGCGGTTGCTAGGGTGTTCTGGGTGGTTGCTAGGCGGTTGCTATGGTAACCTGGGTGGTTGCTAGGCTGTTGCTAGGCAGTTGCTAAGGTACTTGGGGTGGTTGCTAAGGTGTTGCTAGGCGGTTGCTAGGGTGTTCTGGGTGGTTGCTAGGCGGTTGCTATGGTAACCAGGGTGGTTGCTAGGCGGTTGCTAGGCAGTTGCTAAGGTACTTAGAGTTGTTGCTAAGGTGTTGCTAGGCGGTTGCTAGGGTGTTCTGGGTGGTTGCTATGCGGTTGCTATGGTAACCTGGGTGGTTGCTATGATGTTACTAGGTGGTTGGTAGTTGTCACAGATGGTTACTATGGTGTTTTTATAGAGTTCTTAGCATGTTCTTAGCCGACTTTAGCACTTAGCTAAACACTATTAGCATTTAGCTATTCACTGCTAGCATGTGTAGCATGTTGGAAGTCCAGTTTGCTAGCATGAGTCAAAAGGGCCAACCGCCATGTCTCTACAATGCTCTGATGCAGAGATATAGGTCTTGCAAAACGGTTGCTAGGGTACTCTGTTTGGTTGCTAGGGAGTGGCTTAGCAGCTGCCAATGATGATACACCAAAGGCTGCTTGCCAATATAAGCCAACTCCCATGTCTCTATGATGTTCTGATGCAGATATATAGGTCTTGCAAAACGGTTGCTAGGGTACTCTGTTTGGTTGCTAGGGAGTGGCTTGACAGCTGCCAATGATGATACTCCAAAGGCTGCTTGCCAGTATGTTTGATATAAATCAAACCCCCATGCCTCTATGATATTAAGATTTGAAGATATCCCTCTATGCTTTGGGTTGCTAGGGTGCTCTAAATTGTTGCTAGGGCATGGCTATGAAGTCTTGAAGGTGATTCGTGATTGGCCGTTTGCTGTCCTGAGTCAAACGAGCCCACACTCATGTTTCTATGACACTTCTATCCAAAGATATCCCTTTGACCTTTTTCAATTGAAGTCTATGGAACCTGTTGCTATGGTGCTCTATATGGTTGCTAGGGCGTGGCTTGATAGCTTCACATTGATCCTGAGAAACTGATTGGTTGCCTGAGTGAAATGAGCCCGCCCCCTTGTCTCTATGACCTTGTGATCCAGAGTTATGTTCAATACAAAATCCCTATGTAATTTACCATAGTAGGAAAAACACAGTCACTTCCTGGTTCATGGGCACGGCTTCACCATAGTAGAGAAAGCAAAAGTGACAGTTGAGATTCAAATTTCTGAACATTCCGCCATTGAAAGTCAATGGGACTTTTTTGGCCGCTTTTTCGTCCGCTGTGCGAACATCGTTGGTCCGATCTCTTAGAAAAGTCATAGCACACCTCTCCTCAATGAGCCGGTCGATTTGACACCTCATTCATGGGTCTAGGACAAAAACTGCGGGACAAGTTACGCGCCGAAGTTTTGTCCAGAAGAAGAAGAAGAAGCAGAATAATAACTAGAATGTACATTTCCTGAAGAAAATGTGAATGGTGCTTGCAGTGGCAAAATCGGCACTCGGTTGCTAGGGTGCTGTAATTGGTTGCTAGGGCGTGGCTATGAAGTCACTACTTATTGGCTGCTTGATAGGCCGAGTCAAAAGAGCCCAGCCCCAAGTCTCTATGACCTTCTGATCCAAAGATATGATCTCACAGATTTTGACCCAATGTTAAGTCTATGGGTCCCTTTTTAGCTGATATTTCGTCCGCTGTGCGAACATCGTACATCCGATCGCTTAGAAAAGTCATAGCACACCTCTCCTCAGTAAGCCGGTCGATTTGACACCTCATTCATGGGTCTACGACAAACGGTGCGGGACAAGTAGCGCGCCAAAGTTTTGTCCAGGTGAATAGTAATTACAATACTAGAATGTACATTTCCTAAAGAAAATGTGAATGGTGCTTGCAGTGGCAAAATTCGGCACTCGGTCGCTAGGGTGTTTCTAGGCAATTGCTAAGGCATTCTGGGTGGTTGCTAGGCGGTTGCTAGGTTGTTCTGGGTGGTTGCTAGGTGGTTGCTATGGTAACCTGGGTGGTTGCTAGGCGGTTGCTAGGCAGTTGCTAAGGTACTTGGGGTGATTGCTAATGTGTTGCTAGGCGGTTGCTAGGGTGTTTTGGGTGGTTGCTAGGTGGTTGCTATGGTAACCTGGGTGATTGCTAGGACGGTTGCTAGGCAGTTGCTAAGGTACTTGGGGTGGTCGCTAAGGTGTTGCTAGGCGGTTGCTAGGGTGTTCTGGATGGTTGCTATGCGGTTGCTATGGTAACCTGGGTGGTTGCTAGGGTGTTGCTAGGCAATTGGTAAGGTACTTGGGGCAGTTGCTAAGGTGTTGCTAGGCGGTTGCTAGGGTGTTATGGGTGGTTGCTAGGCAGTTGCTATGGTAACCTGGGTGGTTGCTATGATGTGACTAGGTGGTTGGTAGTTGTCACAGATGGTTACTATGGTGTTTTTATAGAGTTCTTAGCATGTTCTTAGCCCACTTTAGCACTTAGCTAACCACTATTAGCATGTAGCTATTCACTGCTAGCATGTGTAGCATGTTGGAAGTCCAGTTTGCTAGCATGAGTCAAAAGAGCCATCCGCCATGTCTCTACGATGTTCTGATGCAGAGATATAGGTCTTGCTAAACGGTTGCTAGGGTACTTTGTTTGGTTGCTAGGAAGTGGCTTAGCAGCTGCCAATGATGATACACCAAAGGCTGCTTGCCAATATAAGCCAACCCCCATGTCTCTACGATGTTCTGATGCAGAGATATAGGTCTTGCATAACGGTTGCTAGGGTACTCTGTTTGGTTGCTAGGGAGTGGCTTGGCAGCTGCCAATGATGATACTCCAAAGGCTGCTTGCCAGTATGAATGTTATAAACCAAACCCCCATGCCTCTATGATATTCAGATTTGAAGATATCCTCTATGCTTTGGGTTGCTAGGGTGCTCTAAATGGTTGCTAGGGTGTGGTTAAGAAGTGTTGAAGGTGATTTGTGATTGGCCCTTTGCTGGCCCGAGTCAAACGAGCCCACCTTCATGTTTCTAAGACACTTATATCCAAAGATATTCCTTTGACCTTTTTCAATTGAAGTCTATGGAACTTGTTGCTATGGTGCTCTAAATGGTTGCTAGGGCGTGGCTTGATAGCTTCACATTGATCCTGAGAGACTGATTGGTTGCCTGAGTGAAATGAGCCCGCCCCCTTGTCTCTATGACATTGTGATCCAGAGTTATGTTCAATACAAAATCCCTATGTAATTTACCATAGTAGGAAAAACACAGTCACTTCCTGGTTCATGGGCACGGCTTCACCATAGTAGAGAAAGCAAAAGTGACAGTTGAGATTCAAATTTCTGAACATTCCGCCATTGAAAGTCAATGGGACTTTTTTGGCCGCTTTTTCGTCCGCTGTGCGAACATCGTTGGGCCGATCGCTTATAAAAGTCATAGCACACCTCTCCTCAATGAGCCGGTCGATTTGACACCTCATTCATGGGTCTAGGACAAAAACTGCGGGACAAGTTACGCGCCGAAGTTTTTGTCCAGAAGAAGAAGAAGAAGAAGAATAATAAGTATGCAGGAGAATAAGAATGATGCTTTGCCTTTGGCAAGCACCATTAACTAGAATGTACATTTCCTGAAGAAAATGTGAATGGTGCTTGCAGTGGCAAAATTCGGCACTCGGTTGCTAGGGTGCTGTAATTGGTTGCTAGGGTGTGGCTATGAAGTCACTACTTACTGGCTGCTTGATAGGCCGAGTCAAAAGAGCCCAGCCCTAAGTCTCTATGACCTTCTGATCCAAAGATATGATCTCACAGATTTTGTCCCAATGTTAAGTCTATGGACTTTTTTGAGCCGATTTTTTTCGTCCGCTGGGCGAACATAGTACATCCGATTGCTTAGAAAGTCATAGCACACCTCTCCTCAATGAGCGGTCGATTTGACACCTCACTCATGGGTCTACGACAAACGGTGCGGGACAAGTAGCGTGCCAAAGTTTTGTCCAGGTGAATAGTAATTACAATACTAGAATGTACATTTCCTGAAGAAAATGTGAATGGTGCTTGCAGTGGCAAAACTCGGCACTCGGTCGCTAGGGTGTTTCTAGGCAATTGCTAAGGTATTCTGGGTGGTTGCTAGGCGGTTGCTAGGCTGTTCTGGGTGGTTGCTAGGTGGTTGCTATGGTAACCTGGGTGGTTGCTAGGCAGTTGCTAAGGTACTTGGGGTGATTGCTAATGTGTTGCTAGGCGGTTGCTAGGGTGTTTTGGGTGGTTGCTAGGTGGTTGCTATGGTAACCTGGGTGGTTGCTAGGCGGTTGCTAGGCAGTTGCTAAGGTACTTGGGGTGGTCGCTAAGGTGTTGCTAGGCAGTTGCTAGGGTGTTCTGGATGGTTGCTATGCGGTTGCTATGGTAACCTGGGTGGTTGCTAGGGTGTTGCTAGGCAGTTGGTAAGGTACTTGGGGCAGTTGCTAAGGTGTTGCTAGGCGGTTGCTAGGGTGTTATGGGTGGTTGCTAGGCAGTTGCTATGGTAACCTGGGTGGTTGCTATGATGTGACTAGGTGGTTGGTAGTTGTCACAGATGGTTACTATGGTGTTTTTATAGAGTTCTTAGCATGTTCCTAGCCCACTTTAGCACTTAGCTAACCACTATTAGCATGTAGCTATTCACTGCTAGCATGTGTAGCATGTTGGAAGTCCAGTTTGCTAGCATGAGTCAAAAGAGCTAACCGCCATGTCTCTACTGATGCTCTGATGCAGAGATATAGGTCTTGCTAAACGGGTTGCTAGGGTACTCTGTTTGGTTGCTAGGAAGTGGCTTAGCAGCTGCCAATGATGATACACCAAAGGCTGCTTGCCAATATAAGCCAACCCCATGTCTCTACTGATGTTCTGATGCAGAGATATAGGTCTTGCAAAGCGGTTGCTAGGATACTCTGTTTGGTTGCTAAGGAGTGGCTTGGTAGCTGCCAATGATGATACTCCAAAGGCTGCTTGCCAGTATGAATGATATAAACCAAACCCACATGCCTCTATGATATTCAGATTTGAAGATATCCCTCTATGCTTTGGGTTGCTAGGGTGCTCTAAATGGTTGCTAGGGCGTGGCTATGAAGTCTTGAAGGTGATTCGTCATTGGCCGTTTGCTGTCCCGAGTCAAATGAGCCCACCCTCATGTTCCTATGACACTTCTATCCAAAGGAATATCGTTGATCTTTTTGAATGGAAGTCTATGGAACCTGTTGCTATGGTGCTCTATATGGTTGCTAGGGCGTGGCTTGATAGCTTCACATTGATCCTGAGAAACTGATTGGTTGCCTGAGTGAAATGAGCCCGCCCCCTTGTCTCTATGACCTTGTGATCCAGAGTTATGTTCAATACAAAATCCCTATGTAATTTACCATAGTAGGAAAAACACAGTCACTTCCTGGTTCATGGGCACGGCTTCACCATAGTAGAGAAAGCAAAAGTGACAGTTGAGAGTGACGGAATGTTCATGAATTTGAATTTTTCAATGCAAGTCTATGGGACTTTTTTGGCCGCTTTTTCGTCCGCTGTGCGAACATCGTTGGTCCGATCGCTTATAAAAGTCATAGCACACCTCTCCTCAATGAGCCGGTCGATTTGACACCTCATTCATGGGTCTAGGACAAAAGCTGCGGGACAAGTTACGCGCCGGAAGTTTTGTCCAGAAGAAGAAGAAGAAGAAGCAGAATAATAATAAGTATGCAGGAGAATAAGAATGATGCTTTGCCTTTGGCAAGCACCATTAACTAGAATGTACATTTCCTGAAGAAAATGTGAATGGTGCTTGCAGTGGCAAAATTCGGCACTCGGTTGCTAGGGTGCTGTAATTGGTTGCTAGGGCGTGGCTATGAAGTCACTACTTATTGGCTGCTTGATAGGCCGAGTCAAAAGAGCCCAGCCCCAAGTCTCTATGACCTTCTGATCCAAAGATATGATCTCACAGATTTTGACCCAATGTTAAGTCTATGGGTCCCTTTTTAGCTGATATTTCGTCCGCTGTGCGAACATCGTACATCCGATCGCTTAGAAAAGTCATAGCACACCTCTCCTCAGTAAGCCGGTCGATTTGACACCTCATTCATGGGTCTACGACAAACGGTGCGGGACAAGTAGCGTGCCAAAGTTTTCTCCAGGTGAATAGTAATTACAATACTAGAATGTACATTTCCTGAAGAAAATGTGAATGGTGCTTGCAGTGGCAAAATTCGGCACTCGGTTGCTAGGGTGCTGTAATTGGTTGCTAGGGTGTGGCTATGAAGTCACTACTTACTGGCTGCTTGATAGGCCGAGTCAAAAGAGCCCAGCCCTAAGTCTCTATGACCTTCTGATCCAAAGATATGATCTCACAGAATTTGTCCCAATGTTAAGTCTATGGGACTTTTTTGAGCCGATTTTTCGTCCGCTGGGCGAACATAGTACATCCGATTGCTTAGAAAAGTCATAGCACACCTCTCCTCAATGAGCCGGTCGATTTGACACCTCACTCATGGGTCTACGACAAACGGTGCGGGACAAGTAGCGTGCCAAAGTTTTGTCCAGGTGAATAGTAATTACAATACTAGAATGTACATTTCCTGAAGAAAATGTGAATGGTGCTTGCAGTGGCAAAACTCGGCACTCGGTCGCTAGGGTGTTTCTAGGCAATTGCTAAGGTATTCTGGGTGGTTGCTAGGCGGTTGCTAGGTTGTTCTGGGTGGTTGCTAGGTGGTTGCTATGGTAACCTGGGTGGTTGCTAGGCAGTTGCTAAGGTACTTGGGGTGATTGCTAATGTGTTGCTAGGCGGTTGCTAGGGTGTTTTGGGTGGTTGCTAGGTGGTTGCTATGGTAACCTGGGTGGTTGCTAGGCGGTTGCTAGGCAGTTGCTAAGGTACTTGGGGTGGTCGCTAAGGTGTTGCTAGGCAGTTGCTAGGGTGTTCTGGATGGTTGCTATGCGGTTGCTATGGTAACCTGGGTGGTTGCTAGGGTGTTGCTAGGCAGTTGGTAAGGTACTTGGGGCAGTTGCTAAGGTGTTGCTAGGCGGTTGCTAGGGTGTTATGGGTGGTTGCTAGGCAGTTGCTATGGTAACCTGGGTGGTTGCTATGATGTGACTAGGTGGTTGGTAGTTGTCACAGATGGTTACTATGGTGTTTTTATAGAGTTCTTAGCATGTTCCTAGCCCACTTTAGCACTTAGCTAACCACTATTAGCATGTAGCTATTCACTGCTAGCATGTGTAGCATGTTGGAAGTCCAGTTTGCTAGCATGAGTCAAAAGAGCTAACCGCCATGTCTCTACTGATGCTCTGATGCAGAGATATAGGTCTTGCTAAACGGTTGCTAGGGTACTCTGTTTGGTTGCTAGGAAGTGGCTTAGCAGCTGCCAATGATGATACACCAAAGGCTGCTTGCCAATATAAGCCAACCCCATGTCTCTACGATGTTCTGATGCAGAGATATAGGTCTTGCAAAACGGTTGCTAGGATACTCTGTTTGGTTGCTAAGGAGTGGCTTGGTAGCTGCCAATGATGATACTCCAAAGGCTGCTTGCCAGTATGAATGATATAAACCAAACCCACATGCCTCTATGATATTCAGATTTGAAGATATCCTCTATGCTTTGGGTTGCTAGGGTGCTCTAAATGGTTGCTAGGGCGTGGCTATGAAGTCTTGAAGGTGATTCGTCATTGGCCGTTTGCTGTCCCGAGTCAAATGAGCCCACCCTCATGTTCCTATGACACTTCTATCCAAAGGAATATCGTTGATCTTTTTGAATGGAAGTCTATGGAACCTGTTGCTATGGTGCTCTATATGGTTGCTAGGGCGTGGCTTGATAGCTTCACATTGATCCTGAGAAACTGATTGGTTGCCTGAGTGAAATGAGCCCGCCCCTTGTCTCTATGACCTTGTGATCCAGAGTTATGTTCAATACAAAATCCCTATGTAATTTACCATAGTAGGAAAAACACAGTCACTTCCTGGTTCATGGGCACGGCTTCACCATAGTAGAGAAAGCAAAAGTGACAGTTGAGAGTGACGGAATGTTCATGAATTTGAATTTTTCAATGCAAGTCTATGGGACTTTTTTGGCCGCTTTTTCGTCCGCTGTGCGAACATCGTTGGTCCGATCGCTTATAAAAGTCATAGCACACCTCTCCTCAATGAGCCGGTCGATTTGACACCTCATTCATGGGTCTAGGACAAAAGCTGCGGGACAAGTTACGCGCCGAAGTTTTGTCCAGAAGAAGAAGAAGAAGAAGCAGAATAATAATAAGTATGCAGGAGAATAAGAATGATGCTTTGCCTTTGGCAAGCACCATTAACTAGAATGTACATTTCCTGAAGAAAATGTGAATGGTGCTTGCAGTGGCAAAATCGGCACTCGGTTGCTAGGGTGCTGTAATTGGTTGCTAGGGCGTGGCTATGAAGTCACTACTTATTGGCTGCTTGATAGGCCGAGTCAAAAGAGCCCAGCCCCAAGTCTCTATGACCTTCTGATCCAAAGATATGATCTCACAGATTTTGTCCCAATGTTAAGTCTATGGGTACCTTTTTAGCCGATATTTCGTCCGCTGTGCGAACATCATACATCCGATCGCTTAGAAAAGTCATAGCACACCTCTCCTCAATAAGCCGGTCGATTTGACACCTCATTCATGGGTCTACGACAAACGGTGCGGGACAAGTAGCGTGCCAAAGTTTTGTCCAGGTGAATAGTAATTACAATACTAGAATGTACATTTCCTGAAGAAAATGTGAATGGTGCTTGCGGTGGCAAAACTCGGCACTCGGTCGCTAGGGTGTTCTGCACGTTTGCAAGAGAGTCAACCACCATGTCTGTAGAATGTTCTGGTGCTGAGATATGGCTTCTTTATATTGCAATATGGTTGCTAAGGTGCTCTAAATGGTTGCTAGGGTGTGACTACACAGTCACTATGGTGATATTTGCAGACTGGTTTCTCACCTGCAAGAAAAGAGCACACCTGAAAATCCATTTATCCTTTCCTGAAACTTAAGTGTCATCATGATCTTGAACTAAAGCATCAATCACTGATTTTACTGGGAAAAAAAGTATCATCACTTTACAATAAGGATCATTAGTTCAACTTTAATGTATTAACTAACATTTACTAACCATGAACAATACATTACTGTATTTAGTAATCTTTGTTAACGTTAGTTCATGAAAATACAGTCGTTCACTGTTCATGTTAGTTCACAGTGCATTAACTAATGTTAACACGGTTCTAATAATGTATTAGTAAATGTTGAAATTAACATGAACAAATATTAATAAATTCTGTAGAAGTGCAGTTCATTATTAGTTCATGTTAACTAATGTAGTAACTAATGAAACTTATTGTAAAGTGTTAGAAAAAATGCTATACAACGGTGGTTTCGAACCCTGAACCTCTTACATGCCAAACAAAATTACTTACCCTAGCCCACTTGGGAGCACGCAATATATTGGCGGATTTATGTATTAATTCACTCATGTCGCGAATCAACAATCGCGAACCTAACAGTACATAAACTTTATTATATTAAAGTCATACGATTTCTTATCATTGTTTGTGATATAAATGTGTCATATGTTTAAAAAAAAAAAACATTGTGTAACGTGAGGAGACTTGAAGAAAAATGCGCTTAATTTGAATTAATGGGTGGCTCTTAAAAGAGCCGTTGCTGCCCTTAAAAGGACATTTGATGGCTTCATCTTCGGAGTTCTACTTGCAGAGCTTCTCTTAGGTTACTCAGCAAAAGCTCATTCCCCTCTGGGCTCAGGTGGACTCCGTCCCCGATCAGATGCGGCAGGTCGAGGTTCGAGTGACGAACGCTGCGCATCTGTCTCTCTGCCAAGAAGCCTGCAATCGAACTGTTGAGCCACCGCCCGGCTCCGTTCGGCGCCGTATGCAGACCTAGCAGTCTGCCCTCGCCAGTTCAGTCGGGGCAGAATGAGCGAAAGAGAAGCCTGGTTCTGGGAAGCATCCTGAAGACTCTCGCCAGGTCCGTCTTCATTTCCCGAAGGAAATCCAGGCGGTTGCGGCCCTCCCGACATAAGCTGTTTCCACCGAGGTGAATAATCAAGATGTCGGGAGCTGGAGCTTTGGCCTTGAGAGACCGCAACACTGGAAGCAACTGCTCCCAGAGTCTGCCTCCTCTGCCCTCCCAAGTAATCCTGCAGCGAAGGCCAAGGCTCCTGTCGAGCCCCTGCTCACAGGTGTGAGCATACAGCCTTCGAATAATTGAACTCCCAACAATCCATACACGAGGTACTCTGTCATCCGCCATTTCGAAGAAGAGTGAGGGTGCTGTGATTTGGCGCCAGTATTTAGGATGAGCGCTGCGTTTCATTGTCAAAAGGTGGTGCTGTTGCGCATTCTACAGGCAGCGACCGGTTTAGAGCAGTTCAAAATCAATGAATATCCCACATTTATGCCAAGCGATTGCTGTTTATAATTTATGAAAATGTTTATGTTGCAGTGTATACATGGTAATATATTTTAGACTGTTGTATTTTATCTCCCTAATCTGAAATCGAATGAGCAGCCTCTAATAGTAAGACATACATTTCAAAATAAGAGTCCCGGTGTATATCGGTCTAGTTTATAATTAAAAGCTACGCATATGTATAATTTCTCACCTGGTCATTACTGATATTTTGTTACACAATAAACCCTGCAAAACAGATGCATTAGAGCAGTGGTTCCCAAACTTTTTAGAGTGGAGTACCCCCTGAGGCATTAACCATCCTTCTGCATACCTTTCCACTGCACCTTTTCCATTAAAGGATAATATTTGCCCCCTAAATAGACTTTGGCCATATTTTATCTTTATAAATACATTTACAAAAATAATATTTTAAATAAAAAAATTCAATAGAAAAATACAATGATGATAAAAACGAAAAATTGTTTCGCTTTTAAAGAGAGCAATTACTGACAATACTGTGAAGAACATCACTTGATACTACCCCAGCCCATTTGAGAATGCTGGTTTATGTGGCAAATGTATGTATTTATTCACTCCCGTAAAGAATCACGAGCTTAATAGTACTACTATAGTAGATCTGATGCTAAGCATTAAACACCAGTTCTTTGTCAATAAATTAAACTCAATGATTTCTGGACACCAATAAGGTTATTTAATTTTTGCAATCTTTAGTCCTGACATTAAATATTTTAATTAAAAATGAAAAATATGTAAAATATGCAAAGACATATTGTGGCCTTGATTAAAAGTATAAAAATCGTTTTGGAACCAGCATACCTCGAGTAAGCAAGGTTTGGGTTAATCAACTGACCACAAGTTAACCTTGCTTTCTGGAATACCCCCTGGACCTTCTGTGAAGTTCACAAGAACACATTTTTAATGTGTCATTGAAGAAGATTCAATAAAGACAAAAACACTTGATGTGCCAATTCAACCAAAATGTTTATTAAAAGATTTAGAAAACGCCTGTTGTGCCAAATCCCACCCTATAATGTCGCACTAGCTCACATTTAAATATTATTTTAACTTCATATTAAAATGATCTAATATCTGCATTAACTCCAAGATTATAAAAATAAAAACATAAATACTTACTGTTGCAATAATAAAATTTTACTAGGAGAAAATTATACATTTGATTTGTTAACTTGTTTTACACAATACCAATTTTTGTTTTAAATTCTTCACTTTCACATACTTTACTGTTGCAATAATAAAATTTTACTAGGGGAATATATATAATTTATTTATTTATTTATAGTAACTAACTTATTTGTTAAATTGTTTTACACAATACTAATTTTTGTTTCAAATCCTTCACTTTCAAATTTTAAAACCTTTTTCACTTCCATCATTTCTAACACATAAGTTTCTATTTTGGCAGAATACTGGTGAAAGTGTTTGAATTATTGTATAAATAAAGTGAACCTTGTGCATGTTGCGTTCAAAGCCATTGTAAAATACTCAATTACTGTCCATGATTCTGTGAATTACTGTGCAAGTATTTATAGAAGGAATAAGCCCATAAGCCCTGTGATTTCAGAAAACCAGAGGGGCTTTTAACAACGCCCCTTAGCAGTTCTGAAAGCACTGTAAACCATGGCGTCACAGGGCTTACTGCTTTATCGTAAGTGACTAAGTCATAACATGATTGTTTTTATGTCAAATTGTGGAGCCTTGTTTATTTAAATTTGTATGATTTCATTAATAAAAAAATAATCATCGACTCGCAAACTGTGGTTTTGGAAACCCTGGTCGGCAGGGACCCGAGAGGGACACAGGATTTGACACAACACCCCCAGTGAGCAAGCCAGTGGCGACAGTGGCAAGAAAAAAACTCTTAAGGAGATAAAAAAAACCTTGAGAGGAACCAGACTCATCAGGGGGAACCCATCCTCCTCTGGCATGGCGCACACATTATAATGACATTCTTATTTAAGCTAATATATGAAATATTAAATTGAAACCAAGTATTTAATATGATAATAAGATAATTTATAAATATTATAAATTAAAATGAATTAATTGATCATCCAAGATGCGATCAGTGGTGTAGTGAAGCATCTCCCGCCATCTAGCCGCTGGATCTGACATGGCATACAGGCTGGACACCCTGAGGTAGAGAAGGTAAAACAGATATGATCATGTTAGTGAATTTAATTGAATTGTTTTGATTCTGCAAGACTTATAGAGCCTAAAGTTTCAGGTCAGATGTATGTCTTGCAAGAGACATTTCTGCTCTCTCACTTCTGAGAACCATCATACACTTTAAAATCTAAGCTTTCACATCAAAGCACATGCCTCTGAACAAACACAATGTATGATAAAATGCACTGAAACACTAGACCTTACCAGTAGTATTGACAAACTTTACCTCAGTGCTTTAATGTGCTTCTTCCTTTGCTTCTTTAGTCTTCAGCATCGTCCTCAACTCCAAACACATCTGGTCCCGTCCTCTGGCAATGAAATTAATAAATGAATAACGGGATCCCTACATACACATTTACTAATAAACTAAAAAATAATAATAAAAAGTAAACCCAGAACTAAAACTTACTGAAAGAAATTAGCACATAAGCTGGTTTCCAGCTCATCATCATCATCATCGTTGTAGCACACTTGATCTCAGATATTCTGACTTGCCGGTTCCTGAAAAACATCAAAATCAAAATTAGATTAAAATATTCCTTTAAATGTAGGTTATCGTGTGCAGTAGTACAGTGAATGAAGTGAGATCTTTTAACACTTAGCTTTAGATGGTATATTGCACACTCATATCCAGTGTTGGAGAGAACTGTTATTGTCTCCAAATTCTTCCTGCAACTTTACAGAAGAGCACATATCAATATTAGAATAGCAGAGGACTGCCAATAATACATCCAGTACACATTGTACCGACTGAACACAAAATCATTTAAAACAAATGTTATGTTAAGGTCAAAATCAAATACATCACAATAGTGTCTTACTACTTCTCACTTTACCTTACTGTCTTTTATGACTTACTACTGCTGTTGCTCTCACTGTCTGTGTCCTCCCTGGGGTTGCCACACTAATCCTCACTGCATCCTGTATGCTGCTGCTGCTGCCTTTACTTCCTAGTGTCCTCCCTAGAGCTGCCACACTACTCCTTCATCCTTCCTGCTGCTGTACTCTCTAGGTAGCTCAGTGGCATAACACCTTTATATGACCATAGACACCACAATCTAACCGCAACACGGCCATACGCGCCAACCCGTTGGCTAAGGCTCTCAGCGCCCCCACTGTCGTCGTTAATGCAGGTTCAGTGGCCCCCGGTTCCGTATGGCATAACGCAATGCAACACAACAACACAAAACACGACACAACACGGCCATACGCACCAACCCGTTGGCTAAGGCTCTCAGCGCCCCCACTGTCGTCGTTAATGCAGGTTCAGTGGCCCCCGGTTCCGTATGGCATAACACAACACAACCATACGCGCCAACCCGTTGGCTAAGGCTGTCAGCGCCCCCACTGTCGTCGTTAATGCAGGTTCAGTGGCCCCCGGTTCCGTATGGCATAACGCAACACAACACAACAACACAAAACACGACACAACACGGCCATACGTGCCAACCCGTTGGCTAAGGCTGTCAGCGAGCCCCCACTGTCGTCGTTAATGCAGGTTCAGTGGCCCCCGGTTCCGTATGGCATAACACAACACAACCATACGCACCAACCCGTTGGCTAAGGCTTTCAGCGCCCCCACTGTCGTCGTTAATGCAGGTTCAGTGGCCCCCGGTTTCGTATGGCAACAACGCAACACCCAACAATTGCCGCAACACACAATAATACCTATCCACCATAAAAAGTACAGTACAGAACGCGACTAATCATTTACGCAAAATACAGTACACAGGATTGTGATAACTATGATAACTATGTAACACACCCGATTGAAGACACAAATCCGGATGAGAGATGTAAATGTGATCCAGTAGAGTGTGCTTTTTAGTCGTTGCTGTGGTGATCAGTTGCGTGTATCGTTTCGATCGAAATAATTCCAGAACAGTTTTTTCCCCTGCACTTAAGAGATCCTCATTGAAGTCGCCACAGACGATGACCTGTTCATCCACGATGTCCAAATAATCCAGCAGACTCTTCAAGTTCTTCATGAAATCCTCGAAACCGTAGTGTGGCGGCCTATACACAGCAGCGACGGTTGCTTTGATTGGACGATCTATTTTGATGACGACAAACTCCAGATCGGTTACGTTCTGTATAAACTGCCTAGCCTGAGCTGAAATATGCTCTTTACAATATATCGCGACTCCACCTCCACCTTTATTTGCGATCTCTTGATGAGTCGAGTAGGAGACATGTCTGTTGCGCATAAACAAGTTGTATCCATCCAATTGGAGATGGGGTGTAATGGATGATCCGGTCAGGTGAGTTTCCGTTACGCAAAAAATGTCTGCTAGTAGCAGCTCATGATGGCATCTAATGTCTTCAATGTGGGCTGCCAGTCCTTCTGTGTTATGATGAATTATTTTAAATGTTTGATCTATGTCAGTTTCCCTAATGTGCTGCAAAAGTGGCATGATTCCTGTCAGTGTTGCTCTTGTCATGTTTTGTAACGAGGCGGTGACTGCAGGATCAGCATAAATCTTGTTTTCACTGAAGTCAGTAACGTGTAACCCACGAAGCGATGTCGTTCTGCTAAGTGCAACGTAGGCCATTCCTGGCTCGAAAATCTTCTTCAGTGACACTACGGCATTCTGCATTGTCATGCCTTGCACTTTGTGAGCTGTGCAGGCATAAGCTAACTTAATAGGAAACTGACGACGAACTGCTCCTTTCCTTAGACTTTCTTCGGATCTCTCGATATAAACCAAGTCGTCTTCTTCACCTTGCACTCTTCTGCGGTGTTTCTTACCGGCGTTGGGATTGTCGAGCTGAAGCCCTAGCATTTTAACGGTGTCTATTCCATCTACTGTTTTAGTGACGATATGTGCAATTTTCCCAAAACATCCATTAACGACTCCATCCTCAACGTCCAGATTCCTAGTTATCACTACACGAACTCCCCACTGCAATTTCTATGGAGTCAAGCAAGTCGTCCTTTTTTCCGATGACAGGCTTCTTTTGTTTCTTCATCCCTCCTGTTCTTGGGTCTTTCCTGTAGTCTTCGGCATCAATGGTTATGATGTCAGTGTGAAGAGCGTGGATTGTCTCGGTGTTGTGTCCGTGAACTTCCTTGTTGGTGGCAAATATGTGCAGTGCATTGCACGGGCAGTCTTTGGGATCCTTCACAGCCTGGAGTAACAAAGCTCTATCGTCTTCGCCAAGATCTTCGGTCTTCTTCTTCACTCGTAGTCTGTTCAAAAGCTGGGCAAAAGCAAGGTCTTCTTTCTGACGCATGACCTCTGAGAGGGTAATCATTTGGAAATGTTCTTTCCAGAAGTCCAAAACATCTTCTTCGTAGACACAGAGTGGTTTTGCTTTACCGGTAGGTGGCAGTTGGTAAAAGTCACCAACGGCGAGGACAGAGATGCCCCCGAAAGGTTTCTTGCTGCCTTTGATTTGCTGAAACCTCCAGTTGATGTAAGCAAAAAGATCCTTCGAAATCATAGACACTTCATCAATGATAAGAATTTCCACGTCGCGTAATCTTGCTCGCAGTTCATCCAGGGCGTTTCCAAGTCCCTGATATGGTGGCTTCAGATTCCTTGGAAGTTTTAAAATGGAGTGCAGAGTTTTACCGGAAATATTGAAAGCTGCGGTTCCAGTAAACGCACTCAAGAGCACTGTAGGCACGGAGAGATCCCCCTCCTCCCGCAGTCGAGGCAGCTGTCGCAGAATCTTGGTCGCTTCCGTGTATATGCACTTGATGACGTGTGATTTGCCACAACCAGCTCCACCTGATAGGAAGTAAAAAAACTGTTCTGGATTTTGACCCCACACACGTTTCTGACACCAATGGCAGACAGTGTAGAATATGGCTGCCTGTGTCTCATTTAGACTTCTAAACAACTTCCGAACAAATTCAACACTGAGCTGCGGTGCCTCTACTTGTGGAACGACTCCATCTCCATGTTCAACAATCTGATATTCTGGGACATCATCTTGTACATCCTCATCATCTGGATTGACGTCTTCTCGTTCGGCAATGCACTCCAAACGATCCGCTTCAATTTCAGGTGCAAATGCCGTCCAAGCGTTTTCAGGTGGTCCTTGCTGTTGCAGCTGATCTAATGCCTTATCCACTTCTTCACTGTGTTTTTCGAACTTCTCCTTGTGTGCTTGCACTACAGCACGAACAGGTATCAGGAGACCAGGGTGTGCAGGAAGTTCCACAGATGCACATTTGTAAAACTGCTCATACGTTGGAAATCTAGGAGGTTTTAGCTGTGCATTGAAGCGATGTGGCATGTAAAGCTTAAGTAATCTACAGTAAAACTTCTCAGGTTGTTTTTCTTCCGAATACCGTGCATATCTAATAACTGCAGCCTTACCAACAGTTCTTTTCTGAAAAAATCCCATACCGTTGAGCAGCTGGTGAACATTTTTACCTTTTGTTTGCTGACCATACACAATACGGTATTCCGAAGCAAAATCTGCCAGACATATCTTTTCAAACTCGGGTGTTTGTGGCCTTGCTCTATATTTATCTATTATCCCTGACATCCAGACATCCTCTGAATCGATCTTTGTTTTGGAGCGCACTAAGGAAGACTCATCTTCAGCGCATCGTCATCCGTCGGTATAAACACAACGCTTCGTGAACATTTCTTCAATGGTAAGCTGCATGTTCGTGCCACCGACTCCTGAGCACTTACTTGCCTGTGTTTGGAGTAGGCCTGCATTATGTGCTTCATTTCGTCTTCCTCGTTAACGTTAGTTTCGCGCACACCCTTGATTACGTTCTTCAGTACCTCATTCATTTCATGCTCCGGCTTAGAAATATACGATAACATATACATGACGCAGCTAAAAGGGTCAAGAACGAACTGAATGTCCATGTTAGCGTTCCATGCCCTCAACAAATCAGGATTGTATCCATTCACCCAAGACTCCTTTGGATCACGCTTCAGCAAAACCACGTTGGCAGTAGACAATGCCTCAACGTTGTCTTCGTACTCTGTCATGGTCATGTTACATTTTGTCAGAAGCTCTGACAAGCTGTCAAAGGAGGCTTGGGGATCATTCAACAAATCCCACACCGGTTTAAGTTTTAGCCTGGCTTCGCTCATTGCTTTTTGAGCAGCCTCCTGTCTCGCCTTCTTTCTGTCTTTCTGTCTATCCTCTTCTTCAGGACGCTGCGGTTGTGGACGAGCGATCGCGTTTTTAGATGCGAACATGCAGCTTCCTGATGAAGAAGCGTCCGGGTCATCCTCTTCTTCAGGACGCTGTGGTCGCGGACGAGTGATCGTGGTGCTACACATCGGTAGTTTAGGGAACCCGAATCTACATAATAAATTCCCTTTCTTACATGATTTGGAGTGGTTCCTGCTGTGAAGCTGAACCTCTGTGACAATTTGGTAAAGCTCAGGATCGGCCACGGAATCAGGCAGTCGGCACGATATGCAGCGGTCAATGAAGTCGCACACGACCTTATCGTCATCGTTTTCAAACTCGGGTGCATCCTTTATCCAAACAAGTAGATGGATATGTGGGCTTCCTCTAGCTTGAAACTCAACTCTGTAAAAGTAGTCCTCTACTTTACCAATGGGTTGGGCAGGCGACAAAAGCAGATGGGTCATTAGCGCATCCACGCGTTTCTCAAACATGCGCATGACAGTGACTGGGTTGCTTCGGAGGATTTCACATTTCGTCATCCAGTCAAGCTTTGAAAAGTCAATCTGTTCACCTTGCTGGGCCTTGATTGCGGTTATTATTTCAGGCCATCTCATTTCGGCTGCACTGAACGTGCAAAAAAACGTAGGGGTTCCTAACTGTCTAATCATAGCCTGTAGATCTCTCAACGTTTTCTCCCAGTAAAACGGAGAGCCTCTCAGTGGTTGCATAAAACGTGTGGCGTCCCTGTTGTGTACCAATCGTTCGATCTCACGGTTATCCTGAAGCAGCTTGTTGGATATTCTTCTGCCATCTCTTGTAATAGGCTTGCCCTTGCGCAACTGGATACTCATGCTGTTTCTAGCGAGTTGAGTCTCTGTCACAAACTGGGCAAAGAAAAGGTAACTCTGATCACTTGCAAAACGTGTGTCCACACAAAACAATCTTGCGTTGAAATACATACTAGGCGATATTGCTATTCGTCTTGCCTCGTCAATTGTATTCTGTCCGGTGGGGAATTGAACAGGGAACGCCATGGCTTCCAGCTTTGGGATTTTGAAAAACCCAACAGGCTTTTGTCCTTGAGCAGGTGCGATGCTAAATATTCCCTCGCCCGTACGACAAGATCTCCTGTCCGATGTCAGGTGGCTGCATACATGTGTCTAATGTGAGACCAGGTCTAAGTTCATCCTTCTCCTCAACGCTAACCTCTTGTTTATCCTGCTCAGCAACATTGATGACTCGCTGCTCTTCTGTGTCGTCATCTTCCTCATCTACGCGACTTTCAAATATCGCAGTTTCTCTTATGGAGATATCCCTGTACTCGGAATGCACTGCTTTCAACTTTGATAAGGCTGCAAGCACGTTATGCATGTTCACGGTATGGAAGTGCTGGTATCCTTTAAACTTTACGTGTCTCTTTAGTTTCACCTGCAGCAGCTGGGACTCACTGATTGGTCTTGGCAGACTGTTGACCGTCGACTCCACCTCAGAGGGAACACACACGACAGCACCGTGCACTGCTCTTTGCTGTCCTTTCGGCAACGCCACTATTTTTGCAAATGGTATGATTTTTGAAATAAGCTGACGTTCAAGAACATTCAATTCAACCAGTTCCGCAGGGATGGGTGGCAATTCGAGTTTGTTAGCTGCTGCAATTGAAGACATGTTTCCTCTCTTAAGATGATTGTCACACGTGTGGCAAATCCACTCCTGTCTTCTCTCTTCGGAACCACACAAGAACCTGAGCAGGCACTATCACAAGCATGAACATATTTCCCGGTTAAGCAAGATGCTGAAACATTAGCGTTTTTCGTAACTCGTTCTATTACAGACCTTGACTTGATCAGGAAACAGGGCTCTGTGACAGACCGTGCAGACATGTGTAGGGCCTCGCCGAATTTTACAACGGAACGCATGTATGGCGGTTTCCATCGCTTTGCTAACCAAAGGCTGGGGTGTCTCCTGGTTATAACGGATGTACGCCTTATATTTATTTTTGATCCTGAGTGCGCATTGCAACCGATGAAGAACATGATATGTTGCATCACCGACACATTTCTGTGTCTTGCGCAGGGTACATCTCAGGATGTGATGTGCTCTAAACTCTGGGTCATCTGCGTATCTCCTCACCATGTACTCTTTCATCTTCTTCTGGAAGAGAGTATCTGTGCTGTATCTCCTCACCATGTACTCTTTCATCTTCCTCTGGAATAGAGTATCTGTGCTGTACCGCCTAACCATGTAATCTTTCTTCTTTGACTGGAGAAGAGCATCTGTGTTGTACCTCCTAACCATGTACTCTTTCTTCTTTGACTGCACAAGGGCATCTGTGTTGTACCTCCTAACCATGTACTCTTTCTTCTTTGACTGCACAAGGGCATCTGTGTTGTACCTCCTAACCATGTACTCTTTCTTCTTTGACTGCACAAGGGCATCTGTGTTGTACCTCCTAACCATGTACTCTTTCTTCTTTGACTGCACAAGGACATCTGTGTTGTACCTCCTCATCATGTTTTCTTTCTTTTTCTGAACAACCTCATCTATTTTGTACCGTCTGGCCATATAGTCTTTCTTTTTGTTTCTGAAGTGACAATCCCGATTGTATTTTTCCTTAATGACTTCTTTTTTATTTGTCCGGTATTGTAAACATCTGACATACCTCTTTCTCTCAAGTTCCCTTTTTTTATGTTTTCTCATGACAGCTGCAGATGTGTCCTTAGGTCCTCCGCATTGTTTTAAAATGTCTGTAGTTTTACGCATTTCTTTTCTTCTCCTGTGCTTATTTCTTTTATCTATCTTATCCTGGTTTTTAGCTCCTGAGCTAACAAGATTTACTTTGGCTCCAGCATTTGTTCCTGGTTCTGGTTGAGTTGAAATAACTTGTGATACCTGTTCACAAACCGATGGTGAAGGCAGTTGGCCAGACTGTTGATCTGTTTCAAAAGACACAGGCATGAATTCATAGCGGGCCTCAGGAGAATAATTCCGGAAAAGCTTGAGAATTCTTTCTGTCATGTCACTGAGGTGGGTGAAAGTTAACATTACAGCAGTTCCACCAGGAGTAGGCAAGCCTTCGGCAGTCCTCGAGTGAGAATCAAAGAATCCATATCTTCCAGATCCGTCTCTGAAAACAGCAATACACTCTGGAGCAACAGTGAGCAGTGCATGGCTTACATCCGTTGAGAGACACTGTAGTCTTTCAGTAAGAGGAATCCACCACCCTTCCATGTCAGGGGTCCTCTGGCTCTTAGGGTATCCATTCCTCACGTCAGACTTCCGCACATTGAGTGTTTGGTTAAACGTCGAAACACTCAGTGGTACTTCCTCCATAGTGAGATGGTTCCGATGAAATCTTTCCTCAGCAATAAGCTGCATTTTAATCCCGACATACAAAGCATCACCCTCCTCTAAAACTCTATCCAGGTCAGGCATTTTGAACTCAATCCCTTCACTCTGGTTGGCCAAAAATGTCAATGCTATACATGTGCATTGATGATTTCTCGAGAATTTATCATACCTTACATCATTCTGACAATGAGATGCCTGCACAGACAAAACCCTGGGTGCACTATCACCACCTTCTGCATACATCCTAACTGAACCCTGAGCTACATCAGCACTGGTGCTTGCCTGTTCGACCTGTAAATAATCATTCATGCTGGTCAAAATTAACGTTATATTTCTTTGCAGTCAGAATATTAATTTGGTACTATACTTAAAATTGGAATTATATAAGCCAAATAACATTTTGCTTTTAATGTTATTAAAACATTAACACAGTATACGGTTATGCTTTGGTAAATTATGTTTTATTAAGACTATGATATGATATTTGAACACTATTTTAAGAAATCTTCAATGACGAAATATATGACTGAAAAATGGTCTTTATTTAAATGAAAGTCACAAAATGAAAAACAGGTGCAGGTGGATTTTGCGCTATTTCTGGTGTCATGCATTTTTAAGTTTTTTTTTTTTAAAATAATCAAGCACTCAAATTTAATTGAGGAATTATGACAGCCCTAGTCCCAAACATTCAAGTGTAATCCAAGACACAGATATCAATAGTACCTTGTTAATCCCAGAGAGTCTGGTCTGTTCATCTTCCAGGTCTTCCCAGGTCAACTTTCTCCAGCGGATTTTTTGAGCCTGAGATCTCTTTCCTTTCCGCGGCATCCTTTACGATATCAAGAGATAAAAAGCTATGAGACACAAAAAAAAATCTTGACAAATATATCTGACTAACTCACTAATTGCAGTGAGAGATTTGATTTGTTGATACTTGTTTTTTGCTGCTTAATTTTGCTTCAACGGATTAAAATCACCTGTTTTTAAACCGCAGTGATTAAAAACGCATGCAAACTATGAGCTTTTGTTAACGTGCAGCACAGCAACGTAATGTGATGTAACAGTGATAGAAACGATAATCAAAAATCTCTACCGGTTGACACATTTCTACCGGTTAATCGTGTATATCACCAGTATATCGCCCACCCCTAAAAGTAACCCAATGGGTTTCTTTTTAATCATCAAAAGTAGTGCAACTAATAGACATACTGAAATACACTTATTTGTTAGTCAAATTCATTTTAACAGGATGTTCTCACTTTAATAGGCACATACTTTGAAAGTCCTCCTTGCGTAACAGCTCTTGAACCTGAAAAGATAAAACCTGTAGTAGTCTCAAGAAGAAAAAAAAACGGTTAAACAACAATGAAAGAGACACTGTGTAAACTTGTAAAATGCAATAAACAACTTTTTTTTTTTTTTTGGAGTTTTTTTTTTTTTTTTTTTCAAGAAAAGAACAATACAAGTAAAATGAACTTATTAATGTATGAGAATGTAGAACAAAAGAACCAGAAAAGAACTAGTTAATATTTATAAATTAAATCTACAAATCTAATTCTAAAAAAATAAATAAATAAAAAATCTAAAAATAATAATAATAAAAAAAACAACTGTCTATTAAAATAAACCTCTGTATTTAAAAAAAAAAAAAATGCAGAATACAGAAAATCTAAATTTCAAATTAAGTTTCAAGCAAAAAGTACTAAGAACAAATGAACTGCTCTCTGTAGAAAAAGCCAAAAGCCAAAACACAAGGAACCTGAAAAAGAAACAGAAAAAATAAAAATAAAAAATTAGGTCACAGGAACTACAATTATGGTGATGTGGTGAAAATGTCACAGTACAGCTTAAGAAACCACATTAATACTGACCAAGTGCAGCGAAGAATGCAGGTTGTGCTCAGATCAGTCAGTCTGAAAAAATAACAATGACAATATAATTAAAAATTACTAAACTCAAGTCAAATCAACTGTGCATTACTTCTTTGTATGTTAAATATTAATTATATATTTAATAAATATGTAGAATATAATGTTAGGAATTTATCTCAAGAATGTATTTTTCTTGAGGCCGAGTTATGTCAAAAATGCGGCCTAAAACCTGTGATGCCATCTATCCAGGTTTACTATATAGGACAAGTGGTTTGGAGAATGGATGGGTGAATGTAGTCTTAATTATTTGTGGTATTAACAAAACATAGTTTTTATTTTTTTTAACTATAACAATTTTCTTATCAACAAGCCAAATATGAAGCATTTTATATTTATGGCCATGTTACTAATTAAACTCTTACCTCAAAATGCAGTAAGGAGTGCTCATGAAACAGTATTCTGAAACAGAAAAACAAGAATGTCATAAAACTCAAAAACGCCACTCTTACAACATAACTAACTTTCATTGCAAAGATTGAAAACATTTTTCAACTGTAAACATCTCTAATTAAAGACAACCTGCTATAAAGTGAAATGTAGTCTCTCTGCTGATTGTAATATAAATAATAAAAAAAATATTAAATGGTCATAAATGGATCATAATTATTTCACAAATATTATTTAGTACTACAAAATATATTCTAAATATTACTGAACTAAAATATAGTGAAATTTTTAATTGATAAAAGTGTTTGGTCACTTTTGAGTCTGACCCATTGGCTATAAGGAATACCTGAGGGTTAAACACAAGTAAAACATATTAATGCTGTCTCTCCTTCACTCCCCAAAATGCTACTGTAAATGTCGTCAAAGTAGTAATCAATGCGATATGCTTCACATTATGCGTTAATATTTTGCTGTATCCTAGGTCTATCCTACTTAAACCCATTCAAACAGATTGACAGCGCGGATTTGTGCTACACGAACCACGTGACTGCGTGTGCGAAATCAAAGGTTGTCACAGCTCTCTAATGCGTTCCGCAAAAAAACGAAAAAAACACCCGTTATATCCAATAAATCTGTCTACACTGCATAAATGAATTTCTTACATACATCATATTTGCACTTTGTTATTTATGATTAGAGAATTCTGTCAGTGAGCGTGCAATTTGTTCTCACCGGATTTCTTCACCGGTGACTAATCTAACCGCCTTCGATTGGACATTGCATCACTAAGCTCAGCAGAAACGCGTGCGATTGGTTGTACTGCTCAACGCTGCCTTTGATTGACATGAGCCGATCTAAATCGATTTAATGCAGCAATCGACATTTTCCATTGTATTATATCTATGCATCCATATGCATGAATGTAAAATACAAACTTGTACATCATCACATAAGCTACCATAGTGGATGTTGTAACGTGTGCTTAAAATGAGCGCCAAAATTAATACACTCCTCACGCCGTATGTATTGAGCTAAATGTAAATGGCAAAAACCAAAGGATGTAATATCTATCAAACACACACACAATATCATATTACTTTTTCACACAAAGATAGAAGGCTAATGTTAGCTGTAAACATTAACTTACTTACAGTAACGATCTTTACACAGATAAAGGTACATTCAATGTCAACAAAAACCATATAAACTAACCCCATATTATAATACGAATAATATTGCTTACACTTATTTAAAATAAAGAGCTACATTTCACATTACACGGCTTTATAATACAGCATATTTGAACACAACCATCTCACTCACCTCAAGAGAATATTGTGGGACGATCCCTTGGCAACGGCTCCAGTAGTCGATTTCGCAGCCAATCAGCAGCGAGCTTTGATTGTACAACCAATAGAATCACACCTTCTCTATATATTTTTTTCACAGACTTTTGTGATGAGGCAAATCCGCAATTAAAGTAATAAATCTTAATAATAATGTTATACAAATCATAATAATTTTAAACTTTGATTTAATTAAATAAATGTGAGAGCTTCACGTTTCAAAGCCTGAAGGGGGCGCTGTTGTGCGTTCTTCAGACTGCTTCAGAGCAGTTCGCAATCAGTGAAAAGCACACATTTTTTGCCAAGCAATTGC
Organism: Hypophthalmichthys nobilis; assembly: GCA_037950665.1. NCBI lineage: Eukaryota > Metazoa > Chordata > Actinopteri > Cypriniformes > Xenocyprididae > Hypophthalmichthys > Hypophthalmichthys nobilis. Next base: position 22,511,032 of record CM075469.1, read on the forward strand.
ATATGAACTAAATGCTGATCAATTGTGATAATGTTTACTTTACATTGTTTATATTTTAATATGTTGTATGGGTTGTAAGAATGCATATTTTATCTCCCTCATTGAATTTGAATGAGCGGCCTGCAACAATAAAGCATAGACATTTCAAAATAAGAGTCCCGTTGCATTTCGTGTATGAGTAAAAGTCACGCAATGTGTCCAATTTCCACTCCGGTTATTATTTGGTTACACAAACTTATTTAATCTAATTTAAATTTAATTTATATTTAATTTAAAGTAAACTATTGTAGCTTCTGTCTGGGATGCCCCATCACAGGAAGGAAAGACTAAGGACATTATTGACACATGTTATTAAAAATAAAAAGATTTTACTGGTATCAATATTATTATATTTAACAAACACGAAAACACAATATAAATAAATATATAGGCAATGTTCACACAGCAGCAGAATACGATTGTCAGTCCTGTATTTGAGTCCTTAATACAGTCACATTCACACACAGTACGGTTATTTACAGGACTGACAACCGCATTCTATAACCGAAATCACACCAGTAAATTTTCAGTCCAGTTTGTTAGCAAGAGACAAAAGAGCCAACCCCCATGTCTCTACAGTGTTCTGATGCAGAGATAAACGGTTGATAGGGTACTCTGTTTGGTTGCTAGAGAGTGGCTTGGCAGCTGCCAATGATGATACTCCAAAGGCTGCTTGTCAGTATGAATGATATAAACCAACCCTATGATGTTCAGATTTGAAGATATCCTTCTTTGGGTTTGGGTTGCTAGGGTATTCTAAATGGTTGCTAGGGCATAGCTAGACAGTTAGCAGGCCTAAACTAATAGACTGCATGTCTGCCCAAATCAAAAGAGCCAAACCCACATGTCTCTATGATTCATTTTATGTCTCTTATCTATTTTCAATGTTAAGTCTACAGGGCGGTTGCTATGGTAACCTGGGTGGTTGCTAGGGTGTTGCTAGGCAGTTGGTAAGGTACTTGGGGCAGTTGCTAACGTGTTGCTAGGCGGTTGCTAGGGTGTTCTGGGTGGTTGCTAGGCAGTTGCGATGGTAACCTGGGTGGTTGCTATGATGTTACTAGGTGGTTGGTAGTTGTCACAGATGGTTACTATAGTGTTTTTATAGAGTTCTTAGCATGTTCTTAGCCCAATTTAACACTTAGCTAATCACTATTAGCATGTAGCTATTCACTGCTAGCATGTGTAGCATGTTGGAAGTCCAGTTTGCTAGCATGAGTCAAAAGAGCCAACCGCCATGTCTCTACGATGCTCTGATGCAGAGATATTGGTCTTGCTAAACGATTGCTAGGGTACTCTGTTTGGTTGCTAGGAAGTGGCTTAGCAGCTGCCAATGATGATACACCAAAGGCTGCTTGGCAATATAAGCCAACCCCCATGTCTCTACGATGTTCTGATGCAGAGATATAGGTCTTGCAAAACGGTTGCTAGGGTACTCTGTTTGGTTGCTAGGGAGTGGCTTGGCAGCTGCCAATAATGATACTCCAAAGGCTGCTTGCCAGTATGTTTGATATAAACCAACCCCCATGCCTCTATGATATTAAGATTTGAAGATATCCCTCTCAGCTTTGGGTTGCTAGGGTGCTCTAAATTGTTGCTAGGGCATGGCTATGAAGTCTTGAAGGTGATTCGTGATTGGCCCTTTGCTGTCCTGAGTCAAACGAGCCCACACTCATGTTTCTATGACACTTCTATCCAAAGATATCCCTTTGACCTTTTTCAATTGAAGTCTATGGAACCTGTTGCTATGGTGCTCTATATGGTTGCTAGGGCGTGGCTTGATAGCTTCACATTGATCCTGAGAAACTGATTGGTTGCCTGAGTGAAATGAGCCCGCCCCCTTGTCTCTATGACCTTGTGATCCAGAGTTATGTTCAATACAAAATCCCTATGTAATTTACCATAGTAGGAAAAACACAGTCACTTCCTGGTTCATGGGCACGGCTTCACCATAGTAGAGAAAGCAAAAGTGACAGTTGAGAGTGACGGAATGTTCATGAATTTGAATTTTTCAATGCAAGTCTATGGGACTTTTTGGCCGCTTTTAGATCACGCTGTCTGCGAACATCGTAGGTCCGATCGCTTATAAAAGTCATAGCACACCTCTCCTCAATGAGCCGGTCGATTTGACACCTCATTCATGGGTCTAGGACAAAAGCTGCGGGACAAGTTACGCGCCGAAGTTTTGTCCAGAAGAAGAAGAAGAAGAAGCAGAATAATAATAAGTATGCAGGAGAATAAGAATGATGCTTTGCCTTTGGCAAGCACCATTAACTAGAATGTACATTTCCTGAAGAAAATGTGAATGGTGCTTGCAGTGGCAAAATTCGCACTCGGTTGCTAGGGTGCTGTAATTGGTTGCTAGGGTGTGGCTATGAAGTCACTACTTACTGGCTGCTTGATAGGCCGAGTCAAAAGAGCCCAGCCCTAAGTCTCTATGACCTTCTGATCCAAAGATATGATCTCACAGAATTTGTCCCAATGTTAAGTCTATGGGACTTTTTTGAGCCGATTTTTCGTCCGCTGGGCGAACATAGTACATCCGATTGCTTAGAAAAGTCATAGCACACCTCTCCTCAATGAGCCGGTCGATTTGACACCTCACTCATGGGTCTACGACAAACGGTGCGGGACAAGTAGCGTGCCAAAGTTTTGTCCAGGTGAATAGTAATTACAATACTAGAATGTACATTTCCTGAAGAAAATGTGAATGGTGCTTGCAGTGGCAAAATTCGGCACTCGGTTGCTAGGGTGCTGTAATTGGTTGCTAGGGTGTGGCTATGAAGTCACTACTTACTGGCTGCTTGATAGGCCGAGTCAAAAGAGCCCAGCCCTAAGTCTCTATGACCTTCTGATCCAAAGATATGATCTCACAGAATTTGTCCCAATGTTAAGTCTATGGGACTTTTTTGAGCCGATTTTTCGTCCGCTGGGCGAACATAGTACATCCGATTGCTTAGAAAAGTCATAGCACACCTCTCCTCAATGAGCCGGTCGATTTGACACCTCACTCATGGGTCTACGACAAACGGTGCGGGACAAGTAGCGTGCCAAAGTTTTGTCCAGGTGAATAGTAATTACAATACTAGAATGTACATTTCCTGAAGAAAATGTGAATGGTGCTTGCAGTGGCAAAACTCGGCACTCGGTTGCTAGGGTGTTTCTAGGCAATTGCTAAGGTGTTCTGGGTGGTTGCTAGGCGGTTGCTATGGTAACCTGGGTGGTTGCTAGGCAGTTGCTAAGGTACTTGGGGTGATTGCTAATGTGTTGCTAGGCGGTTGCTAGGGTGTTCTGGGTGGTTGCTAGGCGGTTGCTATGGTAACCTGGGTGGTTGCTAGGGTGGTGCTAGGCAGTTGGTAAGGTAGTTGGGGCAGTTGCTAAGGTGTTACTAGGCGGTTGCTAGGGTGTTCTGGGTGGTTGCTAGGCGGTTGCTATGGTAACCTGGGAGGTTGCTAGGCGGTTGCTAGGCAGTTGGTAAGGTACTTGGGGCAGTTACTAAGATGTTGCTAGGCGGTTGCTAGGGTGTTATGGGTGGTTGCTAGGCAGTTGCTATGGTAAGCTGGGTGGTTGCTATGATGTTACTAGGTGGTTGGTAGTTGTCACAGATGGTTACTATGGTGTTTTTATAGAGTTCTTAGCATGTTCTTAGCCCACTTTAGCACTTAGCTAATCACTATTAGCATGTAGCTATTCACTGCTAACATGTGTAGCATGTTGGAAGTCCAGTTTGCTAGCATGAGTCAAAAGAGCCAACTGCCATGTCTCTACGATGCTCTGATGCAGAGATATAGGTCTTGCTAAACGGTTGCTAGGGTACTCTGTTTGGTTGCTAGGGAGTGGCTTAGTAGCTGACAATGATGATACTCCAAAGGCTGCTTGCCAATATAAGCCAACTCCCATGTCTCTATGATGTTCTGATGCAGAGATATAGGTCTTGCAAAACGGTTGCTAGGGTACTCTGTTTGGTTGCTAAGGAGTGGCTTGGTAGCTGCCAATGATGATACTCCAAAGGCTGCTTGCCAATATAAACCAACACCCATGCCTCTACGATGTTCTGATGCAGAGATATAGGTCTTGCAAAACGGTTGCTAGGGCACTCTGTTTGGTTGCTAGGGAGTGGCTTGGCAGCTGCCAATGATGATGCTCCAAAGGCTGCTTGCCAGTATGAATGATATAAACCAACCCCCATGCCTCTATGATATTCAGATTTGAAGATATCCCTCTATGCTTTGAGTTGCTAGGGTGCTCTAAATGGTTGCTAGGGTGTGGCTATGAAGTGTTGAAGGTGATTTGTGATTGGCCGTTTGCTGGCCCGAGTCAAACAAGCCCGCACTCATGTTTCTATGACACTTCTATCCAAAGATATCCCTTTGACCTTTTTCAATGGAAGTCTATGGAACTTGTTGCTATGGTTCTCTAAATGGTTGCTAGGGCGTGGCTTGATAGCTTCACATTGATCCTGAGAGACTGATTGGTTGCCTGAGTGAAATGAGCCCGCCCCCTTGTCTCTATGACATTGTGATCCAGAGTTATGTTCAATACAAAATCCCTATGTAATTTACCATAGTAGGAAAAACACAGTCACTTCCTGGTTCATGGGCACGGCTTCACCATAGTAGAGAAAGCAAAAGTGACAGTTGAGATTCAAATTTCTGAACATTCCGCCATTGAAAGTCAATGGGACTTTTTTGGCCGCTTTTTCGTCCGCTGTGCGAACATCGTTGGGCCGATCGCTTATAAAAGTCATAGCACACCTCTCCTCAATGAGCCGGTCGATTTGACACCTCATTCATGGGTCTAGGACAAAAACTGCGGGACAAGTTACGCGCCGAAGTTTTTGTCCAGAAGAAGAAGAAGAATAATAATAATAAGTATGCAGGAGAATAAGAATGATGCTTTGCCTTTGGCAAGCACCATTAATAAGTATGCAGGAGAATAAGAATGATGCTTTGCCTTTGGCAAGCACCATTAATAAGTATGCAGGAGAATAAGAATGATGCTTTGCCTTTGGCAAGCACCATTAACTAGAATGTACATTTCCTGAAGAAAATGTGAATGGTGCTTGCAGTGGCAAAACTCGGCACTCGGTTGCTAGGGTGCTGTAATTGGTTGCTACGGCGTGGCTATGAAGTCACCACTTATTGGCTGCTTGGTAGGCCGAGTCAAAAGAGCCCAGCCCCAAGTCTCTATGACCTTCTGATCCAAAGATATGATCTCATAGATTTTGTCCCAATGTTAAGTCTATGGGACTTTTTTGAGCCGATTTTTCGTCCGCTGGGCGAACATAGTACATCCGATTGCTTAGAAAAGTCATAGCACACCTCTCCTCAATGAGCCGGTCGATTTGACACCTCACTCATGGGTCTACGACAAACGGTGCGGGACAAGTAGCGTGCCAAAGTTTTGTCCAGGTGAATAGTAATTACAATACTAGAATGTACATTTCCTGAAGAAAATGTGAATGGTGCTTGCAGTGGCAAAACTCGGCACTCGGTTGCTAGGGTGTTTCTAGGCAATTGCTAAGGTGTTCTGGGTGGTTGCTAGGCGGTTGCTAGGGTGTTCTGGGTGGTTGCTAGGGTGGTGCTAGGCAGTTGGTAAGGTAGTTGGGGCAGTTGCTAAGGTGTTACTAGGCGGTTGCTAGGGTGTTCTGGGTGGTTGCTAGGCGGTTGCTATGGTAACCTGGGTGGTTGCTAGGCGGTTGCTAGGCAGTTGCTAAGGTACTTGGGGTGGTTGCTAAGGTGTTGCTAGGCGGTTGCTAGGGTGTTCTGGGTGGTTGCTAGGTGGTTGCTATGGTAACCTGGGTGGTTGCTAGGTGTTGCTAGGCAGTTGGTAAGGTACTTGGGGCAGTTACTAAGATGTTGCTAGGCGGTTGCTAGGGTGTTATGGGTGGTTGCTAAGCAGTTGCTATGGTAACCTGGGTGGTTGCTATGATGTTACTAGGTGGTTGATAGTTGTCACAGATGGTTACTATGGTGTTTTTATAGAGTTCTTAGCATGTTCTTAGCCCACTTTAGCACTTAGCTAATCACTATTAGCATGTAGCTATTCACTGCTAGCATGTGTAGCATGTTGGAAGTCCAGTTTGCTAGCATGAGTCAAAAGAGCCAACTGCCATGTCTCTACGATGCTCTGATGCAGAGATATAGGTTTTGCTAAACGGTTGCTAGGGTACTCTGTTTGGTTGCTAGGGAGTGGCTTGGCATCTGCCATTGATGATACTCCAAAGACTGCTAGCCAATATAAACCAACCCCCATGCCTCTATGATGTTCTGATGCAGAGATATAGGTCTTGCAAAACGGTTGCTAGGGTACTCTGTTTGGTTGCTAGGGAGTGGCTTGGCAGCTGCCAATGATGATACACCAAAGGCTGCTTGCCAGTATGAATGATATAAACCAACCCCGTGCCTCTATGATATTCAGATTTGAAGATATCCCTCTATGCTTTGGGTTGTTAGGGTGCTCTAAATGGTTGCTAGGGTGTGGCTATGAAGTGTTGAAGATGATTTCTGATTGGCCGTTTGCTGGCCTGAGTCAAACGAGCCCACACTCATGTTTCTATGACACTTCTATCCAAAGATATCCCTTTGACCTTTTCAATTGAAGTCTATGGAACCTGTTGCTATGGTGCTCTAAATGGTTGCTAGGGCGTGGCTTGATAGCTTCACATTGATCCTGAGAGACTGATTGGTTGCCTGAGTGAAATGAGCCCGCCCCTTGTCTCTATGACATTGTGATCCAGAGTTATGTTCAATACAAAATCCCTATGTAATTTACCATAGTAGGAAAAACACAGTCACTTCCTGGTTCATGGGCACGGCTTCACCATAGTAGAGAAAGCAAAAGTGACAGTTGAGATTCAAATTTCTGAACATTCCGCCATTGAAAGTCAATGGGACTTTTTGGCGCTTTTAGTCCGCTGTCACGAACATCGTTCTCCCGATCGCTTAGAAAAGTCATAGCACACCTCTCCTCAATGAGCCGGTCGATTTGACACCTCATTCATGGGTCTAGGACAAAAACTGCGGGACAAGTTACGCGCCGAAGTTTTGTCCAGAAGAAGAAGAAGAAGAAGCAGAATAATAATAAGTATGCAGGAGAATAAGAATGATGCTTTGCCTTTGGCAAGCACCATTAACTAGAATGTACATTTCCTGAAGAAAATGTGAATGGTGCTTGCAGTGGCAAAACTCGGCACTCTTGATTAGCATGATGGGAACATGATTAGCATGCTGCTAGCATGATGCTAACATGATTAGCAGGTTGCTAGCATGATGATAACATGATTAGCATGTTGTTAGCATGATTACCATGTTGTTAACATGTTTTTAGCAAGATGCTAACATGATTAGCATGTTGCTGGCATAATGCCAACATGATTACCATGTTGTTAGCATGATGCTAACATGATTAGCATGTTGCTAGCATGATGCTAACATGATTGCCATGTTCTTAGCATGTTTTTAGCAAGATGTTAACACGATTAGCATGTTGCTAACATAATGCTAACACCATTAGCATGCTGCTAGCATGTTTTAAGCAAGATGCTAACATGATTAGCATGTTTGTTAGCATGATGCTAACAGATTTTTACTCTGTGTCATGTTTAAACCCTAAGCTAATTGCTATTAGCATGTAGCTATTCACTGCTAGCATGTGTAGCATGTTGCAAGTCCAGTTTGATAGCATGAGTCAAAAAAGCCGACCCCCATGTCTCTACGATGTTCTGATGCAGAGATATAGGTCTTGCAAAACGGTTGCTAGGGTACTCTGTTTGGTTGTTAGGAAGTGGCTTGGCAGCTGCCAATGATGATACACCAAAGGCTGCTTGCCAATATAAGCCAACCCCCATATCTCTACGATGTTCTGAGACAGAGATATAGGTCTTGCAAAACGGTTGCTAGGGTACTCTGTTTGGTTGCTAGGTAGAGGCTTGGCAGCTGCCAATGATGATACACCAAAGGCTGCTTGCCAATCTAAGTCAACCCCATATCTCTACGATGTTCTGATGCAGAGATATAGGTCTTGCAAAGCGGTTGCTAGGGTACTCTGTTTGGTTGCTAGGGAGTGGCTTGCCAGCTGCCAATGATGATATTCCAAAGGCTGCTTGCCAGTATGAATGATATAAACCATCCCCCATGCCTCTATGATATTCAGATTTGAAGATATCCCTCTATGCTTTGGGTTGCTAGGGTGCTCTAAATGGTTGCTAGGGTGTGGCTATGAAGTGTTGAAGGTGATTTGTGATTGGCCGTTTGCTGGCCCGAGTCAAACGAGCCCACACTCATGTTTCTATGACACTTCTATCCAAAGATATCCCTTTGACCTTTTTCAATTGAAGTCTATGGAACTTGTTGCTATGGTGCTCTAAATGGTTGCTAGGGCGTGGCTTGATAGCTTTACAATGATCCTGAGAGACTGATTGGTTGCATGAGTGAAATGAGCCCGCCCCCTTGTCTCTATGACATTGTGATCCGGAGTTATGTTCAATACAAAATCCCTATGTAATTTACCATAGTAGGAAAAACACAGTCACTTCCTGGTTCATGGGCACGGCTTCACCATAGTATGTCTATGGGGCAACTTTGGGCAGCTCTTGCGCCCCAGGGGTACAACTTACACCCCATTTTGAGATATGGTCTGACAGAGACTGTCAGCCTCTTCAAACGTGGTAACCCACATGTTTCTACGAAATTCTCGTTAGGAGCTATGACACGTCAAAGTTCGTCGCAATGTTAAGTCTATGGGATTTTTTGGCTACTTTTTCGCCCGCTGGGCGAACATCGCACTCCCGATCGCTTATAAAAGTCATAGCACACCTTTCCTCAATGAGCCGGTCGATTTGACACCTCATTCATGGGTCTATGACAAACGCTGCGGGAGGAGTAGCGCGCCGAAATATGTGTGAAAGAAGAAGAAGCAGAATAATAATAAGTATGCAGGAGAACAATAATGATGCTTTGCCTTTGGCAAGCACCATTAATAATAATAAGTATGCAGGAGAATAAGAATGATGCTTTGCCTTTGGCAAGCACCATTAATAAGTATGCAGGAGAATAAGAATGATGCTTTGCCTTTGGCAAGCACCATTAATAATAATAAGTATGCAGGAGAATAAGAATGATGCTTTGCCTTTGGCAAGCACCATTAATAATCATAATAATAAGTATGCAGGAGAATAAGAATGATGCTTTGCCTTTGGCAAGCACCATTAACTAGAATGTACATTTCCTGAAGAAAATGTGAATGGTGCTTGCAGTGGCAAAACTCGGCACTCGGTTGCTAGGGTGTTTCTAGGCAATTGCTAAGGTGTTCTGGGTGGTTGCTAGGCGGTTGCTAGGTTGTTCTGGGTGGTTGCTAGGCAGTTGCTAAGGTACTTGGGGTGATTGCTAATGTGTTGCTAGGCGGTTGCTAGGGTGTTCTGGGTGGTTGCTAGGCGGTTGCTATGGTAACCTGAGTGGTTGCTAGGCAGTTGCTAAGGTACTTGGGGTGATTGCTAATGTGTTGCAAGGCGGTTGCTAGGGTGTTCTGGGTGGTTGCTAGGCGGTTGCTATGGTAACCTGAGTGGTTGCTAGGCGGTTGCTAGGCAGTTGCTAAGGTACTTGGGGTGATTGCTAATGTGTTGCTAGGCGGTTGCTAGGGTGTTCTGGGTGGTTGCTAGGCGGTTGCTATGGTAACCTGGGTGGTTGCTAGGCAGTTGCTAAGGTACTTGGGGCAGTTGCTAAGGTGTTGCTAGGCGGTTGCTAGGGTGTTCTGGGTGGTTGCTATGCTGTTGCTATGGTAACCTGGGTGGTTGCTATGATGTTACTAGGTGGTTGGTAGTTGACACAGATGGTTACTATGGTGTTTTTATAGAGTTCTTAGCATGTTCTTAGCCCACTTTAGCACTTAGCTAATCACTATTAGCATGTAGCTATTCACTGCTAGCATGTGTAGCATGTTGCAAGTCCAGTTTGATAGCATGAGTCAAAATAGCCAACCGCCATGTCTCTACGATGCTCTGATGCAGAGATATAGGTCTTGCTAAACGGTTGCTAGGGTACTCTGTTTGGTTGCTAGGGAGTGGCTTGGTAGCTGCCAGTGATGATATTGCAAAGGCTGCTTGTCAGTATATATGATATAAAACCAACCCCCATGCCTCTGTGACAGTCAGATTTGAAGATATCCCTCTTTGGGTTTGGGTTGCTAGGGTGCTCTAAATGGTTGCCAGGGTGTGGCTAGGAAGTGATGAAGGTGATTCGTGATTGGCTGTTTGCTGCCCCAAGTCAAACGATCCCACCCTCATGCTTTTATGACATGATATAAACCAACCCCATGATGTTCAGATATCCTTCTTTGGGTTGCTAGGGTGCTCTAAATGGTTGCTAGGGCATGGCTAGACAGTTAGCAAGCTTAAACTAATAGACTGCATGCCTGCCCAAATCAACAGAGTTGAACTTACGTGTCTCTATGATGTTCTGATTCACTTATATCCCTCTCATCTATTTTCAATAGAAGTCTATGGAGTGGTTGCTAGGGTGCTGTAAGTGGTTGCTAGGGTGTGGCTATGATGAAGATTTTAGGTCATTACTTATTGGCTGCTTGATAAGATGTCAAATGAGTGAGTGAGAGTGAGAGAGAAAGGGTTCTAATGGGGTGTTCACACCAGACGCGACTTGCACGAATAAATCGTGCTATTCACGCGTAGTTGGACGCTTAAAATTTTGAATTTACTCGCTTCATTCGCGCCTCCAGTCACTTTGCAAAATGGCTGACTTGGATTTTGTTGAGAGAGTAGCTGCGCTTTATGTGCTATGGAAGGCTGAAAAACGGCGTAGATTCGTTCGGCGCCGTGTCTGGGTCCATCAGATACTTCAAAGTTGCACCTAGCTTGGTGAGTTTCACCAACTCCTCCAGGAGCTGCGCCTGGATGACGGCCGCTTTCAGCGGTACTTCCGACTGAGCCGGTCCCAGTTTGATGACCTGTTGTCCCGTGTCGGTGGGAGGATTTCCCTCCAGGACACCAACTACAGGCGCTCTATTCCACCTGCAGAGCGCCTGTCCATCTGTCTCCGGTCAGTAAATCATTTAATATTCTGTGTGATTACAAGTAATTAATGACTGAGAACCTCCACAGACATATAGTCTTCTCACTCTTCTGAACACACAGTTATCAATACAACACTTTAATGAAATGGCAATTAATTAGTCTACAACAGTCAAAGTGGGTTTTGAATTGTGCAGGGAACTGCTATATTATAATATTGATTAATAGTCTGTTTTTGCAATGTAGCAAACAAATCAGAGCAAATGCTAAATAAAGGTAAAGTATTAAGGGCATTTTATCAAACTTGTTGTTGTTTAACTGTAAAAAAAATTAAGGAGAAATGAAAATGTCACAAACACCAGTGTTATAAATGTATATTTGCTAATATGGAATTGCAATCTGCATTTATAACAGTGTTTATTTTATTTTTTTATTTTCTCTCTCTTTTTCAGATATCTTTCCACTGGAGACTCCTTCAGGACCATCGCCAGCAGCTTCCGTGTTGGTGTCTCCACCGTCTGCAAGATTGTCCCAGACGTGGTGACTGAAATCTGGGACTGCTTAGTGGAGGAGTTTATGGCTGTGCCCTCCACAGATGAATGGAGGTCCATTGCAGAGGGTTTCGAGGAGAGGTGGAACTTCCCGCTCTGCTATGGAGCACTGGACGGCAAGCACGTCCTGATAAAAGCAACCCCCAACACCGGATCCCAGTTTCACAACTACAAGGGAACTTTTTCTTTAGTTCTCCTTGCCGTTGTGGATCCAAGGTATTGCTTCTGGGTGATTGATGTCGGGGCATATGGGCGGACGAGTGATGGTGGGATTCTGGCCAACTCAGCTTTTGGCCAGACACTCCGTGGTGGCACCCTCCATCTGCCACCTGACCGTCCTCTCCCAGGTGCTGACCACAGAGGACCCCAGCCCCATGTCTTTGTGGCAGATGAAGCCTTTCCCCGAGAGAGAAGGGTCTTTAATTACCGTCTCTCCAGAGCCCGGCTGGTGGTGGAGAACGCCTTCGGGATCCTATCTTCACAGTGGAGGATGTATCGCTGCCTCATAGAGGTTCAGCCTGATGTTGTGGAGAGGTGTGTGAAGGTGACGTGTGTCCTCCACAACTTTATGAGGAGATCTGCAGAGGCACCTGCTGTGAGGGGGGCGGTGCAGGGTGCAGAGGACTTGCTGCAAAGTCTCGGTCGGGTTGCAGCCAATAATTGTGCCAGAGAGGCCATCCGGGTCAGGGACAGCTTCATGGCTCACTTTTCAGCCGAGGGAGCAGTCCCGTGGCAACCGACCGAGTAATTTGTTTATTATATCCTGTGCTCTTTATGTTCATGTTTAGGTCGTGTAAATATTCCCATCCTTTTGTCTTTTCTTTTGATTTACACGCTTTATATATTGTAAATAATAACATCTTTTCAACCTCTCTTGTAAATATTGCTCTTTTTCCATCCTTAACTCTTGTAAATCTTTCATCATTTTTCAATCATTGTTTGTTCAACTTTAGATTGTTACAGTTTTCTTGTTTAAAATGATAAATGGAGCCAGCCTCCAAAATGAATCCCTGTCTCATTGCTGCATTGTCATTACACTATACCACAACACTGGTCCAATCACAAATAACTATTTTTACTATACTATTGTGAGTGTATTTGCAATAGGATATAATTAGAATGAATGCACAAATGTTTGCCATAAGTATTGTAGTCTTAACATAGAAATAATATTTTTAAGTAACAAATATAAATTATGATTTATTATGTTATGCACAAGGTAACACACCAAAACCTTTGGTCATTGTATAGAACATTTATTTATTCAAAATAAATCAAATCAAATAAAAAAATAAAAAAACTATATTTACAATATATAATAATATAAACTACATTTACAACTATTTACATGCAGGAATAAAAAGGATCTTGCTTGGAAGAGGGAAGAGTGAGGGCCAAAGTGAAGGAGAGGAGAAAGGAGAGAAAGTCTGGTTCATTCCCTGCAGAGATTGCTGCCTCTTTTTTAAAACTACTCTGTAGGCTCCACTTGTTCCAAATTAAGCACAACTGTGCTGCTTTCGTAAATTAATTTGTGTATTTGAAATTTTACGAATTCTTTAGTCTGAGGCGGCAACCTCTGCAGGGAAGGGACCAGACTCAAGAGGAAGAGCTCATCCTCTCAGCTTGGAGGAGGCGCTGGATCTACAGGACGGCTCCGGAGTGCTTCTAGGATCTCCCGCTCCACCTCCGATGACTTCTCCCTAGGCCTTCTCTGAGCTCTTCTTCTTGGTGGCCCTGTGTCAAATGATAACACATTTTGTACAACGAGAAGGCAGAAAAGGATTAAACTCATTCACAAACCGTCAGTGTTGTGTGAGGCTATGAGTGCTTACTGTAAATTTAATATGCATGTAAACATGGCCATTATTGCCTGTACACACCTGTGGGTGCAGTAGCAGATGTTGAAGGGCCGGCAGGGGAAGCAGAAGCAGCAGCATATTCTGGCAGAGGGGACCCAGGCTCACTGCCTTTAAAAGAACCAGTGGGCTCTGTCATGACAATATTAAATATTAATACAACATTACACACATTGCACATTACACCAGCCAGACAGAAATTAATTGAGCCTTTTCATCATAGAAAAATAAATAAATAAATAAAAATAACAAATATGCCCTGCTCTGTTGCTTTACTTGCCAACACACCTCCTGTCTCTGAGTGCCCTGCTGCCTCTGTCTCGCCCTGGTCCTCGGGGTGGTCGTACCCTTGCGGCCTGATTCTCATCCCCCCTCTCCATATTCCCGCTTGTCTCCTGTGGGGAGACGAAGGGGTCGAGGATAGACAGGACCGCAGAGTACTTCCACTTTTTCCCTGACCCTGCTGCTGACCCACTCCTCTTCTCCGTCTCTTTTCTCCTCTCCTTTAAATATGTGTCCCTCAGACTCTTCCACTTCTTTCTGCACATTTCCTCTGAATAAATACATCAACTTGTCAGCGGGAAAGTAGTTGTAAAATATGGCAAATAAGCTCAATTTACTGGCTTTAGCTAGCTTGTAGTCTCAATATGTATATATAGCTCAAATTGAGTAAAGAGCGTTTATTACAACTTACCAGATTGTCCGACCTCCTCACTCACTTTCCTCCAAGCAAGATCCTTTTTATTCCTGTTTCCGTAAAAGTATGAAGATGTATCGTACAGCTCCGGGTATCCACATACAGCCACAATGATTTTGTCCTCCATTGTTGTTTCGGATTTCTGCCTCCGCTCGTAATCACGTCACTACTAGAGCCAGCTCCTGATTGGTTAACGCGGCGCGAAAATTTGCCAAAGTTCAGACTTTTCAACTTGCGCGATTCGTGCGTCAAACGCCCGAAACGCTCAATTCGCGCCGCCTCATTTGCGCGAATTGCGCCGCAGGATGTTTATTCGCGTCTTTGCATTGACTTAACATGTAAATCACTCGCGCTTAACGCTTTATTCGCGTCTGGTGTGAACGCTTTTGGCCGTTTTTTCGTCCGCTGTGCGAACATCGTAGGTCCGATTGCTTAGAAAAGTCAGAGCACACCTCTCCTTAATGAGCCGGTCGATTTAACACATCATTCATGGGTCTAGGACGAACGGTGCGGGACGAGTTACGCACCGAAGTTTTGTCCAGAAGAAGAAGAAGAAGCAGAATAATAAGTATGCAAGAGAACAATAATGATGCTTTGCCTTTGGCAAGCACCATTAATAATAAGTATGAGCAATAACAATAATGATGCTTTGCCTTTGGCAAGCACCATTAATAAGTATGCAAGAGAACAATAATGATGCTTTGCCAGAGGCAAGCACCATTAATAATAAGTATGCAAGAGAACAATAATGATGCTTCGCCAGAGGCAAGCACCATTAATAATTGGAACGCCAACGATTACAATAGGTGCTTGGCCCCTAAAAAGAAAGCCAATGGATACAATAGATGCCTACACACCTTCGGTACTTGGCCCCTAAATATAAATTATAAAATAAAAAAAAAATAGCTGCCAAATTGTGTTGAAGTTAACTCATTAAATGAGATTAATTAAATGTTCCTACACCTTTAGTTGATTGATCACATTCTTAAAATCATTGATTTACATTAAACAAAACACTAGTTTTTTTTTTTATGATATAATTTATACATATATAATAAATTATTACATTTATGTTTTCTGAATGTTCTGCCAAATTTAAAAGTGCTAGAACACCCTACGGTTGCCTTGGTTTCCTCATCAGGCCAAATTGTTTATATATTTGGTAGGTTGCAGAGTAATGTAGGATGTTAAATCAAAATTATCAAAAATTGAAATTTACAATAATTCATGGTTATTTTATTTAATTTAGGTAGATGATAACTTTGCTACCAAAAAGAATGAAACTCTGACACTTTTAAGAGCTAAAACATGCAATTTTCTCTTGGAGGACAATGAACAACAAGTCCTATTTGAAGGGCATTGAAAATGGGACTCGAGCTATAGCTAAAGGAGCAAAATATAATAGGGACTTGGGGATGGGCTTTTTTGACTTTGTCCAGTGAGCAGCTACCCACAAATTCCTGGCAACCACCAGCAATGCCCTAGCAACCAACCCGAACACTTTAGTAACCTTATAGCATTTTTTTTTTTTTTTTTTACACCAACCACTCAAATCACTTTAGAAACTCCAAAGAAACACTATGGTAAGCACCCACACAACACCCTAGCACAAGCAAGCACCACTCACATCAAAATCTAATTCTCTCTATTTCTCAGGTTCACTCAATACATCAGTCCCTAAGAGACCTGCGGAGTGATCAGCTTCGGATGGGTGATGACATTGATAGAGAGATCAGCAGAAGAAACAGGTCCCTTTAATGTTTCTGCCTGTCCAAATCAAAGCATCTTGTTCATTGTTCATAATAAATTCCTTGTGTAATTGTTAACACCCCCCCACACACACACACACACACTCACACACAAATGTTGTGTTTTATGCTTTCTGCCTCTCAAAAGGACTGACATAGAAACCAAGAAGACATTGGAGAATCTTGTAGGCCACATACAAGCACCACAGAGAGAAGAACCTGTAAGTGCTCCTAATGTTACACAACATGTTGTTCACTTTTTTTTTTCTTTTAGCTGCCTGCTGCCTGTGACCACTTGTCTTGTTTACTGTCAGAATGAAATTGTTGTGTCTTTTCTTCTGTTCTAAGTTTAATACAGTTTCTAAAGAGACCTGCTGTACAAAACGTGATATACTGAATAACAGCAACTTGTTCTAGCTGAACAGGGCTGAAAACTGCACGTTAAGTCAGGTTTGAGTTGTATGATGTGTCTTAGGTCTTGTTACGGGTGGAGAGACGTCTACAGGAGATTGAGGACGAGATGCGCCCAGGGCAGCAGATGCTTTCTAAAAAATATCACAGAGAGAAACCAAAAAGCATGTCTGGAGAACTGCAGGAGGTAGAGCACTAAACTAATGCATATTTTTACTTATTTGTGAATATTTTAAAGGAGCCATATCATCACAAATCTATTTTTTCTGGATATTCTGAGATAAATGAGGTTAATGTACTATGAAACATCATACCTTGACAAAGGCTACTTGGTTTGATAAAACATTGGTAACAATAAAATGTGTTTAAAGGATTAGTTCACTTTCAAATGAAAATTACCCCAAGCTTTACTCACCTTCAAGCCATCCTAGGTGTATATGACTTTCTTCTTTCAGATGAACATTAGGCATTAGGCATTACACATTCTTCGCAAGTTGAATACGGAAGGCAGTCTGGCGGAAGCTACATATTTTACTTTATAACTTGTTAAATATAGGTATTTTTCTTACCATAACACATCACTTGGCTTCAGAAGGCCTTTGTTAACCCCCTGGAGCCGTGTGGAGTATGTTTTGCTTTGGATGGATGTACTTTCTTTATACTCGTTGGTACAGTTCATTGTCATTATAAAGCTTAGATGCGTCAGGATATTTATTAATATAACTCTGATTGTGTTCATCTGAAAGAAGAAAGTCATATACACCTAGGATGGCTTGAGGGTGAGTAAAGCTTGGGGTAATTTTCATTTGAAAGTGAACTAATCCTTTAAGAGAGTGTGCAGTTGATGTAATATGAAAACATACTGTAACTTTCAGAACTCCCTCCCCTGTCAAAAAAGATCTTTTAATGAAACCAAGAACTCAATCTGAATTTAAACAAGTTTCTGATGTAGGAAACCCAAATATATTAATATAGCTGCAAGCAGCTATGACGGGCCCAAGCCCGGTGGCACCGCCACCCTGGTGGCTTCAGAGCAACTGTGCACGGCAGGCAATGGGCATTTAAAATGGTTAAACACCATGTTAAAAACGTATGGTGTAAATTGGATAAAGCCTGTAGGAGTAGTAATATAAAATTTATAGCCTGTTTTTTCAAAAAATTCACATTCAAAACAAAATAGCTGACTTCCTGTTCATCTGAGCTAATGACTGTAAATTAGAAAGTTGTCCGGCTTAATGAGAACAATATGTGTACCGACTTTGGTGACTGTAGTTAAAACTAATCCCCCCACTTTTGTCAAAAGGTGTAGAGGTGTAGAGCCTCTCCTCCCCGCCTGTTTCTAGGGTTTTGCCCATGTCTACTGGCTGACATCTCTGACGTGTGTATTGAGTTTATGCTCAAAAGCATCCAAAACTAATATTAAAGTTTGATGCGTTGCCATGGCAACAGTGTTTGAGTAATCACAATTCTTTTCAAAGGTGTACATTCACCATGTCTTGACATTATTCTGATAAAGTTTGAAGCAAATTGGGTAAAAATAAGAGGGTGATCTCTAAGCATTTTGAAAGTGACAAACTTCCTTCTGCCAGTTGGTGGCGCTATAACTTTGACTCACAATAGTCACATCCATGTGATCAGCCTTCTACAACGAACACACAGCTGAAGTTTCATAAAAATCAATCAATGTATGATCAAGTTATAACACATTTCCTGTCTCCCTTTTCTCGCCATAAATCCGTTGCCTCGCCACAGCCAAGCTGTTTGAGATATCAAAAATCCGCTGGCAAATTTTTCATAATCAATGTCTTGACTTCATGCTGACCGAGTTTGGTGGTGATCGGATTAATTGCCTAGGAGGAGTATATCAAATTCCAGAGACTGCGTTTTTCAAACAACCCATAATAGCCGACTTCCTGTTGAGCTGGCGTATAACTTAGCGCACGAAAGTTGTTCAGCCCAATGAGGTCTATATGTGTACTTAGTTTCATACTAATACGTGTAAGGGCGTTTGATATATATGATGTTTTCGGACCCATTCAAGGGGCCGCTGTCGAGCCCCCCTGCCACGCCCGGGTACCAGCTTCTGCCCGGCCCTGATGGCCGACGATTCCGATGTGTGTGCAAAGTTTCAAGAGTTTTCAAACATGTTAAGGGCCCCAAAAGTGCCAAAAACATAGAAAAATTTAGGCAAAAGAGCTGAAAAATGATATATACAGTCAAAAATAAAAATTTATTGGTTTATCACTTTTGACCAATAGGTGGCGCTGTGACCACTCGCTAAGGATATGACGTCATAGGGTGCGATCGATTCGGCATGAGCTAAGGAATCAGAGGAAAAAAGAATTTTGTTTCTAAAAAAGTTATTAACATAAACATAAGTGCAACTTTGGACAGCTGGTGGCGCTAGAGGGATTGAGTTAGAGACTCCAAATTTGCTATGGACCAAGGTGAGACTGTCCTCTAACTGTGTGCCAAATTTCACAACTTTCCCACAAGCGGTTCTAGGGGCTGCCATAGACTTCCAGAGCGGAAGAAGAAGAAGAAGAAGAAGAAGAAGAAATATAGCTGCAAGCAGCAATTACGGGGCCAAGCACAAAAGCGGCACAAGATGCCAGCCAACACGGCTGGGAGCAACAGACCAACTGCAACAGTGAGCAATTAAAGACCTATTAAGATCATTTTAGACAAAAGAGCTGAAAAATGATCAAAAATGAGGATTTAATAGTTCACCACTTTCGACCAATAGGTGGCGCTGTGACCAAATTAATGTGGTGTGGTCAGAGTGAGGTGACAATGACACTTGCAAAGTTTGGTGTCAATATTTCAAAGCATTGCAGAGATACAGCCTCAACAGTGATTTTGGCATCATGCCTCTAATTCGTTGCTGCAGTATGGGAAAAAGGTTATGTCTATCAACATGAAATCCATAACATTTGACCATCATGGTCTGAAGATGATACGATTCGATTTTGGTGAAAATTGGACCAACGGTCTAGGAGTAGTTCGAAAAAGTATGTATTTAAAGAAAATCAAAATGACTGACAGGAAGTTTGGCTGACTGTGGCAAAATTGACATCAGTGTTCTCAGCATGACCCACGGAATCTAATAAGACCAGTCTCATTACAATAGGCTATTAGCATTTTTTAAATATATTGTTATAAAATCTGACCACAAGGAGGCGCTGTCTCAAAACCTATTGTGTACCTTCAGAGCATGATGCCGATGCCACATTCTGAGTTTCATAATGGTACATCAATGCATTCGTATGATACAGCATTTTATATCATAATACTGTATTGTAGTTAATGGAAATTTCATGTTTTGTTCAATTATAGCGCCACCAAGAGGCACAATCCCACCTATCTTTTTGTGTGTCCTCAGGGTGACCCCATACATGTGTGTATCAAATTTGGTGCAAATATCTCATTTCGTTTTGGAGTTATAGACATTTACATGTAAGAGATCATAAAAAATGACCCCTGGACGACTTTGTTTTGATTTTTTTGCCACTTCCTATCAAAATTTTGACATTTGGGCTTTAACATATAGTTAACCTGCTGAGGTTTCGTGTTTCCTATGGTGGTTTCGTCACGATCGGACTAACGGTTTCAAAGATATTCGCAATTGTTTTTTAAGCGCTAAAACACGACGCCGCACAAACCGTAAGTTGAAATCTATCATGTTTGGTATCGTTGGACTCGGCAAGGATTCAGGAGTCTAAGAATGTGACTCCCATGAAAATAAGCTAATCAGATCAAAAGTCATATGCATATGAATAAACAAATTCTCCACTAGGTGGCGCTGGTCCGAAACTTCTCAGGCTCCTTCAGGGCATTGTGCTGATGACCCATACCAAGTTTCGTAACGATACGCTAATGCGTTCGTAAAATACAGCATTTTAGCACAAAATTCAACATGGCTGACGGTGAAAATGGCTGATATGGGAAAACTGGATACCATTCGACTCGGCATGATGCCCCGAATACAACGAGACCAAATTTATGATTTTGGACAAACCCATCAGAAGTTATAAGCAAAAATATCCATTTTTCATATCTCCGGACCAGTAGGTGGCGCTGCGCCGAAACGCTGCATGTTGCCTCAGGTCATGCTTGTGATGACATGTACCAACTTTGGTCTGAATACGATAAAGCGCTTGGAGATACAGCATTTTTATATTTTCGCAAGGCTTCGTAAAATTCATTCGCTTCTTTTTCAAAACGGTTTGAGCAATCAACTTGAATTCCATAACTTTTTGTCGACATGGTCTGAAGATGATCTGGTTCAATTTTCGTGAAAATCGGAGTAACGGCCTAGGAGGAGTTCAAAAGTAGGTTTTTCAGAAAATTCAAAATGGCGGAAAAATTTTCATGACGGAAAATGACGTCATAGGGTGCAATCGATTCGTCTTGACCCAAGGAATCAGAGGAAAAAGAATTTTGTTTCTAACCCTTACGGTTCAAAAGTTATTAACATAAACATAAGTGCAACTTTGGACAGCTGGTGGCGCTAGAGGAATTGAGTTAGAGACTCCAAATTTGCTATGGACAAAGGTCAGACTGTCCTCTAACTGTGTGCCAAATTTCACAACTTTCTCATGCAAGCGGTTCTATGGGCTGCCATAGACTTCCAGAGCGGAAGAAGAAGAAGAAGAAGAAGAAATATAGCTGCAAGCAGCAATTACGGGCCAAGCACAAAGCGGCACAAGAAGCCAGCCAACACGGCTGTGAGCATCAGACCAACTGCAACAGTGAGCAATTAAAGCCCTATTGAGATCATTTTAGGCAAAAGAGCTGAAAAATCACAAATACAGTCAAAAATAAAGATTTACTGATTCATCACTTCTGACCAATAGGTGGCACTGTGATTAAATTAATGAGGTATGGTCAGAGTGAGGTGACAACGACATTCGCAAAGTTTGGTGTTAATATGTCAAAGCATTGCAGAGATACAGCCTCAAGAGTCATTTTGGCTTTAAGACTCTAATTTGTTGCTGTGGCAAATGAATACGGTTTATCTATCAACACGAAATCCAAAAACAGCACAATAAGCCAGCCAACATGGCTGTGAGCAATTAAAGACCTATTAAGATCATTTTAGGCAAAAGAGCTGAAAAATGATCAAAAATGAGGATTTACTGGTTCATCACTTTCGACTAATAGGTGGCGCTGTGACCAAATTAATGTGGTGTGGTCAGAGTGAGGTGACAATGACACTTGCAAAGTTTGGTGTCAATATTTCAAAGCATTGCAGAGATACAGACTCAACAGTGATTTTGGCATCATGCCTCTGATTCGTTGCTGCAGTATGGGAGAAAGGTTATGTCTATCAACATGAAATCCATAACATTTTACCAGCATGGTCTGAAGATGATACGATTCGATTTTGGTGAAAGTTGGACCAACGGTCTAGGAGTAGTTAGAAAAAGTATGTTTTTAAAGAAAATCAAAATGACGGACAGGAAGTTTGGCTGACTGTGGCAAAATTGGCATCAATGTTCTCAGCATGACCCACGGAATCTAATAAGACCATCTCATTACAATAGGCCCCATTTTTATAAAGCTATTAGCATTTTTTAAATATATCGTTATAAAATTTGACCACAAGGAGGCGCTGTCTCAAAACCTATTGTGTACCTTCAGAGCATGATGCCGATGCCACATCCTGAGTTTTGTAATGGTACATCAATGAAATTTCATGTTTTGTTCAATTATAGCGCCACCAAGAGGCACAATCCCACCTAATTTTTGTGTGTCCTCAGGGTGACCCCATACATGTGTGTATCAAATTTGGTGCAAATATCTCATTTCGTTTTGGAGTTATAGACATTTACATGTAAGAGATCATAAAAATGACTCCTTGACGACTTTGTTTTGATTTTTGCCACTTCCTATCAAAATTTTGACATTTGGGCTTTAACATATAGTTAACCAGCTTAGGTTCCGTGTTTCCTATGGTGGTTTCGTCTTGATCGGACTAACGGTTTCAAAGATATTCGCAATTGTTTTTAAGCGCTAAAACACGACGCCGCACAAACCGTAAGTTGAAATCCATCATGTTTGGTATCGTTGGACTCGGCAAGGATTCAGGAGTCTAAGAATGTGACTGCTGTGAAAATAAGCCAACCAGATCAAAAGTTATAAGCATATGAAAAACAAATTCTCCACTAGGTGGCGCTGGTCCGAAACTTCTCAGGCTCCTTCAGGGCATTGTCCTGATGACCCATACCGAAGTTTCGTAACAATGCGCTAATGCGTTAAATAAAATACAGCATTTTAGCACAAAATTCAACATGGCTGACGGTGAAAATGGCTGATATGGGAAAATTGGATAGCATTCGACTCAGCATGATGCCCCGAATCCAACGAGACCATATTTATGATTTTTGAACAAACCCATCAGAAGTTATAAGCAAAAATAGCAATTTTTCGTATCTCCGGACCAGTAGGTGGCGCTGCGCCGAAACGCTGCATGTTGCCTCAGGTCATGCTTGTGATGACATGTACCAAGTTTGGTCTGAATACGATAAAGCGTTGCGGAGATACAGCATTATGTCTATTTTCGCAAGCGCTACGTGAAATTCATTCGCGTGTTTTTCGAAAACGATTTGAGAAATCGACTTGAATTCCATAACTTTTTGTCAGCATGGTCTGAAGATGATCTGGTTCAATTTTCGTGAAAATCGGAGTAACGGCCTAGGAGGAGTTCGAAAAAGTAGGTTTTTCAGAAAATTCAAAATGGCGGAAAAATTTTCATGACGGAAAATGACGTCATAGGGTGCAATCGATTCGTCATGAGCCAAGGAATCAGAGGAAAAAAGAATTTTGTTTCTAACCCTTACGGTTCAAAAGTTATTAACATAAACATAAGTGCAACTTTGGACAGCTGGTGGCGCTAGAGGGATTGAGTTAGAGACTCCAAATTTGCTATGGACCAGGGTCAGACTGTCCTCTAACTGTGTGCCAAATTTCACAACTTTCCCGCAAGCGGTTCTATAGGCTACCATAGACTTCCAGAGCGGAAGAAGAAGAAGAAGAAGAAGAAGAAGAATAAAAATATAGCTGCAAGCAGCAATTACGGGGCCAAGCACAAAAGCAGCACAAGATGCCAGCCAACACGGCTGGGAGCAACAGACCAACTGCAACAGTGAGCAATTAAAGACCTATTAAGATCATTTTAGGCAAAAGAGCTGAAAAATGATCAAAAATGAGGATTTACTGGTTCATCACTTTCGACCAATAGGTGGCGCTGTGACCATATTAATGTGGTGTGGTCAGAGTGAGGTCACAATGACACTTGCAAAGTTTGGTGTCAATATTTCAAAGCATTGCACAGATACAGACTCAACAGTGATTTTGGCATCATGCCTCTGATTCGTTGCTGCAGTATGGGAAAAAGGTTATGTCTATCAACATGAAATCCATAACATTTTACCAGCATGGTCTGAAGATGATACGATTCTATTCTGGTGAAAATTGGACCAACGGTCTAGGAGTAGTTCGAAAAAGTATGTTTTTCAAGAAAATCAAAATGACTGACAGGAAGTTTGGCTGACTGTGGCAAAATTGGCATCAACGTTCTCAGCATGACCCACGGAATCTAATAAGACCAGTTTCATTACAATAGGCCCCATTTTTATAAAGCTATTAGCATTTTTTAAATATTTCGTTATAAAATTTGACCACAAGGAGGCGCTGTCTCAAAACCTATTGTGTACCTTCAGAGCATAATGCCGATGACAAATCCTGAGTTTCGTAATGGTACATCAATGCATTCCTATAATATAGCATTTTTTATCATAATACTGTATTGTAGTTAATGGAAATTTCATGTTTTGTTCAATTATAGCGCCACCAAGAGGCACAATCCCACCTATCTTTTTGTGTGTCCTCAAGGTGACCCCATACATGTGTGTATCAAATTTGGTGCAAATATCTCATTTCATTTTGGAGTTATAGACATTTACATGTAAGAGATCATAAAAAAATGACCCCTGGACGACTTTGTTTTGATTTTTTTGCCACTTCCTATCAAAATTTTGACATTTGGGCTACAACATATAGTTAACCAGCTTAGGTTCCGTGTTTCCTATGGTGGTTTCGTCTCGATCGGACTAACGGTTTCGAAGATATTCGCAATTGTTTTTTTAAGCGCTAAAACACCACGCCGCACAAACTGTAAGTTGAAATCCATCATGTTTGGTATCGTTGGACTCGGCAAGGATTCAGGAGTCTAAGGATGTGACTCCTGTGAAAATAAGCCAACCAGATCAAAAGTTATAAGCATATGAAAAACAAATTCTCCACTAGGTGGCGCTGGTCCGAAACTTCTCAGGCTCCTTCAGGGCATTGTCCTGATGACCCATACCGAGTTTCTCAGAACAATGCGCTAATGCGTTAAGAAATACAGCATTTTAGCACAAAATTCAACATGGCCGACAGCCAAAATAGCAGATATGGGAAAACTGGATATCATTCGACTCAACATAATGCCCCGAATCCAACGAGACCAAATTTATGATTTTTGGACAAACCCATCATAAGTTATAAGCAAAAATAGCCATTTTCCGTATCTCCGACCAGTAGGTGGCGCTGTGCGAACGCTGCATGTTGCCTCAGGTCATGCTTGTGATGACATGTACCAAGTTTGGTCTAAATACGACAAAGCGTTGCGGAGATACAGCATTATGTCTATTTTTGCAAGTACTACGTAAAATTCATTTGCGTGTTTATCAAAACGGTTTGAGAAACCGACTAATTCCATAACTTTTTGTCAGCATGGTCTGAAGATGATCTGGTTCAATTTTCGTGAAAATCGGAGTAACGCCTAGGAGGAGTTCGAAAAGTAGGTTTTTCAGAAAATTCAAAATGGCGGAAAAATTTTCATGACGGAAAATGACGACATAGGGTGCAATCGATTCGTCATGAGCCAAGGCATCAGAGGAAAAAAGAATTTTGTTTCTAACCCATACGGTTCAAAAGTTATTAACATAAACATGAGTGCAACTTTGGACAGCTGGTGGCACTAGAGGGATTGAGTTAGAGACTCCAAATTTGCTATGGACAAAGGTCAGACTGTCCTCTAACTGTGTGCCAAATTTCACAACTTTCCTGCAAGCGGTTCTATAGGCTGCCATAGACTTCCAGAGCGGAAGCGGAAGAAGAATAATAATAAAAAAAAAAAAGAACGCCAACGGATACAATAGGTGCCTAAGCACCTTCGGTGCTTGGCCCCTAAATATAGCTGCAAGCAGCAATTACGGGGCCAAGCACAAAAGCGGCACAAGAAGCCAGCCAACACGGCTGTGAGCATCAGACCAACTGCAACAGTGAGCAATTAAAGCCCTATTGAGATCATTTTAGGCAAAAGAGCTGAAAAATCACAAATACAGTCAAAAATAAAGATTTACTGATTCATCACTTCTGACCAATAGGTGGCACTGTGATTAAATTAATGAGGTATGGTCAGAGTGAGGTGACAACGACATTCGCAAAGTTTGGTGTTAATATGTCAAAGCATTGCAGAGATACAGCCTCAAGAGTCATTTTGGCTTTAAGACTCTAATTTGTTGCTGTGGCAAATGAATACGGTTTCATCTATCAACACGTAAATCCAAAAACAGCACAATAAGCCAGCCAACATGGCTGTGAGCAATTAAAGACCTATTAAGATCATTTTAGGCAAAAGAGCTGAAAAATGATCAAAAATGAGGATTTACTGGTTCATCACTTTCGACTAATAGGTGGCGCTGTGACCAAATTAATGTGGTGTGGTCAGAGTGAGGTGACAATGACACTTGCAAAGTTTGGTGTCAATATTTCAAAGCATTGCAGAGATACAGACTCAACAGTGATTTTGGCATCATGCCTCTGATTCGTTGCTGCAGTATGGGAGAAAGGTTATGTCTATCAACATGAAATCCATAACATTTTACCAGCATGGTCTGAAGATGATACGATTCGATTTTGGTGAAAGTTGGACCAACGGTCTAGGAGTAGTTAGAAAAAGTATGTTTTTAAAGAAAATCAAAATGACGGACAGGAAGTTTGGCTGACTGTGGCAAAATTGGCATCAATGTTCTCAGCATGACCCACGGAATCTAATAAGACCATCTCATTACAATAGGCCCCATTTTTATAAAGCTATTAGCATTTTTTAAATATATCGTTATAAAATCTGACCACAAGGAGGCGCTTGTCTCAAAACCTATTGTGTACCTTCAGAGCATGATGCCGATGCCACATCCTGAGTTTTGTAATGGTACATCAATGAAATTTCATGTTTTGTTCAATTATAGCGCCACCAAGAGGCACAATCCCACCTAATTTTTTGTGTGTCCTCAGGGTGACCCCATACATGTGTGTATCAAATTTGGTGCAAATATCTCATTTCGTTTTGGAGTTATAGACATTTACATGTAAGAGATCATAAAAAATGACTCCTTGACGACTTTGTTTTGATTTTTTTGCCACTTCCTATCAAAATTTTGACATTTGGGCTTTAACATATAGTTAACCAGCTTAGGTTCCGTGTTTCCTATGGTGGTTTCGTCTTGATCGGACTAACGGTTTCAAAGATATTCGCAATTGTTTTTTAAGCGCTAAAACACGACGCCGCACAAACCGTAAGTTGAAATCCATCATGTTTGGTATCGTTGGACTCGGCAAGGATTCAGGAGTCTAAGAATGTGACTGCTGTGAAAATAAGCCAACCAGATCAAAAGTTATAAGCATATGAAAAAACAAATTCTCCACTAGGTGGCGCTGGTCCGAAACTTCTCAGGCTCCTTCAGGGCATTGTCCTGATGACCCATACCAAGTTTCAGAATAATGCGCTAATGCGTCAGAAAATACAGCATTTTAGCACAAAATTCAACATGGCTGACGGTGAAAATGGCTGATATGGGAAAATTGGATAGCATTCGACTCAGCATGATGCCCCGAATCCAACGAGACCATATTTATGATTTTTGAACAAACCCATCAGAAGTTATAAGCAAAAATAGCAATTTTTCGTATCTCCGGACCAGTAGGTGGCGCTGCGCAAACGCTGCATGTTGCCTCAGGTCATGCTTGTGATGACATGTACCAAGTTTGGTCTGAATACGATAAAGCGTTGCGGAGATACAGCATTATGTCTATTTTCGCAAGCGCTACGTGAAATTCATTCGCGTGTTTTAAAACGATTTGAGAAATCGACTTGAATTCCATAACTTTTGTCAGCATGGTCTGAAGATGATCTGGTTCAATTTTCGTGAAAATCGGAGTAACGGCCTAGGAGGAGTTCGAAAAAGTAGGTTTTTCAGAAAATTCAAAATGGCGGAAAAATTTTCATGACGGAAAATGACGTCATAGGGTGAAAGCGATTCGTCATGAGCCAAGGAATCAGAGGAAAAAGAATTTTGTTTCTAACCCTTACGGTTCAAAAGTTATTAACATAAACATAAGTGCAACTTTGGACAGCTGGTGGCGCTAGAGGATTGAGTTAGAGACTCCAAATTTGCTATGGACCAGGGTCAGACTGTCCTCTAACTGTGTGCCAAATTTCACAACTTTCCATAGCGGTTCTATAGGCTACCATAGACTTCAGAGCGGAAGAAGAAGAAGAAGAAGAAGAATAAAAATATAGCTGCAAGCAGCAATTACGGGGCCAAGCACAAAAGCGGCACAAGAAGCCAGCCAACACGGCTGTGAGCATCAGACCAACTGCAACAGTGAGCAATTAAAGCCCTATTGAGATCATTTTAGGCAAAAGAGCTGAAAAATCACAAATACAGTCAAAAATAAAGATTTACTGATTCATCACTTCTGACCAATAGGTGGCACTGTGATTAAATTAATGAGGTATGGTCAGAGTGAGGTGACAACGACATTCGCAAAGTTTGGTGTTAATATGTCAAAGCATTGCAGAGATACAGCCTCAAGAGTCATTTTGGCTTTAAGACTCTAATTTGTTGCTGTGGCAAATGAATACGGTTTCGTCTATCAACACGAAATCCAAAAACAGCACAATAAGCCAGCCAACATGGCTGTGAGCAATTAAAGACCTATTAAGATCATTTTAGGCAAAAGAGCTGAAAAATGATCAAAATGAGGATTTACTGGTTCATCACTTTCGACTAATAGGTGGCGCTGTGACCAAATTAATGTGGTGTGGTCAGAGTGAGGTGACAATGACACTTGCAAAGTTTGGTGTCAATATTTCAAAGCATTGCAGAGATACAGACTCAACAGTGATTTTGGCATCATGCCTCTGATTCGTTGCTGCAGTATGGGAGAAAGGTTATGTCTATCAACATGAAATCCATAACATTTTACCAGCATGGTCTGAAGATGATACGATTCGATTTTGGTGAAAGTTGGACCAACGGTCTAGGAGTAGTTAGAAAAAGTATGTTTTTAAAGAAAATCAAAATGACGGACAGGAAGTTTGGCTGACTGTGGCAAAATTGGCATCAATGTTCTCAGCATGACCCACGGAATCTAATAAGACCATCTCATTACAATAGGCCCCATTTTTATAAAGCTATTAGCATTTTTAAATATATCGTTATAAAATCTGACCACAAGGAGGCGCTGTCTCAAAACCTATTGTGTACCTTCAGAGCATGATGCCGATGCCACATCCTGAGTTTTGTAATGGTACATCAATGAAATTTCATGTTTTGTTCAATTATAGCGCCACCAAGAGGCACAATCCCACCTAATTTTTTGTGTGTCCTCAGGGTGACCCCATACATGTGTGTATCAAATTTGGTGCAAATATCTCATTTCGTTTTGGAGTTATAGACATTTACATGTAAGAGATCATAAAAATGACTCCTTGACGACTTTGTTTTGATTTTTTGCCACTTCCTATCAAAATTTTGACATTTGGGCTTTAACAAATAGTTAACCAGCTTAGGTTCCGTGTTTCCTATGGTGGTTTCGTCTTGATCGGACTAACGGTTTCAAAGATATTCGCAATTGTTTTTTAAGCGCTAAAACACGACGCCGCACAAACCGTAAGTTGAAATCCATCATGTTTGGTATCGTTGGACTCGGCAAGGATTCAGGAGTCTAAGAATGTGACTGCTGTGAAAATAAGCCAACCAGATCAAAAGTTATAAGCATATGAAAAAACAAATTCTCCACTAGGTGGCGCTGGTCCGAAACTTCTCAGGCTCCTTCAGGGCATTGTCCTGATGACCCATACCGAGTTTCAGAACAATGCGCTAATGCGTTCAGAAATACAGCATTTTAGCACAAAATTCAACATGGCTGACGGTGAAAATGGCTGATATGGGAAAATTGGATAGCATTCGACTCAGCATGATGCCCCGAATCCAACGAGACCAAATTTATGATTTTTGGACAAATCCATCAGAATTTATAAGCAAAAATAGCCATTTTTCATATCTCCGGACCAGTAGGTGGCGCTGCACCGAAACGCTGCATGTTGCCTCAGGTCATGCTTGTGATGACATGTACCAAGTTTGGTCTGAATACGATAAAGCGTTGCGGAGATACAGCATTATTTCTATTTTTGCAAGCGCTACGTGAAATTCATTCGCGTGTTTTTCGAAAACGATTTGAGAAATCGACTTGAATTCCATAACTTTTTGTCAGCATGGTCTGAAGATGATCTGGTTCAATTTTCGTGAAAATCGGAGTAACGCCTAGGAGGAGTTCGAAAAGTACGCTTTTTCAGAAAATTCAAAATGGCGGAAAAATTTTCATGACGGAAAATGACGTCATAGGGTGCGATCGATTCGGCATGAGCCAAGGAATCAGAGGAAAAAAGAATTTTGTTTCTAACCCTTACGGTTCAAAAGTTATTAACATAAACATAAGTGCAACTTTGGACAGCTGGTGGCGCTAGAGGGATTGAGTTAGAGACTCCAAATTTGCTATGGACAAAGGTCAGACTGTCCTCTAACTGTGTGCCAAATTTCACAACTTTCCCGCAAGCGGTTCTATGGGCTGCCATAGACTTCCAGAGCGGAAGAAGAAGAAGAAGAAGAAGAAGAATAAAAAAAAAGAAATCTAACGGATACAATAGGTGCCTACGCACCTTCGGTGCTTGGCCCCTAAAAATATAGCTGCAAGCAGCAATTACGGGGCCAAGCACAAAAGCGGCACAAGATGCCAGCCAACACGGCTGGGAGCAACAGACCAACTGCAACAGTGAGCAATTAAAGATCTATTAAGATCATTTTATGCAAAAGAGCTGAAAAATGATCAAAAATGAGGATTTACTGGTTCATCACTTTCGACCAATAGGTGGCGCTGTGACCAAATTAATGTGGTGTGGTCAGAGTGAGGTGACAATGACACTTGCAAAGTTTGGTGCCAATATTTCAAAGCCTTGCAGAGATACAGACTCAACAGTGATTTTGGCATCATGCCTCTGATTCGTTGCTGCAGTATGGAAAAAAGGTTATGTCTATCAACATGAAATCAATAAGACCATCTCATTACAATAGGCCCCATTTTTATAAAGCTATTAGCATTTTTAAATATATCGTTATAAAATCTGACCACAAGGAGGCGCTATCTCAAAACCTATTGTGTACCTTCAGAGCATGATGCCGATGCCACATCCTGAGTTTCGTAATGGTACATCAATGAAATTTCATGTTTTGTTCAATTATAAGCGCCACCAAGAGGCACAATCCCACCTAATTTTTTGTGTGTCCTCAGGGTGACCCCATACATGTGTGTATCAAATTTGGTGCAAATATCTCATTTCGTTTTGGAGTTATAGACATTTACATGTAAGAGATCATAAAAATGACTCCTTGACGACTTTGTTTTGATTTTTTGCCACTTCCTATCAAAATTTTGACATTTGGGCTTTAACATATAGTTAACCAGCTTAGGTTCCGTGGTTTCCTATGGTGGTTTCGTCTCGATCGGACTAACGGTTTCAAAGATATTCGCAATTGTTTTTAAGCGCTAAAACACGACGCCGCACAAACCGTAGTTGAAATCCATCATGTTTGGTATCGTTGGACTCGGCAAGGATTCAGGAGTCTAAGAATGTGACTCCTGTGAAAATAAGCCAACCAGATCAAAAGTTATATGCATATGAAAAACAAATTCTCCACTAGGTGGCGCTGGTCCGAAACTTCTCAGGCTCCTTCAGGGCATTGTCCTGATGACCCATACCGAGTTTCGTAACAATGCGCTAATGCGTTCAGAAATACAGCATTTTAGCACAAAATTCAACATGGCCGACGGTGAAAATGGCTGATATGTGAAAATTGTATAGCATTCGACTCAGCATGATGCCCGAATCCAACGAGACCATATTTATGATTTTTGAACAAACCCATCAGAAGTTATAAGCAAAAATAGCAATTTTTCGTATCTCGGACCAGTAGGTGGCGCTGTGCCAACGCTGCATGTTGCCTCAGGTCATGCTTGTGATGACATGTACCAAGTTTGGTCTGAATACGATAAAGCGTTGCGGAGATACAGCATTATGTCTATTTTCGCAAGCGCTACGTGAAATTCATTCGCGTGTTTTTCGAAAACGATTTGAGAAATCGACTTGAATTCCATAACTTTTTGTCAGCATGGTCTGAAGATGATCTGGTTCAATTTTCGTGAAAATCGGAGTAACGGCCTAGGAGGAGTTCGAAAAGTAGGTTTTTCAGAAAATTCAAAATGGCGGAAAAATTTTCATGACGGAAAATGACGTCATAGGGTGCAATCGATTCGTCATGAGCCAAGGAATCAGAGGAAAAAGAATTTTGTTTCTAACCCTTACGGTTCAAAAGTTATTAACATAAACATAAGTGCAACTTTGGACAGCTGGTGGCGCTAGAGGGATTGAGTTAGAGACTCCAAATTTGCTATGGACCAGGGTCAGACTGTCATCTAACTGTGTGCCAAATTTCACAACTTTCCCGCAAGCGGTTCTATAGGCTACCATAGACTTCCAGAGCGGAAGAAGAAGAAGAAGAAGAAGAAGAATAAAAAAATATAGCTGCAAGCAGCAATTACGGGGCCAAGCACAAAAGCGGCACAAGAAGCCAGCCAATACGGCTGTGAGCATCAGACCAACTGCAACAGTGAGCAATTAAAGCCCTATTGAGATCATTTTAGGCAAAAGAGCTGAAAAATGATCAAAAATGAGGATTTACTGGTTCATCACTTTCGACCAATAGGTGGCGCTGTGACCATATTAATGTGGTATGGTCAGAGTGAGATGACAATGACACTTGCAAAGTTTGGTGTCAATATTTCAAAGCATTGCAGAGATACAGACTCAACAGTGATTTTGGCATCATGCCTCTAATTCGTTGCTGCAGTATGGGAAAAAGGTTATGTCTATCAACATGAAATCAATAACATTTTACTAAGATCATTTTAGGCAAAAGAGCTGAAAAATGATCAAAATGAGGATTTACTGGTTCATCACTTTCGACCAATAGGTGGCGCTGTGAACAAATTAATGTGGTATGATCAGAGTGAGGTGACAATGACACTTGCAAAGTTTGGTGTCAATATTTCAAAGCATTGCAGAGATACAGACTCAAAAGTGATTTTGGCATCATGCCTCTAATTCGTTGCTGCAGTATGGAAAAAAGGTTATGTCTATCAACATGAAATCAATAACATTTTACTAAGATCATTTTAGGCAAAAGAGCTGAAAAATGATCAAAAATGAGGATTTACTGGTTCATCATTTTCAACCAATAGGTGGCGCTGTGACCATATTAATGTGGTGTGGTCAGAGTGAGGTGACAATGACACTTGCAAAGTTTGGTGTCAATATTTCAAAGCATTGCAGAGATACAGACTCAACAGTGATTTTGGCATCATGCCTCTAATTCGTTGCTGCAGTATGGGAAAAAGGTTATGTCTATCAACATGAAATCCATAACATTTTACAAGCATGGTCTGAAGATGATACGATTCGATTTTGGTGAAAATTGGAGCAACGGTCTAGGAGTAGTTTGAAAAAGTATGTTTTAAAGAAAATCAAAATGACTAACAGGAAGTTTGTCTGACTGTGGCAAAATTGGCATCAATGTTCTCAGCATGACCCACGGAATCTAATAAGACCAGTTTCATTACAATAGGCCACATTTTTATAAAGCCATTAGCATTTTTTAAATATGTCGTTATAAAATTTGACCACAAGGAGGCGCTGTCTCAAAACTTATTGTGTACCTTCAGAGCATGATGCCGATGACAAATCCTGAGTTTCGTAATGGTACATCAATGCATTCCTATAATATAGCATTTTATATCATAATACTGTATTGTAGTTAATGGAAATTTCATGTTTTGTTCAATTATAGCGCCACCAAGAGGCACAATCCCACCTAACTTTTTGTGTGTCCTCAGGGTGACCCCATACATGTGTGTATCAAATTTGGTGCAAATATCTCATTTCGTTTTGGAGTTATAGACATTTACATGTAAGAGATCATAAAAAATGACTCCTGGATGACTTTGTTTTGATTTTTGCCACTTCCTATCAAAATTTTGACATTTGGGCTTTAACATTTAGTTAACCAGCTTAGGTTCCGTGTTTCCTATGGTGGTTTCGTCTCGATCGGACTAACGGTTTCAAAGATATTCGCAATTGTATTTTAAGCGCTAAAACACGACGCCGCACAAACCGTAAGTTGAAATCTAGCATGTTTGGTATCGTTGGACTCGGCAAGGATTCAGGAGTCTAAGAATGTGACTCCCATGAAAATAAGCTAATCAGATCAAAAGTTATAAGCATATGAAAAACAAATTCTCCACTAGGTGGCGCTGGTCCGAAACTTCTCAGGCTCCTTCAGGGCATTGTCCTGATGACCCATACCGAGTTTCGTGACGATACGCTAATGCGCTCAGTAAAATACAGCATTTTAGCACAAAATTCAAAATGGCCGACAGCCAAAATTGCAGATATGGGGAAACTGGATATCATTCGACTCAGCATGATGCCCCGAATCCAACGAGACCAAATTTATGATTTTTGGACAAAACCATCAGAAGTTATAAGCAAAAATAGCCATTTTTCGTATCTCCGGACCAGTAGGTGGCGCTGCGCGAACGCTGCATGTTGCCTCAGGTCATGCTTGTGATGACATGTACCAAGTTTGGTCTGAATACGATAAAGCGTTATGGAGATACAGCATTATTTCTATTTTCGTAAGGCTTCGTAAAATTCATTCGCTTCTTTTTCAAAACGGTTTGAGAAATCAACCTGAATTCCATAACTTTTTGTCAGCATGGTCTGAAGATGATCTGGTTCAATTTTTGTGAAACTCGGAGTAACGGCCTAGGAGGAGTTCACAAAGTAGGTTTTTCAGAAAATTCAAAATGGCGGAAAAATTTTCATGACGGAAAATGACGTCATAGGGTGCAATCGATTCGTCATGAGCCAAGGCATCAGAGGAAAAAGAATTTTGTTTCTAACCCATACGGTTCAAAAGTTATTAACATAAACATGAGTGCAACTTTGGACAGCTGGTGGCACTAGAGGGATTGAGTTAGAGACTCCAAATTTGCTATGGACAAAGGTCAGACTGTCCTCTAACTGTGTGCCAAATTTCACAACTTTCCATAGCGGTTCTATAGGCTGCCATAGACTTCCAGAGCGGAAGCGGAAGAAGAATAATAATAAAAAAAAAAAAGAACGCCAACGGATACAATAGGTGCCTAAGCACCTTCGGTGCTTGGCCCCTAAAAAAAAAAAAGAACGCCAACGGATACAATAGGTGCCTAAGCACCTTCGGTGCTTGGCCCCTAAATATAGCTGCAAGCAGCAATTACGGGGCCAAGCACAAAAGCGGCACAATAAGCCAGCCAACACGGCTGGGAGCATCAGACCAACTGCAACAGTGAGCAATTAAAGACCTATTAAGATCATTTTATGCAAAGAGCTGAAAAATGATCAAAAATGAGGATTTACTGGTTCATCACTTTCGACCAATAGGTGGCGCTGTGACCAAATTAATGTGGTGTGGTCAGAGTGAGGTGACAATGACACTTGCAAAGTTTGGTGCCAATATTTCAAAGCCTTGCAGAGATACAGACTAAACAGTGATTTTGGCATCATGCCTCTGATTCGTTGCTGCAGTATGGGAAAAAGGTTATGTCTATCAACACGAAATCCATAACTTTTTACCAGCATGGTCTGAAGATGATACGATTCAATTTTGGTGAAAATTGGACCAACGGTCTAGGAGTAGTTCGAAAAAGTATGTTTTTAAAGAAAATCAAAATGACTGACAGGAAGTTTGGCTGACTGTGGCAAAATTGACATCAATTTTCTCAGCATGACCCACAGAATCTAGTAAGGCCAGTCTCATTACAATAGGCCACATTTATTTAAAGCTATTAGCATTTTTTAAATATTTCGTTATAAAATTTGACCACAAGGAGGCGCTGTTTAAAAACCTATTGTGTACCTTCATAGCACGGTACCAATGGCACACCATGAGTTTCGTAATGGTACATCAAGCATTTATATAATATAGCATTTTATATCATAATATTGTATTGTAGTTAATGGAAATTTCATATTTTGTTCAATTATAGCGCCACCAAGAGGCACAATCCCACCATTTTTTTTATGTGTCCTCATGGTGACCCCATACATGTGTGTATCAAATTTGGTGCAAATATCTCATTTCGTTTTGGAGTTATAGACATTTACATGTAAGAGATCATAAAAATGACCCTGGACGACTTTGTTTTGATTTTTCTGCCACTTCCTATCAAAATTTTGACATTTGGGCTTTAACATATAGTTAACCAGCTTAGGTTCCGTGTTTGCTACGCTGGTTTCGTCTCGATCGGACTAACGGTTTAGAAGATATTCGCAATTGTTTTTCAGCGCTAAATCACCACGCCGCATAAACCGTAAGTCAAAACCTAACATGTTTGGTATCGTTGGACTCGGCAAGGATTCAGGAGTCTAAGAATGTGACTCCCATGAAAATAAGCTAACCAGATCAAAAGTTATAAGCATATGAAAAAATTCTCCACTAGGTGGCGCTGGTCCGAAACTTCTCAAGCTCCTTCAGGGCATTGTCCTGATGACCCATACCGAAGTTTCGTGACGATACGCTAATGCGTTCGTAAAATACAGCATTTTAGCACAAAATTCAAAATGGCCGACAGCCAAAATGGCAGATATGGGAAAACTGGATATCATTCGACTCAGCATGATGCCCTGAATCCAACGAGACCAAATTTATGATTTTTGGACAAAACCATCAGAAGTTATAAGCAAAAATAGCCATTTTTCGTATCTCCGAACAGTAGGTGGCGCTGTGCGAAACGCTGCATGTTGCCTCAGGTCATGCTTGTGATGACATGTACCAAGTTTGGTCTAAATACGACAAAGCGTTGCGGAGATACAGCATTATGTCTATTTTTGCAAGCACTACGTAAAATTCATTTGCGTGTTTATCGAAAACGTTTTGAGAAACCGACTCGAATTCCATAACTTTTTGTCAGCATGGTCTGAAGATGATCTGGTTCAATTTTCGTGAAAATCGGAGTAACGGCCTAGGAGGAGTTCAAAAGTAGGTTTTCAGAAAATTCAAAATGGCGGAAAAATTTTCATGACGGAAAATGACGTCATAGGGTGCATTCGATTCGTCATGAGCCAAGGCATCAGAGGAAAAAAGAATTTTGTTTCTAACCCATACGGTTCAAAAGTTATTAACATAAACATGAGTGCAACTTTGGACAGCTGGTGGCACTAGAGGGATTGAGTTAGAGACTCCAAATTTGCTATGGACAAAGGTCAGACTGTCCTCTAACTGTATGCCAAATTTCACAACTTTCCCGCAAGCGGTTCTATAGGCTGCCATAGACTTCCAGAGCGGAAGCGGAAGAAGAATAATAATAAAAAAAAAAAAGAACGCCAACGGATACAATAGGTGCCTAAGCACCTTCGGTGCTTGGCCCCTAAAAAAAGAAATCCAACGGATACAATAGGTGCCTAAGCACCTTCGGTGCTTGGCCCAAAAAAGAAATCCAACGGATACAATAGGTGCCTAAGCACCTTCGGTGCTTGGCCCCTAAAAAAAGAAATCCAACGGATACAATAGGTGCCTAAGCACCTTCGGTGCTTGGCCCCTAAAAATATAGCTGCAAGCAGCAATTACGGGGCCAAGCACAAAAACGGCACAATAAGCCAGCCAATATGGCTGGGAGCATCAGACCAACTACAACAGTGAGCAATTAAAGACCTATTAAGATCATTTTAGGCAAAAGAGCTGAGAAATGATCAAAAATGAGGATTTACTGGTTCATCACTTTAGACCAATAGGTGGCGCTGTGACCAAATTAATGTGGTGTGGTCAGAGTGAGGTGACAATGACACTTGCAAAGTTTGGTGTCAATATTTCAAAGCATTGCAGAGATACAGACTCAACAGTGATTTTGGCATCATGCCTCTGATTCGTTGCTGCAGTATGGGAAAAAGGTTATGTATATCAACATGAAATCCATAACATTTTACCAGCATGGTCTGAAGATGATACGATTCGATTTTGGTGAAAATTGGACCAACGGTCTAGGAGTAGTTCGAAAAAGTATGTTTTTAAAGAAAATCAAAATGACTGACAGGAAGTTTGGCTGACTGTGGCAAAATTGGCATCAACGTTCTCAGCATGACCCACGGAATCTAATAAGACCAGTTTCATTACAATAGGCCACATTTTTATAAAGCTATTAGCATTTTTTAAATATTTCGTTATAAAATTTGACCACAAGGAGGCGCTGTCTCAAAACCTATTGTGTACCTTCAGAGCATGATGCCGATGCCACATCCTGAGTTTCGTAATGGTACATCAATGAAATTTCATGTTTTGTTCAATTATAGCGCCACCAAGAGGCACAATCCCACCTAATTTTTTGTGTGTACTCAGGGTGACCCCATACATGTGTATATCAAATTTGGTGCAAATATCTCATTTCGTTTTGGAGTTATAGACATTTACATGTAAGAGATCATAAAAAATGACTCCTTGACGACTTTGTTTTGATTTTTTTGCCACTTCCTATCAAAATTTTGACATTTGGGCTTTGACATATAGTTAACCAGCTTAGGTTCCGTGTTTGCTATGCTGGTTTCGTCTCGATCGGACTAACAGTTTCAAAGATATTCGCAATTGTTTTTTAAGCGCTAAAACACGACGCCGCACAAACCGTAAGTTGAAATCCATCATGTTTGGTATCGTTGGACTCGGCAAGGATTCAGGAGTCTAAGAATGTGACTGCTGTGAAAATAAGCCAACCAGATCAAAAGTTATAAGCATATGAAAAACAAATTCTCCACTAGGTGGCGCTGGTCCGAAACTTCTCAGGCTCCTTCAGGGCATTGTCCTGATGACCCATACCGAAGTTTCAGAATAATGCGCTAATGCGTTCAGAAATACAGCATTTTAGCACAAAATTCAACATGGCTGACGGTGAAAATGGCTGATATGGGAAAATTGGATAGCATTCGACTCAGCATGATGCCCCGAATCCAACGAGACCATATTTATGATTTTTGAACAAACCCATCAGAAGTTATAAGCAAAAATAGCAATTTTTCGTATCTCCGACCAGTAGGTGGCGCTGCAATCGAAACGCTGCATGTTGCCTCAGGTCATGCTTGTGATGACATGTACCAAGTTTGGTCTGAATACGATAAAGCGTTGCGGAGATACAGCATTATGTCTATTTTCGCAAGCGCTACGTGAAATTCATTCGCGTGTTTTTCGAAAACGATTTGAGAAATCGACTTGAATTCCATAACTTTTTGTCAGCATGGTCTGAAGATGATCTGGTTCAATTTTCGTGAAAATCGGAGTAACGGCCTAGGAGGAGTTCGAAAAAGTAGGTTTTTCAGAAAATTCAAAATGGCGGAAAAATATTCATGACGGAAAATGACGTCATATGGGTGCAATCGATTCGTCATGAGCCAAGGAATCAGAGGAAAAAAGAATTTTGTTTCTAACCCTTACGGTTCAAAAGTTATTAACATAAACATAAGTGCAACTTTGGACAGCTGGTGGCGCTAGAGGGATTGAGTTAGAGACTCCAAATTTGCTATGGACCAGGGTCAGACTGTCCTCTAACTGTGTGCCAAATTTCACAACTTTCCCGCAAGCGGTTCTATAGGCTACCATGGACTTCCAGAGCGGAAGAAGAAGAAGAAGAAGAATAAAAAAAAAAAGAAATCCAACGGATACAATAGGTGCCTAAGCACCTTCGGTGCTTGGCCCCTAAATATAGCTGCAAGCAGCAATTACGGGGCCAAGCACAAAAGCGGCACAAGAAGCCAGCCAATACGGCTGTGAGCATCAGACCAACTGCAACAGTGAGCAATTAAAGCCCTATTGAGATCATTTTAGGCAAAAGAGCTGAAAAATGATCAAAAATGAGGATTTACTGGTTCATCACTTTCGACCAATAGGTGGCGCTGTGACCATATTAATGTGGTATGGTCAGAGTGAGATGACAATGACACTTGCAAAGTTTGGTGTCAATATTTCAAAGCATTGCAGAGATACAGACTCAACAGTGATTTTGGCATCATGCCTCTAATTCGTTGCTGCAGTATGGGAAAAAGGTTATGTCTATCAACATGAAATCAATAACATTTTACTAAGATCATTTTAGGCAAAAGAGCTGAAAAATGATCAAAAATGAGGATTTACTGGTTCATCACTTTCGACCAATAGGTGGCGCTGTGAACAAATTAATGTGGTATGATCAGAGTGAGGTGACAATGACACTTGCAAAGTTTGGTGTCAATATTTCAAAGCATTGCAGAGATACAGACTCAAAAGTGATTTTGGCATCATGCCTCTAATTCGTTGCTGCAGTATGGAAAAAGGTTATGTCTATCAACATGAAATCAATAACATTTTACTAAGATCATTTTAGGCAAAAGAGCTGAAAAATGATCAAAAATGAGGATTTACTGGTTCATCATTTTCGACCAATAGGTGGCGCTGTGACCATATTAATGTGGTGTGGTCAGAGTGAGGTGACAATGACACTTGCAAAGTTTGGTGTCAATATTTCAAAGCATTGCAGAGATACAGACTCAACAGTGATTTTGGCATCATGCCTTCAATTCGTTGCTGCAGTATGGGAAAAAGGTTATGTCTATCAACATGAAATCCATAACATTTTACAAGCATGGTCTGAAGATGATACGATTCGATTTTAGTGAAAATTGGAGCAACGGTCTAGGAGTAGTTTGAAAAGTATGTTTTTAAAGAAAATCAAAATGACTGACAGGAAGTTTGTCTGACTGTGGCAAAATTGGCATCAATGTTCTCAGCATGACCCACGGAATCTAATAAGACCAGTTTCATTACAATAGGCCACATTTTTATAAAGCCATTAGCATTTTTTAAATATGTCGTTATAAAATTTGACCACAAGGAGGCGCTGTCTCAAAACTTATTGTGTACCTTCAGAGCATGATGCCGATGACAAATCCTGAGTTTCGTAATGGTACATCAATGCATTCCTATAATATAGCATTTTTTATCATAATACTGTATTGTAGTCAATGGAAATTTCATGTTTTGTTCAATTATAGCGCCACCAAGAGGCACAATCCCACCTAACTTTTTGTGTGTCCTCAGGGTGACCCCATACATGTGTGTATCAAATTTGGTGCAAATATCTCATTTCGTTTTGGAGTTATAGACATTTACATGTAAGAGATCATAAAAATGACTCCTGGATGACTTTGTTTTGATTTTTGCCACTTCCTATCAAAATTTTGACATTTGGGCTTTCTCATATAGTTAACCAGCTTAGGTTCCGTGTTTCCTATGGTGGTTTCGTCTCGATCGGACTAACGGTTTCAAAGATATTCGCAATTGTATTTTAAGCGCTAAAACACGACGCCGCACAAACCGTAAGTTGAAATCTAGCATGTTTGGTATCGTTGGACTCGGCAAGGATTCAGGAGTCTAAGAATGTGACTGCTGTGAAAATAAGCCAACCAGATCAAAAGTTATAAGCATATGAAAAACAAATTCTCCACTAGGTGGCGCTGGTCCGAAACTTCTCAGGCTCCTTCAGGGCATTGTCCTGATGACCCATACCGAAGTTTCGTAACAATGCGCTAATGCGTTCAGAAATACAGCATTTTAGCACAAAATTCAACATGGCTGACGGTGAAAATGGCTGATATGGGAAAATTGGATAGCATTCGACTCAGCATGATGCCCCAAATCCAACGAGACCATATTTATGATTTTTGAACAAACCCATCAGAAGTTATAAGCAAAAATAGCAATTTTTCGTATCTCCGGACCAGTAGGTGGCGCTGCGCCGAAACGCTGCATGTTGCCTCAGGTCATGCTTGTGATGACATGTACCAAGTTTGGTCTGAATACGATAAAGCGCTATGGAGATACAGCATTATGTCTATTTTCGCAAGCGCTACGTGAAATTCATTCGCGTGTTTTTCGAAAACGATTTGAGAAATCGACTTGAATT
This sequence comes from Hypophthalmichthys nobilis, assembly GCA_037950665.1. Taxonomy (NCBI): domain Eukaryota; kingdom Metazoa; phylum Chordata; class Actinopteri; order Cypriniformes; family Xenocyprididae; genus Hypophthalmichthys; species Hypophthalmichthys nobilis. The sequence goes on from CM075469.1 coordinate 22,552,818, forward strand.
CCATAACTTTTTGTCAGCATGGTCTGAAGATGATCTGGTTCAATTTTCGTGAAAATCGGAGTAACGGCCTAGGAGGAGTTCGAAAAAGTAGGTTTTTCAGAAAATTCAAAATGGCGGAAAAATTTTCATGACGGAAAATGACGTCATAGGGTGCAATCGATTCGTCATGAGCCAAGGAATCAGAGGAAAAAGAATTTTGTTTCTAACCCTTACGGTTCAAAAGTTATTAACATAAACATAAGTGCAACTTTGGACCGCTGGTGGCGCTAGAGGGATTGAGTTAGAGACTCCAAATTTGCTATGGACAAAGGTCAGACTGTCCTCTAACTGTGTGCCAAATTTCACAACTTTCCCGCAAGCGGTTCTAGGGGCTGCCATAGACTTCCAGAGCGGAAGAAGAAGAAGAAGAAATATAGCTGCAAGCAGCAATTACGGGGCCAAGCACAAAAACGGCACAATAAGCCAGCCAACACGGCTGGGAGCATCAGACCAACTGCAACAGTGAGCAATTAAAGACCTATTAAGATCATTTTATGCAAAAGAGCTGAAAAATGATCAAAAATGAGGATTTACTGGTTCATCACTTTCGACCAATAGGTGGCGCTGTGACCAAATTAATGTGGTGTGGTCAGAGTGAGGTGACAATGACACTTGCAAAGTTTGGTGCCAATATTTCAAAGCCTTGCAGAGATACAGACTCAACAGTGATTTTGGCATCATGCCTCTAATTCGTTGCTGCAGTATGGGAAAAAGGTTATGTCTATCAACACGAAATCCATAACTTTTACCAGCATGGTCTGAAGATGATACGATTCAATTTTGGTGAAAATTGGACCAACGGTCTAGGAGTAGTTCAAAAGTATGTTTTTAAAGAAAATCAAAATGACTGACAGGAAGTTTGGCTGACTGTGGCAAAATTGACATCAATGTTCTCAGCATGACCCACAGAATCTAGTAAGGCCAGTCTCATTACAATAGGCCACATTTATTTAAAGCTATTAGCATTTTTTAAATATTTCGTTATAAAATTTGACCACAAGGAGGCGCTGTTTAAAAACCTATTGTGTACCTTCATAGCACGGTACCAATGGCACACCATGAGTTTCAGAATGGTACATCAAGCATTTATATAATATAGCATTTTATATCATAATATTGTATTGTAGTTAATGGAAATTTCATATTTTGTTCAATTATAGCGCCACCAAGAGGCACAATCCCACCATTTTTTTTATGTGTCCTCATGGTGACCCCATACATGTGTGTATCAAATTTGGTGCAAATATCTCATTTCGTTTTGGAGTTATAGACATTTACATGTAAGAGATCATAAAAATGACCCTGGACGACTTTGTTTTGATTTTTCTGCCACTTCCTATCAAAATTTTGACATTTGGGCTTTAACATATAGTTAACCAGCTTAGGTTCCGTGTTTGCTACGCTGGTTTCGTCTCGATCGGACTAACGGTTTAGAAGATATTCGCAATTGTTTTTTCAGCGCTAAATCACCACGCCGCATAAACCGTAAGTCAAAACCTAACATGTTTGGTATCGTTGGACTCGGCAAGGATTCAGGAGTCTAAGAATGTGACTCCCATGAAAATAAGCTAACCAGATCAAAAGTTATAAGCATATGAAAAAATTCTCCACTAGGTGGCGCTGGTCCGAAACTTCTCAAGCTCCTTCAGGGCATTGTCCTGATGACCCATACCGAGTTTCGTGACGATACGCTAATGCGTTCAGAAATACAGCATTTTAGCACAAAATTCAAAATGGCCGACAGCCAAAATGGCAGATATGGGAAAACTGGATATCATTCGACTCAGCATGATGCCCTGAATCCAACGAGACCAAATTTATGATTTTTGGACAAAACCATCAGAAGTTATAAGCAAAAATAGCCATTTTTCGTATCTCCGAACAGTAGGTGGCGCTGTGCCGAAACGCTGCATGTTGCCTCAGGTCATGCTTGTGATGACATGTACCAAGTTTGGTCTAAATACGACAAAGCGCTATGGAGATACAGCATTATGTCTATTTTTGCAAGCACTACGAAATTCATTTGCGTGTTTATCGAAAACGCTTTGAGAAACCGACTAATTCCATAACTTTTGTCAGCATGGTCTGAAGATGATCTGGTTCAATTTTCGTGAAAATCGGAGTAACGCCTAGGAGGAGTTCAAAAGTAGGTTTTTCAGAAAATTCAAAATGGCGGAAAAATTTTCATGACGGAAAATGACGTCATAGGGTGCATTCGATTCGTCATGAGCCAAGGCATCAGAGGAAAAAAGAATTTTGTTTCTAACCCATACGGTTCAAAAGTTATTAACATAAACATGAGTGCAACTTTGGACAGCTGGTGGCACTAGAGGGATTGAGTTAGAGACTCCAAATTTGCTATGGACAAAGGTCAGACTGTCCTCTAACTGTATGCCAAATTTCACAACTTTCCCGCAAGCGGTTCTATAGGCTGCCATAGACTTCCAGAGCGGAAGCGGAAGAAGAATAAATATAGCTGCAAGCAGCAATTACGGGGCCAAGCACAAAAGCAGCACAAGATGCCAGCCAACACGGCTGGGAGCAACAGACCAACTGCAACAGTGAGCAATTAAAGACCTATTAAAATCATTTTAGGCAAAAGAGCTGAAAAATGATCAAAAATGAGGATTTACTGGTTCATCACTTTCGACCAATAGGTGGCGCTGTCACCAAATTAATGTGGTGTGGTCAGAGTGAGGTGACAATGACACTTGCAAAGTTTGGTGTCAATATTTCAAAGCATTGCAGAGATACAGACTCAACAGTGATTTTGGCATCATGCCTCTGATTCGTTGCTGCAGTATGGGAAAAAGGTTATGTCTATCAACACGAAATCCATAACTTTTTACCAGCATGGTCTGAAGATGATACGATTCGATTTTGGTGAAAATTGGACCAACGGTCTAGAAGTAGTTCAAAAGTATGTTTTTAAAGAAAATCAAAATGACTGACAGGAAGTTTGGCTGACTGTGGCAAAATTGGCATCAATGCTCTTAGCATGACCCACAGAATCTAATAAGACCAGTCTCATTGCAATAGGCCACATTTTTATAAAGCTATTAGCATTTTTTAAATATTTCGTTATAAAATTTGACCACAAGGAGGCGCTGTCTCAAAACCTATTATGTACCTTCAGAGCATGATGCCGATGCCAAATCCTGAGTTTCGTAATGGTACATCAATGCATTCCTATAATATAGCATTTTTTATCATAATACTGTATTGTAGTCAATGGAAATTTCATGTTTTGTTCAATTATAGCGCCACCAAGAGGCACAATCCCACCTAATTTTTTGTGTGTCCTCAGGGTGACCCCATACATGTGTGTATCAAATTTGGTGCAAATATCTCATTTCGTTTTGGAGTTATAGACATTTACATGTAAGAGATCATAAAAAATGACCCCTGGACGACTTTGTTTTGATTTTTTTGCCACTTCCTATCAAAATTTTGACATTTGGTCCGTGACTTATAGTTAACCAGCTTAGGTTCCGTGTTTCCTATGCTGGTTTCGTCTCGATCGGACTAACGGTTTCAAAGATATTCGCAATTGTTTTTTCAGCGCTAAATCACCACGCCGCACAAACCGTAAGTCAAAACCTAGCATGTTTGGTATCGTTGGACTCGGCAAGGATTCAGGAGTCTAAGAATGTGACTCCCATGAAAATAAGCTAACCAGATCAAAAGTTATAAGCATATGAAAAAAATTTCTCCACTAGGTGGCGCTGGTCCGAAACTTCTCAGGCTCCTTCAGGGCATTGTGCTAATGACCCGCATCGAGTTTCAGAAACGATACGCTCATGCGTTCAGAAATACAGCATTTTAGCACAAAATTCAAAATGGCCGACTGTCAAAATGGCAGATATGGGAAAACTGGATATCATTCGACTCAGCATGATGCCCCGAATCCAACGAGACCAAATTTATGATTTTTGGACAAACCCATCAGAAGTTATAAGCAAAATATCCATTTTACATATCTCCGACCAGTAGGTGGCGCTGCGCCGAAACGCTGCATGTTGCCTCAGGTCATGCTTGTGATGACATGTACCAAGTTTGGTCTGAATACGATAAACCGCTATGGAGATACAGCATTATTTCTATTTTCGCAAGGCTTCGTAAAATTCATTCGCTTCTTTTTCGAAAACGGTTTGAGAAACCGACTTGAATTCCATAACTTTTTGTCAGCAAGGTCTGAAGATGATCTGGTTCAATTTTCATGAAAATCGGAGTAACGGCCTAGGAGGAGTTCGAAAAAGTAGGTTTTTCAGAAAATTCAAAATGGCGGAAAAATTTTCATGACGGAAAATGACGTCACAGGGTGCAATCGATTTGTCTTGACCCACGGAATCAGAGGAAAAAAGAATTTTGTTTCTAACCCTTACGGTTCAAAAGTTATTAACATAAACGTAAGTGCAACTTTGGACAGCTGGTGGCGCTAGAGGGATTGAGTTAGAGACTCCAAATTTGCTATGGACAAAGGTCAGACTGTCCTCTAACTGTGTGCCAAATTTCACAACTTTCCATAGCGGTTCTATAGGCTGTCATAGACTTCCAGAGCGGAAGAAGAAGAAGAAGAAGAAGAATAATAAAAAAAGAAATCCAACGGATACAATAGGTGCCTACGCACCTTCGGTGCTTGGCCCCTAATAATAAAAAAAAGAACGCCAACGGATACAATAGGTGCCTAAGCACCTTCGTGCTTGGCCCTAAATATAGCTGCAAGCAGCAATTACGGGCCAAGCACAAAAGCGCACAAGAAGCCAGCCAATACGGCTGTGAGCATCAGACCAACTGCAACAGTGAGCAATTAAAGCCCTATTGAGATCATTTTAGGCAAAAGAGCTGAAAAATGATCAAAATGAGGATTTACTGGTTCATCACTTTCGACCAATAGGTGGCGCTGTGACCATATTAATGTGGTATGGTCAGAGTGAGATGACAATGACACTTGCAAAGTTTGGTGTCAATATTTCAAAGCATTGCAGAGATACAGACTCAACAGTGATTTTGGCATCATGCCTCTAATTCGTTGCTGCAGTATGGGAAAAAGGTTATGTCTATCAACATGAAATCAATAACATTTTACTAAGATCATTTTAGGCAAAAGAGCTGAAAAATGATCAAAAATGAGGATTTACTGGTTCATCATTTTCGACCAATAGGTGGCGCTGTGACCATATTAATGTGGTGTGGTCAGAGTGAGGTGACAATGACACTTGCAAAGTTTGGTGTCAATATTTCAAAGCATTGCAGAGATACAGACTCAACAGTGATTTTGGCATCATGCCTTCAATTCGTTGCTGCAGTATGGGAAAAAGGTTATGTCTATCAACATGAAATCCATAACATTTTACAAGCATGGTCTGAAGATGATACGATTCGATTTTAGTGAAAATTGGAGCAACGGTCTAGGAGTAGTTTGAAAAAGTATGTTTTTAAAGAAAATCAAAATGACTGACAGGAAGTTTGTCTGACTGTGGCAAAATTGGCATCAATGTTCTCAGCATGACCCACGGAATCTAATAAGACCAGTTTCATTACAATAGGCCACATTTTTATAAAGCCATTAGCATTTTTTAAATATGTCGTTATAAAATTTGACCACAAGGAGGCGCTGTCTCAAAACTTATTGTGTACCTTCAGAGCATGATGCCGATGACAAATCCTGAGTTTCAGAATGGTACATCAATGCATTCCTATAATATAGCATTTTATATCATAATACTGTATTGTAGTTAATGGAAATTTCATGTTTTGTTCAATTATAGCGCCACCAAGAGGCACAATCCCACCTAACTTTTTGTGTGTCCTCAGGGTGACCCCATACATGTGTGTATCAAATTTGGTGCAAATATCTCATTTCGTTTTGGAGTTATAGACATTTACATGTAAGAGATCATAAAAAATGACTCCTGGATGACTTTGTTTTGATTTTTTTGCCACTTCCTATCAAAATTTTGACATTTGGGCTTTCTCATATAGTTAACCAGCTTAGGTTCCGTGTTTCCTATGGTGGTTTCGTCTCGATCGGACTAACGGTTTCAAAGATATTCGCAATTGTATTTTAAGCGCTAAAACACGACGCCGCACAAACCGTAAGTTGAAATCTAGCATGTTTGGTATCGTTGGACTCGGCAAGGATTCAGGAGTCTAAGAATGTGACTCCCATGAAAATAAGCTAACCAGATCAAAAGTTATAAGCATATGAAAAAAATTTCTCCACTAGGTGGCGCTGGTCCGAAACTTCTCAGGCTCCTTCAGGGCATTGTGCTAATGACCCGTACCGAGTTTCGTAACGATACGCTCATGCGTTCGTAAAATACAGCATTTTAGCACAAAATTCAAAATGGCCGACTGTCAAAATGGCAGATATGGGAAAACTGGATATCATTCGACTCAGCATGATGCCCCGAATCCAACGAGACCAAATTTATGATTTTTGGACAAACCCATCAGAAGTTATAAGCAAAAATATCCATTTTACATATCTCGGACCAGTAGGTGGCGCTGCGCCAAACGCTGCATGTTGCCTCAGGTCATGCTTGTGATGACATGTACCAAGTTTGGTCTGAATACGATAAACCGCTATGGAGATACAGCATTATTTCTATTTTCGCAAGGCTTCAGAAAATTCATTCGCTTCTTTTTCAAAACGGTTTGAGAAACCGACTTGAATTCCATAACTTTTTGTCAGCAAGGTCTGAAGATGATCTGGTTCAATTTTCATGAAAATCGGAGTAACGGCCTAGGAGGAGTTCAAAAGTAGGTTTTTCAGAAAATTCAAAATGGCGGAAAAATTTTCATGACGGAAAATGACGTCACAGGGTGCAATCGATTTGTCTTGACCCACGGAATCAGAGGAAAAAGAATTTTGTTTCTAACCCTTACGGTTCAAAAGTTATTAACATAAACATAAGTGCAACTTTGGACAGCTGGTGGCGCTAGAGGGATTGAGTTAGAGACTCCAAATTTGCTATGGACAAAGGTCAGACTGTCCTCTAACTGTGTGCCAAATTTCACAACTTTCCCGCAAGCGGTTCTATAGGCTGCCATAGACTTCCAGAGCGGAAGAAGAAGAAGAAGAAGAAGAATAATAAAAAAAAAAAGAAATCCAACGGATACAATAGGTGCCTAAGCACCTTCGGTGCTTGGCCCCTAATAATAAAAAAAAAAAGAACGCCAACGGATACAATAGGTGCCTAAGCACCTTCGGTGCTTGGCCCCTAAATATAGCTGCAAGCAGCAATTACGGGGCCAAGCACAAAAGCGGCACAAGAAGCCAGCCAATACGGCTGTGAGCATCAGACCAACTGCAACAGTGAGCAATTAAAGCCCTATTGAGATCATTTTAGGCAAAAGAGCTGAAAAATGATCAAAAATGAGGATTTACTGGTTCATCACTTTCGACCAATAGGTGGCGCTGTGACCATATTAATGTGGTATGGTCAGAGTGAGATGACAATGACACTTGCAAAGTTTGGTGTCAATATTTCAAAGCATTGCAGAGATACAGACTCAACAGTGATTTTGGCATCATGCCTCTAATTCGTTGCTGCAGTATGGGAAAAAGGTTATGTCTATCAACATGAAATCAATAACATTTTACTAAGATCATTTTAGGCAAAAGAGCTGAAAAATGATCAAAAATGAGGATTTACTGGTTCATCATTTTCGACCAATAGGTGGCGCTGTGACCATATTAATGTGGTGTGGTCAGAGTGAGGTGACAATGACACTTGCAAAGTTTGGTGTCAATATTTCAAAGCATTGCAGAGATACAGACTCAACAGTGATTTTGGCATCATGCCTTCAATTCGTTGCTGCAGTATGGGAAAAAGGTTATGTCTATCAACATGAAATCCATAACATTTTACAAGCATGGTCTGAAGATGATACGATTCGATTTTAGTGAAAATTGGAGCAACGGTCTAGGAGTAGTTTGAAAAAGTATGTTTTTAAAGAAAATCAAAATGACTGACAGGAAGTTTGTCTGACTGTGGCAAAATTGGCATCAATGTTCTCAGCATGACCCACGGAATCTAATAAGACCAGTTTCATTACAATAGGCCACATTTTTATAAAGCCATTAGCATTTTTTAAATATGTCGTTATAAAATTTGACCACAAGGAGGCGCTGTCTCAAAACTTATTGTGTACCTTCAGAGCATGATGCCGATGACAAATCCTGAGTTTCAGAATGGTACATCAATGCATTCCTATAATATAGCATTTTATATCATAATACTGTATTGTAGTTAATGGAAATTTCATGTTTTGTTCAATTATAGCGCCACCAAGAGGCACAATCCCACCTAACTTTTGTGTGTCCTCAGGGTGACCCCATACATGTGTGTATCAAATTTGGTGCAAATATCTCATTTCGTTTTGGAGTTATAGACATTTACATGTAAGAGATCATAAAAAATGACTCCTGGATGACTTTGTTTTGATTTTTTTGCCACTTCCTATCAAAATTTTGACATTTGGGCTTTCTCATATAGTTAACCAGCTTAGGTTCCGTGTTTCCTATGGTGGTTTCGTCTCGATCGGACTAACGGTTTCAAAGATATTCGCAATTGTATTTTAAGCGCTAAAACACGACGCCGCACAAACCGTAAGTTGAAATCTAGCATGTTTGGTATCGTTGGACTCGGCAAGGATTCAGGAGTCTAAGAATGTGACTGCTGTGAAAATAAGCCAACCAGATCAAAAGTTATAAGCATATGAAAAAACAAATTCTCCACTAGGTGGCGCTGGTCCGAAACTTCTCAGGCTCCTTCAGGGCATTGTCCTGATGACCCATACCGAAGTTTCAGAACAATGCGCTAATGCGTTCAGAAATACAGCATTTTAGCACAAAATTCAACATGGCTGACGGTGAAAATGGCTGATATGGGAAAATTGGATAGCATTCGACTCAGCATGATGCCCGAATCCAACGAGACCATATTTATGATTTTTGAACAAACCCATCAGAAGTTATAAGCAAAAATAGCAATTTTTCGTATCTCCGGACCAGTAGGTGGCGCTGCGCCGAAACGCTGCATGTTGCCTCAGGTCATGCTTGTGATGACATGTACCAAGTTTGGTCTGAATACGATAAAGCGCTGCGGAGATACAGCATTATGTCTATTTTCGCAAGCGCCACGTGAAATTCATTCGCGTGTTTTTCAAAACGATTTGAGAAATCGACTTGAATTCCATAACTTTTGTCAGCATGGTCTGAAGATGATCTGGTTCAATTTTCGTGAAAATCGGAGTAACGCCTAGGAGGAGTTCGAAAAGTAGGTTTTTCAGAAAATTCAAAATGGCGGAAAAATTTTCATGACGGAAAATGACGTCATAGGGTGCAATCGATTCGTCATGAGCCAAGGCATCAGAGGAAAAAGAATTTTGTTTCTAACCCTTACGGTTCAAAAGTTATTAACATAAACATAAGTGCAACTTTGGACAGCTGGTGGCGCTAGAGGGATTGAGTTAGAGACTCCAAATTTGCTATGGACCAGGGTCAGACTGTCCTCTAACTGTGTGCCAAATTTCACAACTTTCCCGCAAGCGGTTCTATAGGCTACCATAGACTTCCAGAGCGGAAGAAGAAGAAGAAGAAGAAGAAGAAGAAGAATAAAAAAAAAAAGAAATCCAACGGATACAATAGGTGCCTACGCACCTTCGGTGCTTGGCCCCTAATAATAAAATATAGCTGCAAGCAGCAATTACGGGGCCAAGCACAAAAACGGCACAATAAGCCAGCCAACATGGCTTTGAGCATCAGACCAACTGCAACAGTGAGCAATTAAAGACCTATTAAGATCATTTTAGGCAAAAGAGCTGAAAAATGATCAAAAATAAGGATTTACTGGTTCATCACTTTCGACCAATAGGTGGCGCTGTGACCAAATTAATGTGGTGTGGACAGAGTGAGGTGACAATGACACTTGCAAAGTTTGGTGTCAATATTTCAAAGCATTGCAGAGATACAGACTCAACAGTGATTTTGGCATCATGCCTCTAATTCGTTGCTGCAGTATGGGAAAAAGGTTATGTATATCAACATGAAATCAATAACATTTTACTAAGATCATTTTAGGCAAAAGAGCTGAAAAATGATCAAAATGAGGATTTACTGGTTCATCACTTTCACCAATAGGTGGCGCTGTGACCAAATTGTGAAATTTGGCACATAGTTAGAGGACAGTCTGACCTTTGTACATAGCAAATTTGGAGTCTCTAACTCAATCCCTCTAGCGCCACCAGCTGTCCAAAGTTACACTTATGTTTATGTTAATAACTTTGAACCGTTAGGGTTAGAAACAAAATTCTTTTTGGTGAAAATTGGACCAACGGTCTAGGAGTAGTTCAAAAAGTATGTTTTTAAAGAAAATCAAAATGACTGACAGGAAGTTTGGCTGACTGTGGCAAAATTGGCATCAATGTTCTCAGCATGACCCACGGAATCTAATAAGACCAGTCTCACAATAGGCCACATTTTTATAAAGCTATTAGCATTTTTAAATATTTCGTTATGAAATTTGACCACAAGGAGGCGCTGTCTCAAAACCTATTGTGTACCTTCATAGCATTGTACCAATGGCACACCCTGAGTTTCGTGGATGGTACATCAATGCATTCCTATAATATAGCATTTTTATCATAATACTGCATTGTAGTTAATGGAAATTTCATGTTTTGTTCAATTATAGCGCCATCAAGAGGCACAATCCCACCTAACTTTTGTGTGTCCTCAGGGTGACCCCATACATGTGTGTATCAAATTTGGTGCAAATATCTCTTTTAGTTTTGGAGTTATAGACATTTACATGTAAGAGATCATAAAAATGACCCTGGACGACTTTGTTTTGATTTTTGCCACTTCCTATGAAAATTTTGGCATTTGGGCTATACCTTATAGTTAACCAGCTTAGGTTCCGTGTTTCCTATGCTGGTTTCGTCTCGATCGGACTAACGGTTTAGAAGATATTCGCAATAGTTTTTTCAGCGCTAAATCACCACGCCGCATAAACCGTAAGTCAAAACCTAACATGTTTGGTATCGTTGGACTCGGCAAGGATTCAGGAGTCTAAGAATGTGACTGCTGTGAAAATAAGCCAACCAGATCAAAAGTTATAAGCATATGAAAAAACAAATTCTCCACTAGGTGGCGCTGGTCCGAAACTTCTCAGGCTCCTTCAGAGCATTGTCCTGATGACCCGCATCGAAGTTTCTCAGTAACGATACGCTAATGCGCTCGTAGAAATACAGCATTTTAGCACAAAATTCAAATGGCCGACTGCCAAAATGGCAGATATGGGAAAACTGGATATCATTCGACTCAGCATGATGCCCCGAATCCATTGAGACCAAATTTATGATTTTTGGACAAACCCATCAGAAGTTATAAGCAAAAATACCCATTTTTCATATCTCCGGACCAGTAGGTGGCGCTGCGCCGAAACGCTGCATGTTGCCTCAGGTCATGCTTGTGATGACATGTACCAAGTTTGGTCTGAATACGATAAACCGCTATGAGATACAGCATTATTTCTATTTTCGCAAGGCTTCAGAAAATTCATTCGCTTCATTTTCGAAAACGGTTTGAGAAACCGACTTGAATTCCATAACTTTTGTCAGCAAGGTCTGAAGATGATCTGGTTCAATTTTCATGAAAATCGGAGTAACGGCCTAGGAGGAGTTCGAAAAAGTAGGTTTTTCAGAAAATTCAAAATGGCGGAAAAATTTTCATGACGGAAAATGACGTCATAGGGTGCAATCGATTTGTCTTGACCCAAGGAATCAGAGGAAAAAAGAATTTTGTTTCTAACCCTTACGGTTCAAAAGTTATTAACATAAACGTAAGTGCAACTTTGGACAGCTGGTGGCGCTAGAGTGATTGAGTTAGAGACTCCAAATTTGCTATGGACAAAGGTCAGACTGTCCTCTAACTGTGTGCCAAATTTCACAACTTTCCCGCAAGCGGTTCTAGGGGCTGCCATAGACTTCCAGAGCGGAAGAAGAAGAAGAAGAAGAATAAAAAAAAGAAATCTAACGGATACAATAGGTGCCTACGCACCTTCGGTGCTTGGCCCCTAAAAAAAGAACGCCAACGGATACAATAGGTGCCTACGCACCTTCGGTGCTTGGCCCCTAAAAAGAACGCCAACGGATACAATAGGTGCCTACGCACCTTCGGTGCTTGGCCCCTAAAAAAGAAATCCAACGGATACAATAGGTGCCTACGCACCTTCGGTGCTTGGCCCCTAAAAAAAGAAATCCAACGGATACAATAGGTGCCTACGCACCTTCGGTGCTTGGCCCCTAAAAAGAAATCTAACGGATACAATAGGTGCCTACGCACCTTCGGTGCTTGGCCCCTAAAAAGAACGCCAACGGATACAATAGGTGCCTAAGCACCTTCGGTGCTTGGCCCCTAAAAAAAAGAACGCCAACAGATACAATAGGTGCCTAAGCACCTTCGGTGCTTGGCCCCTAAAAAAAAAGAACGCCAACGGATACAATAGGTGCCTAAGCACCTTCGGTGCTTGGCCCCTAATAAAAAAGAACGCCAACGGATACAATAGGTGCCTAAGCACCTTCGGTGCTTGGCCCCTAAAAAGAAATCTAACGGATACAATAGGTGCCTACGCACCTTCGGTGCTTGGCCCCTAAAAAAAAAAAAAAGAACGCCAACAGATACAATAGGTGCCTACGCACCTTCGGTGCTTGGCCCCTAATAAAAAAAAGAAATCTAACGGATACAATAGGTGCCTACGCACCTTCGGTGCTTGGCCCCTAAAAAGAAATCTAACGGATACAATAGGTGCCTACGCACCTTCGGTGCTTGGCCCCTAAAAAGAACACCAACAGATACAATAGGTGCTTACGCACCTTCGGTGCTTGGCCCCTAAAAAGAACGCCAACAGATACAATAGGTGCCTGGCCCCTAATAATAAAGAAAAAAAAAAAGAATGCCAGCAGATACAATAGGTGCCTACGCACCTTCGGTGCTTGGCCCCTAATAAAAAAAAAAAAAAGAACGCCAACAGATACAATAGGTGCCTACGCACCGAAGGTGCTTGGCCCCTAAAAAAAGAACGCCAACGGATACAATAGGTGCCTACGCACCTTCGATGCTTGGCCCATAATAAAAATCCTAACAATTACAATAGGGTTTCAGTACTACGTGCTTGAACCCCTAACAATAGGGCCTTCGGCTTGGGCCCTAAATATATGACCAATCAAATAAGTCAGTGATTTATGTTGGGTGATCAGAAACTTGTTCAACGGTGAGGTAATAAGGATAAAGCTGAATAGACGCTATTATTTCTAAACTAAACAATGTGTGTGAGTGTTCGCCAAACTTTGCGCTGTTCCTGGCTCTGTGTAGAATCTGGCACTCTCACAAGTCTTAGCAAAGAATCCCATCGTTTGAAACGAACAAGCAGCTGAAGTTTATTTTTAATAAGGTCATTGATCATTGAGGTCTGATCTTTACTTTTTTAACTCTATTTCAGTAGGAATTGTTTTGTGATCCCATCACAATGTTATTGAAGGATGGGACAGTTACAAACTGTATTGATTCTGACAGCAAGTGTGCTGCCCATCATAGTGGATTAAAGCGCTGTTTCTTTTTTCAGGAGACAATGTCAAAATACAGACTGTTTTATTGTTTTATTTGTTTAAGTTCAGAGAGAAGGTTGATAAAAGTGAAAAATAAAATTAAAACAAACATGCGCAGGGGGGAATTATGATATGGCTTCTTTAAAGGGGTAATTCACCAAAAAATGAAAATTGTCATTAATTACTCACCCTCATGTTGTTCCACACTTGTAAGACCTTCGTTCATCTTTGGAACACAAATTAAGATATTTTTGATAAAATCCGATGGCTCAGTGAGGCCTCCATTGCCAGCAAGATAATTAACACTTGATGCCCAGAAAGCTAATAAAGACGTATTTAAAACAGTTCATGTGACTACAGTGGTTCAACCTTAATGTTATGAAGTGAAGAGAATACTTTTCTGTGCGCAAAAAAAAAAAAAGACTTTATTCAACAATATGTAGTGATGGGTGATTTCAAAACACTTCATGAAGATTCGAAGCTTTACAAATCTTTTGGTTCGACTCAGTGGTTCGGAACATGTATCAAACTGCCAAAGTCACGCCCCCCAGTGGTGAACTGTTGAAATTTCGAAACACTGATGTAACGAAGCCTCGTTTACTGAAATCACGTGACTTTGGCAGTTTGATACGCACTCCGAACCACTGATTCGAAACAAAAGATTCGTAAAGCTTCGAAGCTTCGTAAAGCTTCGAAGCTTCGTAAAGCTTCGAAGCTTCATGAAGCTTCATTTTGTTTTTTTGGCGCACAAAAAGTATTCTCGTCCCTTCATAACATTAAGGTTGAACCGCTGTGTAGTCACATTAACTGTTTTAAATATGTGTTTAGTAGCTTTCTGGGCATCTGAAAGTGTTAACTATCTTGCTGGCAATGCAGGCCTCACTGAGCCATCGGAGTTTAATAAAAATATCTTGGTTTGTGTTCCGAAAATTAACAAAGGTCTTACGGGTGTGTAACGACATGAAGGTGAGTAATTAATGACAGAATTTTCATTTTTGGGTGAACTAACCGTTTAAGATGCATCTTGTTCTCTAAAGGTGATGATACACAGTGCGACTCAGTGTTGTTTCAAATTGCCCATTACAGACCTAAATATCTGATTGACATTATTTTGTGGTATGATAACAGGGAGAAATCAGTGTTAAAACCAGTGATTTGTCAGAAACTTCAGAGCAGGTTCATGCTGTTCTCCTACCAGCAGGGGGCAGTATATGCATGTGTTTAGCTTTCATTAACAATTGCCCTATTTATCTGAGAGGTGACTGATGAATGGAGCCTCATTTGCATCTCCATTGCAGTTTGCTAATGAAAAGGTAGTGTGCCTTAGGCCTAGAGAAATAATGCATTTGTTGCGAAATTACAAAAAAACAAACAAGACAAGCAAATCAGGACAGATAAACAAACGCTTAGTCACCAAAGTGCTGTTGAGAAAAACATTGTTCTGCTCTTTTGCACACCCATATGATCTAGAACACTGTTAGAGTGGTGAATGATGTCACTGTAGCATTTTATAAAGTGATTTTAGAATATGAAATGCTTCCTCTAATGCACACCTAACATAAAGACAATGGTTTAATGGCATCAGTTGCTTTGTCTGTGGCTGGGTGGCACCTTAATGTGATATTATGATAGTTGGTCTATGATACAATTAATCATATTAATTATGTTTTCCCTTCTGTAATTATGCATCTCAATTATTTTGATGTTTGTGTATATCGTTCTGATGATAAATTGATTTCCAACTGTTTCTTACATTAATACATTCAGCAAATTTATCTTGTGCTCCATATGCATGCTAGAATCACACATACTGGGTTTTCACATTAAATGGCATGTGGCACATAATGTATGTGAGATACTGTTGCAACACAAACTAATTTACTTTTAAATCTGAAGATGAATTAAATTTACTTTTAAATCTTAAAGTCAATTAAATTTACTCCAGTATAATTAAGTTCACTCTTTTTTTTTTTTTTAACTCATTCTAGTACATTGCATCTTTATATGCAATAACTCAGTGGTCTACTGAATAATAATTAGTGGTGCTTTCAAAGGCAAGCATTTTTTTTTTTTTTTTTTACAACTACTTATGCTTAGGGTTAGGACTTTGGAACATATCCCATAGCTTTTATTGCTGCATGCCAGTCAACATACAGTATAAGCAGTTTAGCATTTATAGTGGTGCTTACACTCTGTGCTCTTGACATGAATGATGTTTTTTTTTTTTTTTTCATTATTTTTCTAAGCAATCAGGCTTGTGATTTTTGCTTGGTGGACAATAAAATGGGTGAAAAAATCCTAGTTAAACTGAAGGAGGGAAAGTGAGCTATATCTAGAGAACAGAATATCGTAGAGCTCTAGGGTGAAGTCTTTTGACAACACCCAGTAGCATTGTGGTGATGGGTGTTGTACCACTCATTTTTTTTTTTTTTTTTTTCCCCCTAGAAAATGTTGTTAATTTGTATTCTATTGAAAGCTTTATTATATTATATGCTTGCATAAAGTAAATTGACAAATTAGATGAGTATTGCATTATAGTTAAACCGCATTGTACTGGCAGAAAAGAACTAGTGCTCAATTTCCTCTCAGTCAAATAAAGCCGTCCGTCCGTCCATCCATCCATCCATTAGTGGAGTTGAGGGGAGGTTAGCAGAAAGGCTGCTAATCTTTCCTTTTTTCTCTCTCTCTTTCTGTGTTGGCTCTACTCTGTCCACAAAGGCTTTGAGAAGACATGACACCCAAACCCCGGAGGCTGATGAGACCTTCAGAAATAGACTGCAGAGATCAGAGAATGAGAGAAGCAAGGTGTGTTTGTCTTTGATATTGACTCAGTGTACATAAATGGCATAAATATATTATTAATCTCAGTGCCTCATGTGCTATTCATATAAGCTTATGCAAGCTGTTCATACATGGAAATGACAGAGACCCTATATGTATTCTAACTGTACAATATCAAAATCCTCTCAAATTTGTAAATGGGGATTTTTGGAATGGGTCAAATGCAGATAGAACCTTCTAATTCTAAAAAATCACTTTTCGCTTGGAATTATAAGGTTCTATTTTGCAAAACATTAACTGAAGCACTTATTTTCAAGAAACACAAACTGTTTACTTATTTGTTTTAAAACAAAATTAGTGTTGTAACAATGTGTTGACATTAGGGATGGGTATCGTTAAGGTTTTTAACGGTATTACTACTCTTACGAATACTCTTACAAATTAAGAGCTGAATTAACATTGCTTTATATTCTGAAATTAATATGAAACATCAATTTGTAAATGCACCAAGTGTGCAGGCATTTTTAGTGTTTTATATACATAAGATACAGTAAGAACATGAACAAAGAAACAAAGTAAAACAAACTGACAAATACAATAAAACAAAGATACAAGTGAAATAAACAGTGCTTTCAGTTGTTCATGAAGGTCTAACATTACTGTTCACATACTGTTCAACATAACACTGCATGGTTTTCACAGTATAAATTAACAGATTAATGCTTATTAAAGCTAACGATATTCAGATTAAGAGCTGTGAATGATTTTCTCTTTGCATTTTATTGTTTGATTAACATTGATGGCATAATCGTCAGAAGGTGACTGCTGTCACTTTAAGACAATAGATATTAACACATATCGGATTCTTTCCCAGCTGTTCATGTCCACTTACGATATAAACTGCATGTAAGTAGCTAAACACTCTCCAAGTCGGTCATTTTAACATATTTTTGTGTGTATTTGATCATTTGGACGTGCACCAGAAGCCCAAAGTGTAATTTGTTTGTCTATTTGCGATCTGTTTTGGAGGCTCCTAATTGGAGTGCACACATACAATTCAGCCTGAGGAACAGCGTCTCTTACGCGGATTATTGTGCTTTCAGCGAGACTTTTTTGTAGGTATGTACACGTGTGTACCGAATTTCATACTTATACATGAAACGTAGCATGAGGGGCACTTCGTTGAAAGTTCAAGCAGCGATGAAAGGGCCCTCGCACCCGTGCTCACCGCCACGCGTTGGCCTTAGGAAAACAGTGTACAGTGGGCGACATGCATGTAAGCGAGTAAATGCAGGAGAATTACGGAAAAGTAATTTCAAAGTGCCACACTTTCTGCTGCCAACAGGTGGTGCTTCGACCGTCACTGAATATTACGATGTAGGTGTGTTCAGGTCAGGACTATTATCAAATATGTGAAGATTGGAGCAGATCGGACATTGCATGCCTGAGTTACAACAACTTCCTGTTTCGTGGAGTTAGTCGCATACATTAACATTTAGCAGAGTGTTGCATGATTTAACGTGTTTCTAGTATGTTTGGTACTTCGTGGCATATTGAAATGTTTTCCTGGGATTGAACTACAGTGTGAAGCATGCCATTTCCTGTTGCCAGCAGGTGGCGCTATGACTAAGCGAAAATTGGCATATAGATGTCTTCAGGCCAGGACTTTCATCACACATGTGAAGTTGGGGGCAGATCGGACATTGTATCGTCAAAATTTTGTAGGTGGCGCTATCGAGTCATTTTGCCACGCCTAATTCTGAGACCCATAAAAGACGTACATTTTCACCACTTCTGATGCGTGCGCAAAGTTTCATGAGTTTTCGAGCATGTTGAGGCCCACAAAAAAAAGATTCATTTGGGAGAAGAAGAAGAAGAAAAAGAATATAGCTGCAAGCAGCGATGTCGGGCCCAAGCCCGGTGGCACCACCACCCCGTTGGCTTCAGGGCAACTGTGCACAGCGGGCAATATGTATTTAAAATGGTTAAACATCAAAGGACTATGTCAAATTCATGGGCTTTGCCCATGTCTACTGGATAACAATCCTGATGTGTGTGTGGAGTTTCATACAATTTGAAGCATGCTAAGAGTCTCAAAAGCATCCAAAGCAAATATTAAAGTTTGATGCGTTGCCATGGCAACAGTGTTTGAGATATCACAATCTTTTCGAAGGTCTGCGATGTTTTGACATTATTCTGATGAAATTGAAAGCAAATCGAGTAAAAATAAGAGGGTGATCTCAAAGCATGTTGAAAGTGACACTTCCTGCTGCCAGTTGGTGGCGCTATAACTTTGACTCAAAATAGTCACATCCATGTGATCAGCCTTGTACAACGAACACACAGCCGAAGATTCATCAAAATCAATTAATGTATGCAGAAGTTATAACACTGTTTCCCTTTTCTTGCCATAAATTCTTTGCCTCGCCACGGCCAAACCGTTTGAGATATCCAACATCTGTTTGCAATTAAAGAACTTCAATGTCTTAGCAACAAGTTAAAAAAGTTTGGTGTAAATTATATAAACCCTGTAAGAGTAGTAGTATAAAATTCACAGCCTGTTTTTTCAAAAAATCCACATTCAAACCAAAATAGCTGACTTCCTGTTGGTCGAAGCTAATGAATGTAAATTAGAAAATTGTCCGGCTTGATGAGAACATGTGTACTGAGTTTGGTTACTGTAGGAAAAACTAACCCCCCCATTTTTGTCAAAAGGTGGCGCTATGGAGGCCCTTCTCCCTGTCCATTTATACGGTTTTGCCCATGTCTACTGGTCGACAATATTGGTGTGTGTGTCGAGTTTTATGCAATTTGAAGCATGTTAAGCGCCTCAAAAATAATCAAGAATATTATTAAAGTTTGACGTGTTGTCATGGCAACAATATTTAGGATATCACAAATACAATCACAGGTCTACATCTGTCATGTTTTGACATTATTGCGATGAAGTTTGAAGCAAATCAGGTAAAAAAAGAGGGTGATCTAAAAGCATTTTAAAAGTGACACACTTCCTACTACCAGTTGGTGGTGCTATAACTTTGACTCACAATAGTCACATCCTTGTGATCGGAGTCCTACAGCGAACACACAGCTGAAGTTTCATAAAAATCAATCAATGTATGCATAAGTTATAACACATTTCCTGTTTCCCTTTTCTCGCCATAAATTTGTTAATCGCATACTTTAGCACTGAGCCAGGTGTTGCATGATTTAACGTGTTTCTAATATGTTTGGTACTTTGTGGCATATTTAGGGCCTGAGCACCAAAGTGCGAGGACCCTATTGGATTTCCTCCGTTTATTAGGGCCCGAGCACCAAAGTGCGACGACCCTATTGGACCCTATTGGATTTCCTCCGTTTCTTATTATTATTAGGGCCCGAGCACCAAAGTGCGAGGACCCTATTGGATTTCCTCCGTTTATTGGCGTTCTTTTTAGGGGCCAAGCACCGAAGGTGCTTAGGCACCTATTGTATCTGTTGGCATTCTTTTTTTTAATTTTTTTTTATTAGGGGCCAAGCACCGAAGGTGCGTAGGCACCTATTGTATCTGTTTGCATTCTTTTTTAGGGGCCAAGCACCGAAGGTGCTTAGGCACCTATTGTATCTGTTGCCGTTCTTTTTTTCTTCTTCTTCTTCTTCTTCTTCTTCCGCTCTGGAAGTCTATGGCAGCCCATAGAACCGCTTGAGGGAAAGTTGTGAAATTTGGCACACAGTTAGGGGACAGTCTGACCTGTGTCCATAGCAAATTTAGATTCTCTAACTCAATCCCTCTAGCGCCACCAGCTGTCCAAAGTTGCCCTCATGTTTATGTTAATAACTTTTGAACCGTAAGGCTTAGAAACAAAATTCTTTTTTCCTCTGATTCCTTGGCTCATGACGAATCGATTGCATGTCATTTTCCGTCATGAAAATTTCTCCGCCATTTTGAATTTTCTGAAAAAGCTACTTTTTCAAACTCCTCCTAGGCCGTTACTCCGATTCTCACGAAATTTGAACCAGATCATCTTCAGACCATGCCGACAAAAAGTTATGGAATTCAAGTTGATTTCTCAAACCGTTTTTGAAAAACACGTGAACGAAATTTTACGTAGAGGGACAATGCCCTGAAGGAGCCTGAGAAGTTTCGGACCAGCGCCACCTAGTGGAGATTTTTTTTCCCCATATGCTTATAACTTTTGATCTGGTTGACTTATTTTCATGGCCTTTGTCACATCCTTAGACTCCTGAATCCTTGCCGAGTCCAACGATACCAAACATGCTAGGTTTCGACTTTTTCGACAGTTTGTGCAGCGTGGTGATTTATTAAAAAACGATTGCGAATATCTTTGAAACTGTTAGTCCAATCGAGACAAAACCAGCGTAGGAAACACGGAATCTAAGCTGGTTAATTAGAAGTTGAGCCCAAATGTCAAAATTTTGATAGGAACTGGCAAAAAAATCAGAACAAAGTCGTCCATGGGTCATTTTTTATGATCTCTTACATGTAAATGTCTATAACTCCAAAACGAAATGAGATATTTGCACCAAATTTGATACACACATGTATGGGGTCACCATGAGGACACATAAAACAATTGGTGGGATTGTTCCTCTTGGTGGCGCTATAATTGAACAAAACATGAAATTTACATTAACTACAATACAGTATTATGATAAAAAATGCTATATTATACGAATGCATTGATGTATCATTACGAAACTCACTGTTGCAGTTAGTCTGATGCTCCCAGCCGTGTTGGATGGCTTTTTGTGCCTGTTTTGTGCTTGGCCCCGTAATTGCTGCTTGCAGCTATGTTTATTAATATTATTCTTTTCCAAACATTATTGCATTTTTGAGGGCCTAAATATGCTCGAAAACTCACGAAACTTTGCACACGCGTCTGGACTGGCGAAAATTGACATCTGATATAGGTTTGAGAAATGGGTGGGGCAAAATGGCTCGATAGCACCACCTATAAAACTTCAACGGTGTGCGCCTCGGGCTACGTTCAACGTACATGTACGAAATTCGGTACATACATGTACCGTCCCATTACCTACAAAAAAGTCTCTTGGAGCGAAGTCTTAAATGTAACAGGAAGTCAGCCATTTTGACTTTCCTGTGCAATTTTTGTGCAGTTTTTGCCATTTTCAGGCCTCGTACTTTAACGAACTCCTCCTACAGTTTTAATCCAATCATCTTCAAATTTGGTTTGTGTAATCATAAGGCCTTTGCGACGCTAAATTGCGAAGATCTTGAGTTTTGCCTCAAAGGGCGTGTCCCTGGCGGCCTGACAAATTTTGATGTTTCGCCATGAAACAGGAAGTTGCTGTAACTAAAGCAAACAATGTCCAATCTGCCCCAAACTTCACACACTTGATAAAAGTCCTGTCCTGAACACATGTCCCTGCCCATATTCAGTTATAGTCATAGCGCCACCTGCTGGCAACAGGAAGTGACATGTTTAACACTGTTATGGACTCCTAACAGCATATTAAAATGTGCCAACAAGTGTTAAAGAGGCTAGCAACATGCTAGAAAAATGTTAGCAAAACACTTAGCTAAGTGCTAAAGGGTTCTGTTAATACAGTGAAAGAAAAAGTAGCTGTAACTCAGGCATGCAATGTCCAATCTACCCCAAACTTCACCCATTTGATAAGAGTCCTTCCCTGAACACATCTACATGACAATATCCAGTTATAATAATAGTGCCACCTACTGGCAACAGGAAGTGACGTTTTTAACAATGTGATGCACTACTAGCAACATACTAAAATATGCAATTGAGTACTAAACATGCTAGAAACATTCTAAAACATGCTAGCAACACCTAGCTGACTGCTAAAGCATGCTATTATCGTCATGAAACAGGAAGTTGTTGTAACTCAGGCATACAATGTCCGATCTGCTCCAAACTTCACATGTTTGATAATAGTCCTGGACTGAAGACATCTCCATGGCAATATTCAGTTACGGTTAAAGCACCACCTGTTGGCAGCAGGAAGTGTGCCACTTTGAAATCACTTTGCCATAATTCTCCTGTATTTTCTTGCTTACATGCCTGTTGCCCACTGTTCACTGATTTCCGAAGGCCAACGGGTGGCAGTGAGCCCGGTGCGAGGGCCCTTTCATCGCTGCTTGCAGCTTTAATGAAATATGTTTCTTGGAGTGAATTACAGTGTAAAGCATGCCACTTCCTGTTGCCAGCAGGTGGTGCTATGACTAACTGAATATTGGCATATAGATGTCTTTAGGCCAGGACTCTTATCACCCATGTCAAGTTTGGGGCAGGTTGGACACTGTATGCCTGAGTTACAACAGCTTCCTCTTTCATGGCGAAACATCAGACTTTGTCAGGCCGCCACGGACACGCCCTTCAACGAAAAGTCGAGATCTTCGCAGTTTAACATCTCTAAGGCCTTAAGATTAGACTGACAACATATGGTGTTTATCTGGTTAAATCTCTATGAGGAGTTAATCACAGTGTAAAACATGTAAATTCCTGTTGCCCGCAGGTGGCGCTATGACTGTAACTGAATACTGCCATGTTGATGTCTTCAGGCTAGGACTCTAATAAAACGTGAAGTTTGGGGCAAATCTGACATTGTATACTTGAATTGCAAGAACTTCCTGTTTCATGGCGAAACATCAAAATTTGTCAGGCCGCCACGGACACGCCCTTCAGCGAAAAGTCTAGATCTTTGCAATTTAACGTTGCAAGGGCCTTTTGATTAGACTGACCAAATATGATGTTGATCTGATTAAAGCTCTTGGAGGAGTTCGTTTAAGTACAACTTGTAGAAAATTCAAAATATCTCACTTCCTGTTGGTTTTCAGATTTCGTACCAGGAGACTTTTTTGTAGGTATTGGGCTGTTACATGTGTGTACCGAATTTCATACCTGTACATGAAACGTAGCGCGAAGGGCACTTCGTTGAAATTTTGTAGGTGGCGCTATCGAGCCATTTTGCGACGCCTAATTCTGACACCCATAACAAACGTAAATTTTCACCACTTCTGACACGTGTGCAAAGTTTCATGAGTTTTTGAGCACGTTTAGGCCCTTAAAAAAGCGATTCATTTGGGAGAAGAAGAAGAATAAATATAGCTGCAAGCAGCGATGACGGGCCCAAGCCCGGTGGCATCGCCACCCCGGTGGCTTCAGGGCATCTGTGCACGGTGGGCAATGGGCATTTAAAACGGTCAAACATAAAAGGTCTATGTCAAATTCACACCATATTTACTGCAGCAGCTGGTTCCCATATGATCAAAACTACAACAGCCAAACCCATGAGATCATTTAAATGTAGATGAATTTCATGTCATAGAATGTCATGAGTCAATTTCAAATGACTGCAGAATACCGTCCTAAACTACCATGTTTGCGTTTTTCTCAGACAACCACTATAAAATTCCAGAGCAAACTACCTACTGTTATTTGCGAAAACTCAACAGTACTCCGAGAAATCTAATCCAGTGTAATGTGAATGTCTGTGATTGCTGATGTTGTATTACCCTGACACTTCTCCATGTGTTTTTGGACCTCCCTGAGCTGTTGTTTGCGCAATAATCTTATGCACCAAAATCGTGCTTTCATTTCAGTATGGGTAGTATTTGATGTAAAAATAAAAATAATATAAAATTAATAAATAGAGCCATATCACGGAACTTGCAAAAAATATTTTAATGTCTTTCTTGGGTAAAAGTAAGGTGTGTGTCTATATTTTTCTGCTCACTTATACAAATTTGATATAAACAGCTTATTTTATAAAAGCATGTGAAATGTATGTAAATATGGGTTTTGAATAAATTAGAATTATAAAAATAACTCATTTAAATACATGCGTCATATGTGATGCTCGCAAACACAGCACATGACCTTCTGTAATGCCCATGTCTATAAAACACAATCTCCTTTGTAAAAAAAAAAAAAAAAAAAAAAAAAGTAGTCTTGTCTGAATCAATACATGAAATCACAGTGATGGGTAATTAGGGCCCAAGCACCAAAGTGCGAGGATCCTATTGGATTTTGTCAGTTTATTATTATTATTATTATTATAATTATTATTATTATTCTTTTCCAAACATAATCGCTTTTTTGAGGGCCTAAACATGCTCGAAAACTCATGAAACTTTGCACACGCGTCAGGACTGGCAAAAATTGACATCTGATATAGGTTTCAGAATTGGGTGGGGCAAAATGTCTCGATAGCGCCACCTATAAAACTTCAACGGTGTGCGCCTTGGAGCGAAGTCCTAAACGTAACAGGAAGTCAGCCATTTTGAATTTTCTGTGCGATTTTTGTGCAGTTTTGGCCATTTTCAGGCCTCGTACCTTAAACTCCTCCTGCAGTTTTAATCCGATCATCTTCAAATTTGGTGTAATCATAAGGCTTGTGCGACGCAAAATTGCGAAGATCTTGAGTTTTCGTAAAAGGGCGTGTCCCTGGCGGCCTGACAAAGTTTGATGTTTTGCCATGAAACAGGAAGTTGCTGTAACTAAGGCAAACAATGTCCGATCTGCCCCAGACTTCACACACTTGATAAAAGTCCTGTCCTGAACACATGTCCATGCCCATATTCAGTTATAGTCATAGCGCCACCTGCTGGCAACAGGAAGTGACATGTTTAGCACTGGACTCCTAACAGCATATTTAAATGAGCCAGCAAGTGATAAACAGGCTAGCAACATGTTAGAAAAATGTTAGCAAAACATTTAGCTAAGTGCTAAAGCATGCTATTAATACAGTGAAAGAGAAAGTTGCTATAACTCAGACAAGCAATGTCCAATCTACCCCAGACTTCACACGTTTGATAAGAGTCCTGCCCTGAACACATCTACATGATGAAATTCAGTTATAGTAATAGCGCCACCTACTGGCAACAGGAAGTGACATTTTTAACAATTTGATGTACTGCTAGCAACATATTAAAATATGCAATTGAGTACTAAACATGCTAGAAACATTCTAAATCATGCTAGCAACACATAGCTGACTGTTAAAGCATGCTATTATCATCATTAAACAGGAAGTTGTTGTAACTCAAGCATACACTGTCTGATCTGCCCCAAACTTCACATGTGTGATAAGTGTCCTGGCCTAAAGACATCTAAATGCCAATATTCAGTTAGTCATAGCACCATCTGCTGGCAACAGGAAATGGCATACTTTACACTGTAATTCACTCCCTGAAACACATTTTAATATGCCAAGAAGTACCAAACATACTAGAAACACGTTAAATCATGCAACACTTGGCTGAGTGCTAAAGTATGCGATTAACGCCACGAAACAGGAAGTTGTTGTAACTCAGGCATACGTCCGATCTGCTCCAAACTTCACACGTTTGATAATATTTCTGGCCTGAACACATCTATATTGCAATATTCGGTTACTGTCAAAGCGCCACCTGTTGGCAGCAGGAAGTGTGGCACTTTGAAATGACTTGGCCATAATTCTCCTGTATTTACTTGCTTACATGCATGTCGCCCACTATTCACACTTTTCCTAAGGCCAACGGGTGGCGGTGAGCCCGGGTGCGAGGGCCCTTTCATTGCTGCTTGCAGCTTTAATAAGAATTGTAACTCGTGTCATTTAGAAAAGTAGACCTGTCCAAATAGTGATATAGTGTCATAGTTCAATTTCAAATGAGTGTGAAGTTATCATTTGCAGTGTTTTTTTATATTTTAATTAACCTAATTATCAAACTAATAATATAATACTACGTTGTCAGTGGCCTACAAATAAACTGGCTTGATTAGCTGCTTCAGGTGTGTTTGATTAGGGTTGGCACTAAACTCTGAAGCACAGTGAGTCTGCAAGAAAAGGGTTAAAGGTCTGATCAAGGGTGAAACTGACACACACACACACACACACACACATACACACCCAAGTGAACCTGAGGGAGCAAGTGGGAGGGGAAGGAGAGAGAGACAGAGACAGACTGAGAAGATCATTTTAAACAAAAAACATAACATCTGAATGTGATAGAAAGTGGTCTTTGATAAATGTTTAAATATACCTGCACATACAGTATAAAATAAAAAAGAAACCATTGCTCTATCTATCTGTACTTTTGCTCTATTGCTTGATTTATCCATCCCTGTTTAAAAATAGGTATATGCTGCCCTCTAGTTGTTACTCTAAGTATGACATTTATCTATTTTTCAATCAGATAGAATTATAATTATATATTTTTAACTTACACATGCTTTTTGAATTGAAAAAAAGTTAATGAAATGTGTTTATTTGAAACATTTGTATTATTCTATATATAAATTAATAGTGTATAGCTTTTTTTTTATAGAAAATATGAGTCATTCCGTTTCCCTTTATTGACATTACTTTAATCTCTCACCATGGCAACACTGTTTGAGATATCCAATATCTGTTCGCAATTGAAGATCTTCAATGTCTTAGCATCATGGTAAAAAATGTATGGTCTGAATCGAATAAACACCCTAGAAGTAGTAGTTTAAAATTCAGAGCTTGTTTATTCAAAAAATCCACGTTCAAACCAAAATATCTGACTTCCTTTTGGTCAGAGCTAATGACTGTAAATTAGAAAGTTGTCTGGCTTAATGAGAACAATATGTGTATCGAGTTTGGTGACTGTAGGTAAAACTAACCCCCCACTTTTGTCAAAAGGTGGCGCTATAGAGGCCATGCTCCCCGCCCGTTTCTACGGTTTTGCCCATGTCTACTGGTTGACATTTCTGATGTGTGTATTGAGTTTCATGCAATTTGAAGCATGTTAAGAGTCTCAAAAGCTTTCAAAACCAATATTAAAGTTTGATGTGTTGCCATGGCAACAGTGTTTGAGATATCACAATTCTTTTCAAAGGTCTACATTCACCATGTCTTGACATTATTCTGGTGAAGTTTGAAGCAAATCGGATAAAAATAAGAGGGTGATTTCAAAGCATTTTGAAAGTGACACACTTCCAGCTGCCAGTTGGTGCCGCTATAACTTTGACTTACAATAGTCACATCCATGTGATCGGACTCCTACAACTAACACACTGCTGAAGTTTCATAAAAATCAATCAACGTATGCAAAAGTTATAACACACTTCCTGATTCCTTTTTCTTGCCATAAATTCGTTGCCTCGCCACGGCCAAACCGTTCGAGATATCAAAAATCTGCTGGCAATTTTTCATCATCAATGTCTTGACTTCATGCTGACCGAGTGTGGTGGAGATCGGATTAATCGCCTAGGAGGAGTATATCAAATTCCAGAGCATGCGTTTTTCAAAAAACCCATAATAACTAACTTCCTGTTGAGCTGGCGTATAACTTAGAGCACGAAAGTTGTCAGGCCCGATGAGGTCTATATGTGTACCGAGTTTCATACTTATGCGTGCAGTTATGTTTGATATATGGACCAAGTTTTCGGAGCCCATTCAAGGGGGCGCTGTCGAGCCCCCCTGCCACGTCCGGGTACCAGCCTCTGCAGCATCCTAATGGCCGCAGATTTCAATATGTGTGCCAATTTTCAAGAGTTTTTGAGCATGTTAAGGCCCCCAAAAAGCCCGAATGATGAAAAAAAATAAATAAATAAATAATTAAAGCTGCAAGCAAAGTATATAAACTGCCTTGATCGAGAGCAGTTTCACCTGGGCCCACAGGAGGATCTGATGAGCCAGTTTGTATATAACGGGCGCAACCTCAGACCCCCCTGGTGTATTATATATGAGACCACCGATGTGTTGTCTGAGCGAACTAGCACATGATGGTCCCTGAGGTCTGGTAGGTAGTGCTTCAGGGCCTGAAACACTGCCAACATCTCCTGGCGATTTATGTGCCAGGAGAGATGATGGTCCTGCCACAGACCTCGAGCAGAGCGACCACTCATGATTGCCCCCCAGCCCGTGGGGGATGCATCTGTCGTTAGTGTGACGCGACAGCCGAGAGCTCCCAACACAGGTCCCTGGGACAGAAACCAAGGCTGTTTCCATATGACTAGGGCACGAAGGCATCGCCGCGTAACCCTGATCACACGAAAAGGATTCCCCCTCGGTGAGAACCCCTTGATTTTGAGCCACCACTGCAATGGGCTCATGTTCAGCAGGTCAAAAGGTATCACGTTGGACGCTGCTGCCATCAGACCTAACAGTCTCTGAAACTGTTTGACAGTGAGTGACTGGCCTAGCTTTATGTCTGTAACAGCTGATAGAATCGATGCTACGTGAGCAGGCGAAAGACGAGCACGCATGACATTTGAATCCCATACAACGCCTAGATAGGTTGTTCTCTGAGCAGGAGAAAGCAAATTTTTTTTTTTTTTTGCGTTTAGCCTCAACCCCAACCTCTTTATGTGGATGAGAACAACATCTCAATGTTGAACCGCCAACTGCTCTGATTGAGTCAGAATCAACCACTAATGCGTGCAAGCATGTTTGATATATGGACCAAGTTTTCGGAGCCCATTCAAGGGGGCACTGTCGAGCCCCCCTGCCACGTCCGGGTACCAGCCTCTGCGGCATCCTAATGGCCGCAGATTCCAATATGTGTGCCAATTTTCAAGAGTTTTTGAGCATGTTAAGGCCCCCAAAAAGCCCGAATGAGGAAAAAAAATAAAATAATTGAAGCTGCAAGCAGAGTAATTACAGGAGCATTATGGCAAAGTCATTTCAAAGTGCAACACTTCCTGCTGCCAACAGGTGGCGCTTTGACTGTGACTGAATATTGCCATGGAGATGCCTTCAGGCCAGAACTTTTATCAAACGTGAAGTTTGGAGCAGATCAGACATTGTATGCCTGAGTTACAACAACTTCCTGTTTTGTGGTGTTAATCACATACATTACCACTTAGTGTGCACACTGACTTCACACGGACGGTCACTTGCTCGTATAGCGACGTGGGCATTGTCGTTCCCAAAGCGCTTGACGCAGCATCTTGTTCCCTATTCAGGGAACTAAAGTTACATACGTAACTGAGACGTTCCCTTTCAAGGGAAACTTCTCAAGGACTTCTTCGATGGGCTCGAAGGGGGCCAGAGAGAGGCCTTGTAGAACATCGGCCAGATCCCAAGCTGGTACCCTCGTGCGGACTGCAGGTCTAAGTCTTAAAGTGCCACGAAAGAAACGAGTAAAAAGCGGGTGTCTCCCTAAAGATACACCACTCAAAGGAGCGTGGTAAGCAGCTAAGGACGCCACATAAACCTTTATTGTGGAGGGGGATAGCCCTGTGGAAAACCTTTCCTGCAGGAACTCCAGCACCACACCAACAGAGCAGTTAACTGGGTCCCACTGGTGATTTTCACACCAAGAAGTGAATAATTTCCGCTTCAAGGCGTAGAGTTTCCTCGTGGAGGGAGCTCTGGATTGGAGGATGGTCTCAACAACCTCAGTTGAGAGACCCAAAGTTATGAGCTGGGCCCCCTCAGAGGCCAAGCCCATAGTTTCCACAACAAGAATCGACCCGCTCGCCTGAGAGAGAAGGTCCTTCCTGATCGTAATCTCCATCGGAGAACCGTCTAACAAGGATATCAGGTCCGAGAACCACACTCGGGCCGGCCAAAATGGAGCTACTAACAACAGACGGACCCCGTCCTGGCAAACTCTCCCCAGAACTCCCGGGAGCAGCGCAATCGGGGGAAATGCATACAGACGTAGCCTCGGCCACGGCTGTACCATAGCGTCTAGCCCCAGAGGTGCCGGGTTTGTCATGGAGAACCACAAGGGACAGTGAGTCGTCTCTCGAGACGCAAACAGGTCCACCTCGGCTCTGCCAAATTTCTCTCATAAGAGCTTCACCACCTCGGGGTGAAGTCTCCATTCCCCGGGCCTCGGCCCCTGCCTCGACAGGATGTCTGCTCCCAAATTGAGGTACTCTGGGATATAAACTGCCTTGATCGAGAGCAGTTTCACCTGGGCCCACAGGAGGATCTGATGAGCCAGTTTGTATAACGGGCGTGACCTCAGACCCCCCTGGTGATTTATATATGAGACCACCGATGTGTTGTCTGAGCGAACTAGCACATGATAGTCCCTGAGGTCTGGGAGATAGTGCTTCAGGGCCTGAAACACTGCCAACATCTCCAGGCGATTTATGTGCCAGGAGAGATGATGGTCCTGCCACAGACCTCGAGCAGAGCGACCACTCAACCCCAACCTCTTTATGTGGGTGAGAACAACATCTCAATGTTGAACCGCCAACTGCTCTGATTGAGCCAGAATCAACTAATCGTCTAAGTAGTTTAGGATGCGGATGCCCTGCATTCGCAAGGGCGTCAGTGCCGCGTCTACACATTTGGTGAAGGTGCGGGCTGACAGTGCTAGGCCGAAGGGAAGAACCCAATATTGGTATGCTTCGCCCCCGAAAGCAAACCTCAGGAACTTCCTGTGTTGTGGGAGGATTGATACATGGAAGTATGCGTCTTTTAGATCTATAGTGACAAACCAGTCCTCGGACCTAATTTGTGACGCAATGTGTTTGATAGTGAGCATCTTGAACTTGAGTTTTGCTACTGTTCGATTTAGCTGACTTAGATCTAAAATGGGACGCAACCCCCCATCTTTTTTTGGAACAATGAAGTAGCGACTGCAAAATCCTGACTCCCTGCTGGGAGGAGGGACCCTTTCTATAGCCTCCTTTTGCAGCAGAGTCTCTACTTCCTGCGCCAACACCAGAGCCTGCCCGGGGCCCACCACTGTAGGCAGAACCCCGCTGAAACGGGGTGGGCATGTTCTGAACTGCATAGCATGCCCCTTTTCTATCGTGTGCAGAACCCACTGAGATACATTTGACAGAAATTTCCATTCTGTTAGAAAGTCTACTAACACCGCTATTACTAGTAGCCTCTGGTGTAATATGGGCAGCCAGCACAGTGCCCTGAAGCGGCGTCCCGGCAGGGAACGACTGGCCTGGCTGCACCAGAGAGCGCAAGCCACCCTGGGTGACTCGCAGGGAACTACTGCGCCCCGACATTGTGGCGGGGTTGGCAGAGCGCCCCCCTGAGGGCACCGAAGGCAGGCGGGCACCGATGGAAGAGGTGAACACCGTCTGGCTTCGGAGTTGACCACCCTCAGGATCCTGACACTTCTGGTGTCAGGACTTCTTTGACAAAGCCCTCTTAGCGGCAATGGCGGTCCTCAGATCGACCTTGCCCTTCGAGGACTTCGCCTGCGAGCGTTGCCCCGCCTCCCAACTCGCCTCCCAGGAGCTCGTACTCGGTTTAGGCTGCTCCCGCCCAGCAGCCGCAGAGACTTTGGAGCGGCGGGGAAGAAACTGCTGCAAGGCTGCTGCTTGTTTCTTGGACTTCAGGAACCTCTCGGTGACAGATGGGATAGCATCACCGAAGGTTCGAGGAATTCAGTGGGGCATCAAGGAGAAATGTTTTGTCCTTATTGTAGCGTCTGTGGTGGATCAAAAATCATCAATACAACTATAAATTAAAGAAGGCTTTTAACGTTTGACCTCCTTCAGATAACTCACAGACCATGGCTCCGGCAGGTCTGGATGAAACGACCCTGTTGGCATCTTTGTTACCTTCAGTGAGGAGAAGCGGGAGGCTTTCTCCCCAGCTCCGGGGACTTCAAAGAGTCACCCGTGCTCCCCCCCACATGGCACTAAGGGCCATGTGGCATACCCGAGACACTGTGAAAACCCAATACACATCACACACACACATACAGAGACACAAACACACATTTGGAAACTGTATCTACATTTAGCCTCAAAATATGACTATACCAAAGTGTACCCGTTGCTGTATTCAAGTGAACGTGCATGTATCCCTAGTATATAAGATTAGTTATGATTGTAGCGGTGTTAGTTTATTCTAAGCGGTATATTCAAGTATAAACTGTATCCCTCACTTTTATGTCTTTGACATTTGACAAGTTTGGTCTCATTGTAAAGCTCTCTTTATGCCCTAATTGACAATGTATGTCACATCACTGTAAAATGCATTGTTCTATTTTTAATGGTACTTTGAAGAAAATGTACTCAGATCTGACACTTCATAAACCATGCAAATGAGGCCATAAATGGAGACAAAGAAAAAGTTTGCCCGCCAAAGTTGCACCCGCACCATTGGCTGACGCACCCAAGGAGGCGTTTGGCTTGTTTGTCCTTAAAAAGACATTCACACGCATATTTCCTTTGTCTCTCGATCGTCTCTCGATTGTCTTTCGATTGTCCCTCGCCACCTCACGCACGTCTCTCCCGGACGTCTCGGCGACCGCGCTTCCATCACGCGCTCCTCTACATCTTCGGGACGACCATCTGTTTGGCACAAGTTCGCTTCTGTCAAGCCTCCGTCATCCTCCATCACCTCGGAGACGGACTCTCTCTTCTTTATTTTCCGGTTATCTTACTCTTAAGTTAAAACCTTGTTTGAAAATCCCGCCGAGAACCCAGCCTCGGAAAAGGACCAATCGCTCCAGCCGCACGCATTGAAACTCCTCCAGAAAGATAAGCAACCGCAGCACCTAAACCTATGCAAGTATAGAACTATTCTTTTCGAAGCGTTTTAAGCTCCATGCGTAAGCTGAGTTTCCTTGCTGGCTCTCAAAGGTTTAACTGTTTGTAATTTGCCATTTTCTTTGATCACCTCTGTTTTCCTGCCTTTACTTTCGCTTTTGTATATATGTGTATTCTTTGTGCATGTCTAGTCATATAACTTAGCCCATGTAGTTGTAGTTTCGTATATTAAATACATTATATTCATGCTCGATTGTCTCTGTTGCTCATTCAATGAACCAGGTCCCTTCTACGTTTGATTCTGCAAAACTGCTTTACGCTTTAATGCTATAATAGGAAGTTATTCTCGTGGCCAGAGACCAACTTCCTTTTATAAATAGTGTATGAGAAAACTGATGGTTTGCTGGACAAACTAGGATAGTCTTTCTCAAATCACTATTGAACTAGACCTAATCATATATGTAATTAATTATAATCTGTTGTAATTAATTCACAATATATGTGCATAATTCCCTCTTTGGTCGATCTATATTATAATTAATCATAACGCGTTATGACTTAATTATATATGTATATTTCACCCATAATTTGAGCTAATTGATTAAATACATGTAAATTCGTTACATTATCTTTGATGTCAGTTAAATTCAACCAAAGATGCCTCTCCGTGGCCACCAGGGCTGCCATAGAATGGCCGATGGATTTGGCCGTTTCCTTGGTGGCACGGAGGGCTAGGTCAGCTGACTGACATTACTCCTGAATCATATCAGCACCCACTTCCTCACTCTCACCCAAGTCTTTGAGCAGGTCGGCTTGGTATGCTTGCAAGATGGACATAGTATGCAAGCACGCCACTGCCTGACCTGCAGCCGAGTATGCTTTGCCCACCAGCACTGATGTAGTCTTTAGGGGCTTGGTGGGCAGTGTCGGGGCTTTCAGGGACGATGCCGCTTGGGGGGAGAGATGGCTCGCAAACGTCTCTTCCACCTTTGGCATCGCCCCATAACCATGCTTTCTCAAACCGACCACATTGCTGTAAGTAGAGGTCTGAGGTGTATAAACACGGTAAGAGACAGGAAAAAACTCTAAGCCCCGACGTGGAGGTTGAGCTCTTAACTTGTTGCTTTTGTTTCTCGGCCGGCCAATTGATGTTTAATTTAGCACCGGCCCGAGTCAACACCTCCACTAGCTCCTCGTTAGCGGGAGAGTGAAGTGGCGAGTCTTCAATCTCTCCTGTTGTTACACTAACGACGTCCAGTTTCTCAGAACTGGACGCCATCAATGTAACTGTATCAACCGGAGCGGTAGAAACCGCAATGCATGCTTCCTGACTCCGGATTGACACATTGGATGCAGCAGGTGAAGGCTGAGAGGCTGAAGGCCTGTGGCAGGGCCCGTCTCTAATCCCTCTGCCACATCCATTTGCGAACCCCACGACCTGAGGGTTCTGCCTCAGCAACAGCGGGACCCGAGCCATGAGGAACGCAAACCGAGCCGCCCTCCTCGAAGAGGGCTCGGCGGGAACGCAGCGTTCTTAACGGTAGCTGCTCACAGTGCTCACAGAAAGCCCCCTCGAGAGCTGCCTGGGCATGCTGCACTCCCAGACAAACAACACACAATTGGTGTGTATCCCCACCCGTGAGGAAACAGGGGCAGGGATGAGCACACTTCTTGAAGTGCTGCTCGCTCGCCATAATAACTCTTTGATATAGAGACAGACAACAATAAATATGACAGACAAGTTCACACGTAGCGCTTGCTGAAGACACAGAAGCTGAATGAATGTGTTTTCGGGTAGGCTTTATAGTTTCCTGGTCAGTGACGTCACCCGCCTATGACGTTCCATCACTTCACTGGAATGATTTCATACGTGCTTCATGACGCAATCACGCAGAGGCATTCCCAAAGCGCTTGACGCAGTGCGAGTTCCCTTGAAAGGGAACATCAGACTTTGTCAGGCCGCCACAGACACGCCCTCCAGCGAAAAATCAAGATCCTCACAATTTAACATCCCTAAGGATTTAAGATTGGACTTACCATATATGATGTGGTTCTGGTTAAATGACTATGATGAGTTAATCACAGTGTAAAACATGTCATTTCCTGTTGCCTGCAGGTGGCACTATGACTATTACTGAATATTGTCTTGACTTCAAGCTGACCGAGTTTGGTGGTGATTGGATTAATCGCCTAGGAGGAGTATATCAAATTCCTGAGCATGCGTTTTCCAAACAGCCCATAATAGCCGACTTCCTGTTGAGGTGACGTATAACTTAGAGCATGAAAGTTGTTAGGCCCAATGAGGTCTATATGTGTACCGAGTTTCATACAAATACGTGCAAGCGTGTTTGATATATGGACAAAGTTTTAGACACTGTTCAAGGGGGCGCTGTTGAGCCCCCCTGCCACGCCTGGGTACCAGCTGCTGCCCGGCCCTGATGGCCGATGATTCCGATGTGTGTGCAAAGTTTCAAGAGATTTTGAGCATGTTAAGGGCCCCAAAAATGCCCGAATAGTTGAAAAAAAATAATTATCCTAAAGAAAACAATAGGGCCTTCGCCTTCGGCTTGGGCCCTAATAATAATCCTTAGGGGATCAATAGGGCCCTGCGCCTTAGTGGCTTGGGCCCTAATAATAATAAGAATAATCCTAAAGAAAACAATGGGGCCTTCGCCTTCGGCTTGGGCCCTATTACTAATCCTTAGGGGATCAAGAGAGCCCTGCGCCACCAGTGGCTTGGACCCTAATTAATACTTTTATTCAGCAAGGATGCATTAAATCGATCAAAAGTGACAGTAAAGACATTTATAATGTTATAAAAGATTATATTTCAAATAAATGCTGTTCTTTTGAACTTACTATTCATCAAAGAATCCTGAAAAACAAATATTTTGTACAATTTTACACAATAAATGTTTCTTGAGCAGCAGATCAGCATATTAGAATGATTTCTGAAGGATCATGTGACACTGAAGACTGGAGCTTTTATCACAGGAATAAATTACTTTATAAAATCTGTTCAAACAGAAAACAGTCATTTTAAATTGTGATAATATTTCACAATATAACTTTTTACAGTATTTTTAATTAAATAAATGCAGCCTTGGTGAGCAGACGAAACTTCTTTTAAAAACATAAAAAATCTTACCGTGTCCAAACTTTTGACTGCAAGTGTGTGTGTGTGTGTGTATATATATATATATATATATATATATATATATATATATATTTACATACATATATATATATATATATATATATATACATACACAGTGCATCTGGAAAGTATTCACAGCGCTTCACTTTTTCCACATTTTGTTATGTTACAGCCTTTTTCCAAAATGGATTAAATTTATTATTTTCCTCATAATTCTACAAACAATACCCCATAATGATAACGTGAAAGAAGTTTGTTTGAAATCTTTGCAAATTTATAAAAATAAAAAACTGAAAAAATCACATGTACATAAGTATTCACAGACAGGTGTGTACCTTTTCAAATCATGTCCAATCAACTGAATTTATCACAGGTTGACTCCAATCAAGTTGTAGAAACATCTGAAGAATGATCAATGGAAACAGGATGCACCTGAGCTCAATTTTGAGTGTCATGGCAAAGGCTGTAAATACTTATGTACATGTGTTTTTTTTGTTTGTTTTTTGTTTTTTTTTAATAAATGTGCAAAGATTTCAAACAAACTTCTTTCACATTGTCATTATGGGGTATTGTTTGTAGAATTTTGAGGAAAATAATGAATTTAATCCATTTTGGAATAAGGCTGTAACATAAAATGTGGAAAAAGTGAAGCGCTGTGAATACTTTCTGGATGCACTTTATACACTTTTTGCTAGTTTTGACTAACCATAACTATTAAACAGTTACACTGTTATTTCTCAGGAAAAGATACACATGTCATAACACACAGTCTCTTTTTGGGGGCATTATTCAATGTGGGTAAAGGTACTAGATAAACCACTTCTCTCCCTACATCATTAAAGGACCAGGTCTTATTCTTTGTGAAATAATATGGAAAGAAGCATGAAGTTGGTGAGAGGATGCCTTCAAATTTGCTGGACCAACAAGTTCAGTCCACGGCAGCTCCACCTCTCAACCTACAGGACCTGAAAGATCTGCTGCTAATGTCTTGGTGGACCTTCAATGGTCTTGTAGAGTCCATGTCTTGGCGAGTTGGCGCTGTTTTTGGCAGCATGCGGAGGATGAACAGCATATTAGGCAGATGGTCATAATTAGGGTTAGGTTAAAAATATAGATTTCTTGATTTTAATCTATTCTTGTTTTGAAGAACCTATATTGATTCTTAAATCCCAAGAATCGATCTTTTAGTCTGTGCTGTTTTCAGTTGATGAATGAACAGAACATTGTAGCATGCCTCCCATCCAATAAATCATAATAAGCTTTGTGCTTTGTTACTCCTGACATGAAAGAAAGTCTCAGCTTTCAAATTCTGTCAATTGTATGACGAAATGCAAACAATAAATTATGCTTTTTATCATTTATTATAGCTTGTCAAATTTTCCCCTTTTGGGTGTGAGCAAAAACACAACATTTTGTGTGTGTCCCTTTAAATGCAGATGAGCTGCTGCTCCCAGCCTGCTTTCCAAAAGAAGGCAGAGCTTTAACAGCTCACGCTTCGGTTCCTCAACAACAAAGCTGAAGAATCTCACGCAGCCAAAATGACAATTGTCAGTAACGGTGTTCAGCCTTGCATTGTTCAAACTGGAGTGGGACACTGATGGAGAGACTCAGGAAGAAGTTACAACTTTTAAGGCTTTTAACAAGCTTGTTGTACTCCGTAACAGCCATTTGTTGTAGTCCTTAAACAGAGAATTCTTTAAAAGAAAATATCTCTCATTGCATTGAACTTTGCATGTAACACATAACTTTGTAGACATTGTTTATGCTCTAACAGCAACATTACACTCTAACTGAAGTTAAAAAAGTGAAATCATAATCAACCACCCCTTTAAGTAAATGTAGACTTTTCAGGAAGGAGTACTGGGGAATTAGTGGTGTTGTGATGGAGAGGGAGAATTCAGCGGTGACACAGTATGAGCTGCTGCTATTTTGGAAATGCTCTGTCTCCCTTTAAAAGAGTGAAACTTTCCTCAGCCTGCTGGGAAACTAGGTGTGCTGCCCTCAGGGAAAACACGCCAGCGCGTTTTGCTGGATTTTCTTCACATAGCAGCAAAATCGACGTAATTTTTTTTTTTTTTTTATACATCAATACATCAATAATACATCAATTGAAACTACAGAATGTCTACTTTTAATTGTGTGCACTCACAGTAAAAACAAAATGTTGTGCTTTTTGCAAAATAAAGAAAACTAACATGCAAACTGTCAAAAAGTGTCTTACAAAATTTAAATCAATATATTGTAAATGAGTAGGCAGGATGATTTTCACATCATTTTGATGCAAAAATTCTAGGATTCTACATTTAGTACCCAGAAGTCTTGTATGTGTTTTTTTGCCTTATTTCAGTGACTTAACTTTTTTGTTTTTCCGTAACCACGCATAAATGTTATTCTCTCAAAAATACAAACATGCACATACATGTTGCTCACATATTATGGTAGCCTAGTTTGTGTTGAATACAGTGTAATGACACTTTTGCCATTCATATGTTTATAAGCAACTGAAAAAAAGCACAGATGTCAAGGAGTGTATAAACTTCTCCAGGGCTCCAAAATACCCTCAGGCCCCAGAGGGTTAAACAGAGAATTCTTTAAAAGAAAATATCTCCCTTTGCATTGAACTTTCAGTGTTTTTGCAGATGTTGTTTATGCTCTAACAGCAACATTACACACTAACTAAAGTTAAAAAAGTGATCATAATTCATAATCAACCACCCCATTAACATCAGTTGACATAATAACTAAAATGAACTAACCATGATCAATACATTTGTTACTGTATTTGTTAATCTTTTTTTAATGTTAGTTAATAAAAAAATAGCAGTTCTTTGTTCATGTTACGTCACAGTGCATTAACTAATGTTAACAAAAACAACTCTTGATTTTAATAATGTATTAGTAAATGTTGAAATTAACATTAACAAAGATTAATAAATGCTGTAGAAGTGCAGTTCATTATTAATTAATGTTAACTAATGTTAACTAGAGAACCTTATTGTAAAGTGTTACCGAAAATATGTTGTATTTTTACTTGTTCTTCAATATTTATTGTATGCTTGAATAAATCTGTCATGTTTTTATGACAGCCACCATTTAAATGTTTATTAAAAAAAAAAATTATTGACATAATTGTCATTAAATTTATTATTAATGTTTTTTAAGAATTATAAGTAATAGCTCCCCTTGTTCTTGTACGTAGTTGCTGTCAAAATTAGGAAAATACAAAACATCTGCATGAGCTTGAGTATTTAATTTCCATAATCATTGGCAGACATGATTGGTTGTAATGATGTCTTTGTATTGACATGTATATTTTTGTTTTATTGTAAAGAAGCATTGTGATAAATTTATGTATTTTTCCTCTGAAATGTAAAAAAAGAAATAAATTACATTTATTATTATAACATTACCATTATTAAAACTTATTTATGTTTAATTTAAATATAGGCTAAGTACCCTACAAATCAATTAATTGTAACCTTTAATATTATAGTGATATACCAACTGGGGTTCCCTGTATAGTTTACAGCACTAGTTGAGATATTTTTTTTTTCCTTAAGGAATTTTGCTATGTACTGTACCTGTGTCACAGACACAGCGCACGTCATCACCAGAGTTCTAATCACCCACACCTGCAGCCCATCAGCACCCTCATCAACAGCAGCACAAAAGACTCACGCTCTCACTCAGTCACTGTCCGGTCTCGTATGCACATGGTCTTACCTGTCTGCTTACCTAAAGGACTCCAACGAAGATACTCACCTGTCTCCAGTGTTTCCCTCGACTCCTCTTTGTCTCCTCGTCTCCCGTGAGTTCGTCTGTGTCTGCTCCAAGCTCCAGTTCTGTTGTCTGTCTGCCATCCCTGCAAAAACCAAGACAAGTATCAGTTCCTCACCCTTAACTACCAACGTATATTCTGCCATCACTTACCTGCACTCTGTTTATCATCTGGTTGTTCAATAAACATCTGCATCTGTAATCCCGTGTCACTGTCCCCTTCTGTATTGTAACAACCTGATAGGCCCCAGTTAATCAATATTGAATTGAATCGCAAGCTTGTTAATTGAATCGATGCCCAGCCCTAGTCATAATGTTTTGGTTCATCAGTGTATGCATCAAACACATTTACATGTTAAAGTTGCTCTATGAACTAAGTCAGTCTGTTGTTTGTGTTTGCTTGGTACTCCTATTTCTATTTTCATTAGCTGCTAAAATGCCAAAACCAAATTTGATTTGTTTTGAGTGTCGTGAGGCAGCTCCTTAAGTGGGTGTGTCTCGATCGGAATAAGCTAGAAATTTAGACTTAATGCCCTGAAAAATAAAACAAGAATTGTCACTGCAAATTCCTCACCAGATGCAGCAGGAATTGGAGAGACTCAGAAAGCAGCTGGATCAATCAGAATGTGGACGAGACACCCTTCTCCATCAGGTGAGCTCTTCCCTTCTTCCACTGAATTGTTTTGCTATAGCACTGACTGATGCAAAGATGTTTTCCTTTGTTCATCTAAAAATTAAAATTGTCATCATTTACTCTCCTTTATTTTATTCTTCCCTCATGTTATTCTAAACCTAAACCTTCTATCTTCCAAAAAACACAATAAGACAAAATTTTAAATAGCGTACATTTTAGCGAAATTTTTCCTTGCAATTAAGGGGGAGGGGAAGCTTACTAATGAATAATGTCTGTTTTTCACATAAAGCTATCGTAGAACTTCAGAATATTTGTAGTGCACCAGTCATATGGACTATATTTATAAAACCTGTATTTGGCATTCTTTATATCAGGGGTCGGCAATCTATGGCATGTGTGGGGAGAGAGCTGTATTTATTTAAATTAGATAAAGTACCTCACACCTGCATATAGTTCTACATGTTGAGATAATCATTCCACCTAGTAACACAGTGTGTTTTATTAAGTTGGGAGCTATAAATACTATTAAAGTGTGAGAAATAAATGAAAGCGCGCAACTCATTAGCGCGACCTCTGCGCATCACAAGCTGCTGAAAGCATGATGCACATCAAGATGCATCACACAAGTTAAGTCTGTTTGACTGACAGCTTACAGTTTGTCCTCTGTGTTTGTATAAACTTCAGAAATATTCAAGTATATACAGTAGAGTACTATTAAACAAAGTGACGGGGATGTTCAAACTGCTTTCACGTGTAGTGGAGTTCAGTGGAGTCGCATTGGAAATCTGTTATTCAAAGTCTAATTTAAACCTACAAACTTGTAGGATTTTGACAAATTTAAAACAAATTTTATGGAAAATTTGTATTGGCACAGTGAAACTTAAAAATGGCACTTCATGACAAAAATGTTGCTGACCCCTGCTTTATATGGTTGAAATTAGGACTATATTGATTTTTTTTTATTTTTTTTATGCACATTTATTCCATATTGTTGTTAATAATGAAGCAGGTCAAGCTTCTAAAAAGCAAATAGGAGAGATTTAAACTGAACCCTGCAGATTCACCATTTTTTCTCACACATTTGCCACCATTTAATTTGTGATACAATTATTACATTATAATACCCAGCCCTATATGAAAGCCTTATGGGGAATAATTGCATGGAAAAGAGTGAACAGTCCAAACAAAATTTAACTGATTCAGATGGGTTTGGAAAAACATGAGGGAGGATTAAATGGTAGACAGAGTTTTTATTTTTGAATGTGTGGGTCTGTGATGTTGGCCTACAGATGGATGACATGCGTTCTCAGCTTCTAAGGATGGAGC
This sequence comes from Hypophthalmichthys nobilis, assembly GCA_037950665.1. Taxonomy (NCBI): domain Eukaryota; kingdom Metazoa; phylum Chordata; class Actinopteri; order Cypriniformes; family Xenocyprididae; genus Hypophthalmichthys; species Hypophthalmichthys nobilis. Next base: position 22,594,561 of record CM075469.1, read on the forward strand.
AGGATCGTGTAGATTTGCAGAGGGAGTTGTCTTTACTCTCGTCTCAGCAGAGAAGTGCAAGAAAACCGCAGGAGAGAGGGGTCACAAGCTTTGACAGTGGTAAAATATGTTGTTATGGGTGAGGTTAGAGTGATAGATTGTGTACTGTTTTAATCACTGTGTGTCTGTGTGTGTATTTCCCCCAGGATGCACAGACCTGGAGAGAGAGATTGAAGAACTGCGGGTGCAGCTGGGTAGAATCAGTGTTTCTAGTGAGATGGAAGAACTGAAAAAATGCGTAGAACGCAAAGAGAGAGAGAAAACTCAGCTCGCTTTCCAGGTTGAGGTTTGTGTGTTTGATATTGTTTTATGCGAGTGCTCAACAGGTCAGATATTATGTCTGGTAAACTTTTCATTTTTCAGTGCAGTGAGCGAGTTATAGCCCCAGGCTTCCAGCCCTCTGCTTAGAATTACATATTTCTCTCAAAGCTATAAAAAGTAATTAGATGTAAAAGGAATAGAATCATTTATCCAATTATCATTCATAACAGTGTTCAGATGTCTGCTTTGTTCATTATTGTATTTGTTCTTTTTGTCTGTCTACATTTTCTTTCTTTCTTTAGGCTCTTTCTGCAGATCTGCAGCGGCGTGAGCAGCAGCAGTTGAAGATGTTGGCCCAACTAAAGGAGTTACAGTCTCGTTCAGAAGACAACAGGTCAGAATGTGCCCGTCTGGAGGCCCAGCTGATGGAGAGCGAGAGAAGGAGAGAGGAGCTGCGCTCTAAAGCTCAGGTAGCAGTCCGACAGTGGAAGACTAAGTGCAAGAGACTTGAGCGAGAGCTTCAGGAACTAAAGGAGGAGTGCAGAAACAACACTGATAAACGGGTGAGACTTCCCAACTCTTGGGCGGAATAAAAAAAGCTTTTTGCTACACTTTCCATTGTCTGTGAAGTCAATAGCTTTGCATGTATAATTAATCTGTTGTGATCTTCAGAGCAAAGAGAGAGAAGGTGTTCTTAGCCAGCAAGCAGAGGGTGCACGCCGACAGCTCGCTGATGCCCTTGAACGTCTTGCTCAGCGTGAAGAGGATGTACGCCGCTGTGATGTGGATATTGCTGAAGCTCGTTCACAGCTTGTCACTTTAGAACTCAAGCTCCGAGAGGCTCGGGAAAGCTTGAGAGGCCACGAAGAAGAGGCCCGGAAGCAGATCTCCTTACAGGTCCATATGAGAGAGGAAAACATCAGGCTGAAGGAGCGTGTGGAGCTCCAGGAGAGGAGAAGAGAGGAGGAGCAGAGATCTCTGCTTGATCTCCAGGGCTCTGTCAAGAACCTGAGCACTGCGAGAGCTGACCTCACTGCCAGACTGGCTGAGGTAGACAGCTCCAAGAGGGATCTAGAAAAGCAGCTCACTGCGGCTCAGGAAGAGAGCTCTTCTTTTGGACGACAGCTGGAACTGGAGAGACAGGTGCATCAGAAGGAGCTGAGCCACCTCCGAACAACACAGCAAGAATGCAAAGCAAAACAGGACAGAGACGTACACGACATGCTGAGATTATACCAGCGAGAGCGAGAAGAACTGGAGGCTCTCGTCAGAGACCTTAAGGTTTGAATTTGAATATTGATCATGAAGCCTGTCTGTACATGATAATAGGAATAGTTCACCCCACGTAAAAAATCTTTCAGTATTTACTCACACTTAGGTCCTTTCAAATCTGTAAAGCTGTTTTTTTTTTCTGTGCAGGGCTTGACATTAATGATTGTCCACTTATCCAGGACATCCACAAACAATAAATAAATAAATAAATAAGCTTTAAAATTTGGTCACACAAAGGCACAGCTAAAACAGTCTTTACACTACAAACACAGCACAATGAGGCACAGAGTCAACATTCAAAACTGGTTGCTGACAGCAGACAGAAAACAAGAAGCATGCATATTATGTTGATTGCAAGCAAAAAAAAAAAAAAAAAAAAAAAGTAAATTCATTGTCAAAAACTAAAAGATATCTATATGAAACTTAAACAGCCTGTATGGACTACTTTTATGTTTTTTTTTTGTTGGTTTTTTTTTTTTTTTAGCTTGACAGACATGATCACTATGAACTGTCACTGTATGTTAAGAGCTGTGTAATCATGATTCTAATTCTTTTTTTTTTACTTTTATGTTCCAATGGAAAAAATAACAGCAGCTTGAACAGAGGCTTGCTGTAGGCTTGAATATTTAAACCTGTTGTCTTGACCGAGCCCTCTACAGAATAATATTAGTAGGTTTTCACCAGAGAGCAAGATTACACACAAAGGAATCTTAGGGGTCTTAGAAATCTACATTGATTTCTTGCTTCTAGAAATCCATCACAATTTCCTGCAAGCTAGTGAACTACATCTTGTGGGAAGAAAACACAATAATATGATAATATAAACAATGATAATATTGTTTCTTTGATTGTGTAGTCGGAGGCAGTGGCGGATAGTGAGCTAAGGAAAGCTCTGCAGCTGAAGCTGGACAAAATGAAGACTGAATGTGATAAACTGACAGAGCAGCTGAGCTTCAGCAAGGAGAGTCACGCTCAGCTCCTCCACAAATACCACGCCCTCAGAAAAGAGCTGGATGTAAAGGTATCACAGATTTTCTGACAGTTTCACTTGTCAATCAGTGGTTTTCATTGATACAATTATAATAAGGATGAATACTTATTTTCTAGAGCTCCAGTCTGAAATTGTTTATGCTTCATGTCATTTCTGGAATTAGAATGTTACATTGTGCAGCATAGAAGACAGGTAACCTGCACAATTTTGACAAAAATCATATTTTATACCTTGATATTGTAATCACAAGGATTCATTTTTATTAATAGAATTTGCAATTAAATGTGGGGCATCTGTATGGCGTATTTCTTTGTTTGATTGTTTTTTTTTTTTTGTTTGTTTGTTTTTATGTAGTATACACCTTCAAAACCAGGAATTATGTTCCTGAAATACATGTTTTATTATGATGACCTTAGCAGCATTAAAAAACTAAATTGTTATTGATTACAACTGGGGTTTGAAATAAAAATAACTTTTTTTGTTCACCAGCTAATCAGGCTACAAAATTTTAAAGTGACCGGCCATTCAGAACTTCTACTAACCAAAACAAAAATATCAGAAATAAACCAGGGGCTGTATTCACAAAACATCTTAAGGCAAAAAGCAGCTCCTAACTTGCCGATTTAGGATAAACTCTTAAAAATAATGGGAATGTCAGTCCTGATTTTAGGACTCTAAGAGTATTTCACAAAGCATTTTAGTGTTAAAACTAGCTCCTAAATCTGTGTCAAGAGTACTCCTAACTAAGTCACTAAAACCAAATCACAAGCTATCCTAATAGCCGTTGCTGCCAATCCGCCTCAGCAATCCACCCAAAGAACTTTTTCAGCATCATTACTCTAGTCTTCAGTGTCACATGATCCTTCAGAAATCATTCTAATATGCTGATTTGCTGCTCAAGAAACATTTATGATTATTATCAATGTTGAAAACAGTTGTGTATTTTTTTTTTTTTTCAGGATTCCTTGATGAATAGAAAGTTCAAAAGAACAGCATTTTTCTGAAATACAAAGCTTTTGTAACATTATACACTACCGTTCAAAAGTTTGGGGTCAGTAAGAATTTTTATTTTTTAGAAAAGAAATTAAAGAAATTAATACTTTTATTCAGCAAGGATGCATTAAAGCGATCAAAAGTGACAGTAAAGACATTTATAATGTTACAAAAGATTATATTTCAAATAAATTCTGTTCTTTTGAACTTTCTATTCATCAAAGAATCAGCATATTAGAATGATTTCTGAAAGATAATGTGACACTGAAGACTGGAGTAATGATGCTGAAAATTCAGCTTTGCCATCACAGGAATAAATTACTTCATAAAATATATTCAAACAGAAAACAGTTATTTTGAATTGTAATAATATTTCGCAATATTACTGTTTTTACTGTATTTTTAATTAAATAAATGCAGCCTTGGTGAGCAGACGAAACTTTTAAAAACTTTAAAAATCTTACCGTGTCCAAACTTTTGACTGGTAGTGTAGTTTTAAATAAGAATTCATATTCATTTGTATTGAACGCTTTATTAAAGTCCAAAAAAAAAAAAAACTGCTCCTTCATCAACATTCTCAGCATAATCCAAAAGGTCAAGCACAAGTCTAATATTGTTAGTTATGTGTCGACCTTTTAAAAAACCTGATTGGTATTTACTAATAATTTTATTTAAACCTTCTCGTAATCTATTTGAAAATACTAAAATAATTAATTTATAATCAATTAGAAGAGAGATTGTCTCCAATTTTCTATCAAATGTGGATCTTTATCTGGTTTAGTAATTATCAAAATGATACCTTGTTTCATAGTAGTAGTCATTTCGCCACTGTTAATACATTCTTTATACATATTATAAAGAGGAATTTCGATCAGTTCCCAGAAATGTAAGTAAAATTCTACTGTCAACCCATCTATATCTGGTTCTTTCCCTTTATTCATTCTAATCAGAGAATCTTTGATCTCAGAAGAAGTTATATTGGATTCACAGAAGTCTTGAAATTCTTTAGCAATAATAGGAATATGCTGATGGACTGTTTGAATGAACTCTTCACAATTATATAGATCAAATTTGGAATTATATAGTTCTTTATAAAATGAGTAAACAAAGTCAGACATTTTTGATGGATCCATACAATGATTCCCATTAATATTTAAAGCAGTTAAAGCATTTCTTTTAAAATTTCTTTTCTCAAGTGCGAAAAAATAACTTTTTTGCATCAAAAGATGCAAGAGAAAATAATTTTTTTTACACCCTCTTCAAGCCATTTCGCCCTAGAACGAATAAAAGCACATTTAGCCAAGTCTATTAGCCAGTCACTGTATAGTTAGTAAGCATGCTGACATCATCCGTAGCAAAAAATCGAATAAGTTGGATGTCGCCGACAGATGCCGAGTGGGGTCACCGCTGTTTGTACACTCATGAAAAACAATGTATTCAAATTTCAAGATATGGCAAAACCCTCTTTATGCTTAGTTTTGCTAATGTTGGAGGCTCCCGGTTAAGCCCGGGACACACTTAAGTTGACGTCAAAGAAATAGTGGCGACGAAAGCTGACTTCTCATCGAATGCGTCTTGGCCAAAAAGCTGCACTTGAACACACCAAAAGGATTAAAGGCAACTGTCAACTGTGTGTTCTGCGCCTACGTGTAAGTAAATATCTGTCTATATTAGCAGGAATCAATAGTCTATATTCGTCATTCAAAAAGGGAAATTGAAACTAGTACTGCAGGTATACAAACCGTAAAGCAGCGCTTGTTTACCATTTTGAATATCAGTCATGCTAATCACTTTATTCATTCCAGTCGGCTCATGTTATTATGAAAATATTCGTGCATTCAAATGCTCAGGTAAGATGATGTAAAATTATAACAGCCTTCTGTCTGTACCGTTTTGACTTCGCTCGTTTTCATCAGTTTTGCTTTTATTCTCTTTCGCTTAAACTGAACAGCCAATCATAGTTATCTCTCACTGATGTCCCGATGCCGCTTCTACATGTTGAATCAGCCCAAAAACTAAGATGACTGACACTCAAGAACTACCTGACATTTCCTGGCGGCTTGGTGTGTCCCGGCCTTTAGAGGACATATTATATGAATCATAACTTGCCAAATTGACTAACAAGTTGTGAAATGTTACTTACCACAGTTAATTTTCACCCATATTTTCGCTGATCACAACCAATATGATTCAGATTATTTTTGTATTTGTGCTTTTATATTCCTACATGCAATACCAATATGTAATTTTTTTTAATTAGTTATTTACGCAATGGTAAGTATATAATTATTAGCCTACAGCAATAAAAGAGGTTAGATCACACTGGACACGTTAGGGTCTTTTTCTCAATAGCTGGGCACTGTTGTGCCTGCAGTGCACACATATCTCAGTGTCTCGGATGTTTTCTTAATGTCTCCTGTGTAGGTGAATTTAGCAGAGAGGGAGGAGGAGAGGCGGCAGACTGCAGAACACTCCATGGTGGAGCTGCGTGAGAGGGTTACGGGCCTCCAGACAGAGCAGGAGTCCATCCTTCATGCCGTAGGAGCACAAATTGACTCAGCCTGCCAGTACTTGTCAAAAGACTCAGCCGCCAAGCTTGAAGTACCCATAAACACACACACACACACTACAGTACACTACAAAAAACAATTGCTATACTATAGTAAAAGCTGCATCTAAATTTGTGTAGAGTATGTACTGCTTTTTATAAAGAACTTTTTGACTTATAAAGTATGTGTAGTGTGAATGCAATCTTGACATGCTACAAACGGCATGTTGGCATGTGCCCTATGAAGTCAGTGATGCCATAGTTCTCTGCTATTGACCCTTAACTTAATGGCAGTTTCTAATTGACTGGTGTTCCTCCTGAACAATAAATTATTTTACTTAAGGATTACAAATCAATTTAAAGAGCTACAAATCAAACCTTGTTTGATTTATCTTCACTCTAAACAAAAATGGTGCTAAATAGCACTAAAAGTGGTTCATTGGCTTGAAATCATAGGGGAACCACTTTGTGCTATATAGCACCTATCTTTAAAGTTTCTATACAGCACCTTTGTCAAATGGTGCTATTTAGAACCATTTCTCTCAGAGAAATGAACTGAGAGTCATGTGGGGGCCCTGGAATATTTCCTTATAGGGGGGCCTTGGGGGCAAAAAGGTTGAGAACCATGTTATCTTCAGGAAATACACTGTACACTATAAAAAAAAAATAAAATAAATAAATAAATTGTAGTCAAAACTAAGTAAAATTATCTCTAAATTAACTACTTGGTTGTTATTTTAAGTATTATGACAAATTACAGTAATTCACAATTTTTATACAGTATTTTCTGTTTTCTTAAATTATATACAAATGTATTTAAAATTACAAATTAATGTGTTGTTAATACAATAACAAAACAGTTATATGATAAAACGGTCAAATGACTGGCAGCAATGACTGCCAAACAAACAGCATACAATAAAAGAAAACTCTCCTTAAATAAGCTGAAAACATTGTTATTTTACAATTATTTCCTGAGTTATTATGATCAAACACCTTCACTGTAAAAAACAAAAAAACAAAAATCTGTATCCTTATTTAAAAGCTAAAAACACATGACTGGCAGCAACAGAATATTAAACACTAACATATCTCTCTAGATCTCAGCATCTTCACTTATTACAGTCCAGTTTATTTTTGTTTATTACTTTATTTCTCTCATACAAAACTTCTTAATGAGAATTAACAGAGGTTTAGATGTTGATGTTTTATTGAAAATAATAAGGTTTGAAGTTTGAAGTCACCGTTATAGAGGTCAGTGTTTGCTTTAGTTGGGCTCTTGACCGTTAACGTTTTAACATCAGTTTTTCTCTGGCTGCCGTAGCTGTGTGTTTCTAAGCATATTTGTTATAGCAAAAGATGCAAGAGAAATTCTGGTTTGTTGAAGTTGGTAACTTATTGATGATGACTCAGACATCATGGAGTGACCTGATTCAGTGATCTCATCCAGAGTCTAATCTCTGAATATAGTATTTGGATTGATTAATTTCACTTGTTTGTAGCCCTATTATACTGCATAAAATCCTGTCCTGGTTTGATTTTTTTGAAAGATTTAAGTCATTATGCAGAAATTATTTGGACAGGATCATATACACTCACACAAAATTCAAGATTCAGTGTATGAATCTCAACAATGGTGACAGTCAAAAAATATTCAGATCATTCTGAATGTCACAAAACAAGCTACTAAAGTCACAAAAAAGCTTTTTGTTGATTGTCACCTTTTGTGAGGTTCATATGCTGATTCTTGATGTTTGTGTGAGTCTAAAAGACACAGCTTTAAGCACTTTTCTATATAATGAATTAGATCAGTAAATCAGGACATGAGATGATGATTGTATAATCATCAATAAGTAAACAACGTCATCTGATCAGAATTTTTCTGGCAACTTTTGCTATAACAAATGTGCTTAGAAAAACACAAGTACAGCAGCCAGAGAAAAACTAATGTTAAAAAGTGAAGGGTCATGAGCCCAACTAAAGCAAACACTTGCCTCCATAACGGTGACTTCAAACGTTATTATTTTCAATAAAACATCAACATCTAAACTTCTTTTAATTCTCATTAAGATGTTTCGTATGAGAGAAATAGTCAAATCGAACTGTAATAAGTGAAGATGCTGAGATCTATAGATCTGCTAGTGTTTAATATTCTAGTTGCTGCCAGTCATTAGACAGTGTTTTCAGCTTGTTTAAATAAGGAGATTTTACTTTAATTTTATGGTGCAGTTTGGCACCTGTTACTGCCAGTCATTTGACCATTTTATAATCTGTTTTGTTATTGTATTAATTACAGATTATTTTTGTAATTTTATATAGATTTGTATGTAATTTAGGAAAAGAGAAAAATACTGTATACAAATACAGTAATTTTTCTGAATTTTTTACTGAAGTAAAAAAAGTGTAGTTTTGACTACAATTTAAAATAAAACAATTATTTATTTATTTTTTACAGTGTATTTCCTTAAGATAATGTGGTTCTCAACCATTTTGCCCCCAAGGCCCCCCTATATGGAAATATTTGAGGGCCCCCCCACATGAGACTCTTATGGTTCTACATAGCACCGTTTGACAAAGGTGGTGTATAGAACCTTTAAAGATAGGTGCTATATAGCACTTAAAGTGGTTACCCTATGATTACAAGCCAATGAACCACTTTTAGTATATTTAGCACCATTTTTGTTTGAGGTTACCATTGTGCTGTAGAGTAGAGCCTGTGCTTCAGTCCACAAGAAGAAGAAACGTTGATGTTATGCTGCAGTGATAGTTACATTAGCTCATGCATGTGTGCTGTTGTTAGCTAATGGTTAAGAGTTTTACAGAGAATGTGTCACAATATTAATCCAGGAAATACCTGTAAAGTAACTGTTTTTGTAAAACATAATTTTTTTTTTTTTTATGACATGAATTAAGGCATTTTACCTTAATTTTAAGGTAATTTTAAGGATACTTCTGCCAGTCATTGACAGTTTCTTTTTTAACTATCTTTAACTGTTATTTAATAAAGGTAAACGTTTGGCACCCTGTGCTGCCATGCATTTTACTGTTTTTTGTTGTTGTTGTTGTTTTTACAGTGTATTTTAATGTCGTTTTTTAATCCTTTCCCCAACTAAACTAAGAGACTAAAGGTCATGATACACAGGGCAACTTTTTGAGCAATGTTGCCAAGTGATGTTGCTTGGGCACTTTCCCATTGAGAATGGACAACAAATTTCTATCTGGATACTTTAGACCTCTCTGAGCTGTGAAGTCACTCCCTGCTCCTTGCATGTTGTCTGTACTTGTTTCTCATAGCTTTTTTAAGTACACTTTCTTTGCTCTCAGCTCATGTTATATTCCAGTCTTTAGCATTCTTCTGCATCGTTCACACCTTTTTATCTTCTGCTGGCAGCCCCCTTTGATTTAAGAAAAAAAAGTGACAAAATGGCCTCCTTCCCCCATCATGTGTTTGTGTCAGCAGTCTAAAGCAGCATGGCAGTGTTCAAACGTCGTTGATCGTGACAGGCGTGAGCTGTCGGGGGAACACATTCCACCTCCACATAATTGCTTTTATTTTTTTTATTTTTTTAAAGGTGACAGAGCCCCCTCCTGTGATCGCTCGTTCTGGAGGCATACAACATCGCTCTAAATGAGAAATTTGTAAATCCGCTCATTTTTGTTTCGCAAAGTGATTCATCTGTGCGGTGGGGTTTTCCCATGGAACCCAAGATCTGGGAGGTTTACGATCCTCCAGTAGACTGTCACCATCTCAGAATGCATTAGAAAAAGCTCACCCTGAAAAATTCAGAATATTTTTCCTTCTTGCTCAGATGTGCAATTTTACATAGTGCCTCATTATATGGGAGTTTCTGGTTTTATAACTTTCATGCATAATTTGTATAGCAAAACAGCTAACATAACATAACGCCATGTGTGTATTTCATGTTATAGGCCATTACCCTGACTCCAGGAATGCAAAAGGATTCCCATCGCTGGCTTGCTGAGGTTAAGGTATATTGTTGAGCCCGTCTTTTGATGATCATTTCTTTAGCTGATGTCATTCATCTTAACACAGCTGTTGTTCTTTACTATCTCAGATAGACTGATGGAAACATCCTCCAGCTCTCAGGGACTTAATGTCATGTTTTATCAGGTTTTATTTCCAAAATGTGTATTTTAACACATTTAAATGCATGTGTAGTTGGTTGTTGCTTTTTGTTTGTAGTGGTGTGTCTGATGTATACATCAACACGTTTAAAGACCCCATGAAATGGCTTGCAGACAAGCAATGACAAGCAGAGTTTTCCTTCCTGTCTTGACATATGTTTTATTGAAAAAGGTTAATAGGTTATCAAAGGCCCTGCTTTAGCATTTAGTGTACATCACAGTTCTGAACCATTGTTTGCCACTTGCTATTTCTAGTCAGTAAATGTAGGGACATTCTCATTCTAGAGAGCATTTGATTGGACAAAAATGTAGAGTTCATGGAGAATTTTTGGTCCATTTTAATACAGAGAAAAACTGTAAGTTTTACAGTTGTGTACAGCTGCTAGAAGTCAATGCTGCGGACATTAGGAGTACACTAATAGATGACTTCAAAGGTAATTCACATGCCACAAAAATTGATTTCATGGGGTCTTTAATGTCATGTTAGTAGGCAGTTTGTGGTTTTTCAGAGTACTGCAGTGCTAAAACAATCATACTCTGAGTACAGTCATATTTTTTATAGATCCATTTTAATTTATTATTAAATATAAATATTTATGATTTAATATTAACATTTAATTAATGTTTGTGTGCATCAGGGTTGATATAGTTCTGCCAATAGAATTATAAAACTTTCTGTGTATTTTTGTAAAATTAGTAAAAAAAAAAAAAAAAAAAAGGTTAGCTTTAATTTTGTTTCAGCATTAGTTATAGATATTATCTTGTATAACAGCCCAATTAATTTTTCCATTTGCCTACAATGACAATTTATAGGAAAATGCTGGTGTTGGCTGTTATACATGTCATTCAGACACCCTGTTTAACACTGTTTTAACCCTGTCTAATTAGGTAGTGGAGGGGAAGTCAGACTTGAGACATTAACATGAGACCATCCAATACTGATTGAAAATATGAAAGCTACAATTAAGTCATTTTTATTGAATTTTGTTGAGTTGTAATGAATATTTAATGCATTACTACAACGTTTTAATTCCAGTTTAATTTTATATTACTTTGTTTAACTTTGTTACTTATCTTTATAATAGCTGTTGATCATATTTCATACAGTTGAATTAATCATGCAGATAATCTTAATAAGCATACATTCTTAAACCTCTGGTCCTCTTCGTTTAGGGGTCACATTTGGCTCCTTCACGGTCAAAAGTGACCGAAGCCTTGAAATGTAACTTTTGTTTTTCAGGAAAACCAATTTAATATATTTTTGTTCAATAATATTTTTTGATTATTATTTAAAAAATTTGAAAGTATTTTATGTAGGGGTGTCACTGATGATTATTTTGGTAATCGAGTAATCGGACAATTATTTTGACGATTAATCAAGTAATTGGATATTTTTGTGGTAAGCCTTTAAAATGACTTAAAATACATATATAACAATAATGAGGCAATAATATTTGGTTCAAATAAAGTACCAAAAGCAAGTAATCATATAGTTCTGTGCATAATCATATACAGATCAAATTGTTGTTTAATATTGACCAAATGACATTTAATTTAAATGTTTACTTAATCTTTAATATTTGGCCACTTCTTTACGATAAAAATGCTACACCCACTGCAATTTCTTGAACAAGTACATGTGAACATGGTGCTTGAAGAGGGCTGGTACTCAGTACCGGCACTTCTCTATTTTTACCTTTAGCGTACCGCCAATTTTCCTTGCGTTCTGGCACTTCCGACATGTTGCACGCATGTGCGGAAGCCCGTCGAACCCTCCCTTCTTCACGAACGCATTTTGAACCAAGCATCGGCATGTGGACATCAAAACATGCAAACTGAGAGCAAGGGATTAAACTTTTATTTTGAAATCGCGATGAACATATTTAGAAACATTGATGTATTCTCTTGTGAGAGAAACATTGATGTATTCTCTAGGTTTATAAATAATTTACCTTACAAATCTGAAGAAATGGCACACATTGCGTTCCCAGATGAATGTTATAAGCAACCCAAACTCACAGCATGCAGAGATGGAGTTTGAGACGCTTCACGCATGTAAATGATAACAGTTCGTGTGGAGCAGCATTTACTGTGAACGGAGCCACTCTGAGACGCATGTAACCTACACGCATGTAAATTATTAAAGTGCGTATATATATTAAACCCGCAGGGTTATTCAATTGAATTGCATCCTTTGTGAATTCACAATAGCACAATGCTATAGTATGGTTTTTAAATGGTTTTAAAATATCGTGCAGCTTTAGAAAGCGGTCTAATAATGCAGTTCATGGACTCTTGTCCGTGGAAATTGCCACTTCCGGTATTTTGCTGGTTACTCTACATGTGGAAATTGACGGGAAAAATCAATGTTTTTTTTTTTAAAAATTGAGTACTATAAATTTAATCGAGAAATCGTGACAGCCCTAATTTTATGATACTATGCAATATTTATACAATGTTCATTAGATATTTTCCCCATTGAAAGTAATACACCATTTTTTTCTAATATATTTTAAAATTATTTTTCAGTTAAAACAGAATTTCAATTAAAATAGAGAGAAGGGGCCCCATCATGCACGCAAGTGTTTTTTTTTATAGTTTCAGCCGGACAGTTATCATTTTCACGTCCAGCGCCCACGTTGTTTAAATGCACTCGCGCCCATCTGTTTGCCCATGGGCGTGCTGGTCTGAAAACAAGGTGTGTTCAGTGGCGTTGCTATTTTGAAGCAACTGAAAACAATTGACCAACAAAAACCTGGTCTAAAGTCAATGGCACAGTATTTTTTTTATTTTTTATATATATATTTATTTTTTATTTATTTAAAGGGCGTGTTAGTATTATGCGCCTATAGGTGGGTGAACAACGCATGTACACTTGTTTGCTTGTTACACACACAGGGACACAAACATTTTTAAATATTAAAAATAAAAGGATTTGTCTCTGGAGAAGCGTTCAGTCTTTCTGCTTGCAAATTCCGCCATGTAAATAGTGAATCCGCTATGATGCAAGCGCACCTGTCTTTTAAAGGGAATAGGAGATGAGACTCTAATTGGTTTATTGCACGTCACGCCCAAAACACACCCATGACTCATTAAGAGACTGTGTACAACCCTTTTGGACCATGCGCCAACCATTTTTTCCAACATTAAACTAACAAAAGAGGATTCGGACAATAGGAAAATAGGGCCCAAGGCATTTAAAATCTAATTTTTTAAAGGTAGATTAGTGCCATCTGGTGGGAGTAAATAAAGAAAAACTTATGTAATGTGTAAAAAAAAAACTTATGCCATGGTATAACCACTAGATTCCTATATAGTTCTAAATAAAGTGGCTTATAAATTCTCTACTGGTTTTTAGACATAAATACTTATTTTTATTAAGTTGTGGATTTGGATTTATATTTAGACATTCTCAAAGACTACTTTTTGTTAAGGTTTATATATAGTTTTACAGTCAAACCTGAACACAGAGGAGGATATTTTGTTACACATAAAATCAAAATTCAATAAAAATGTAACAAAAATGAACAGGTATGTTTTAGCACAGCTCAATAAATCTGGGTCTGATCTGATTTCAACCTTTTATTTGAGTCTTTTGGCTCAATTTTACCATATTGTTACAGCCACGCCAATTCATTTGCATTCGTATAATAGTGTGTTGTGTCTGTGAGTGTGCGAAAACTTGCTGTCTTATAGTCGCGTTACGTTATTTATATGTATATATGGGGGTTTGTGTAGATGTGTCTATTTTGCACTCTTGACATTTTAAAATGTCACCGCTTCATTGCTGTGCACTCTTTTCTGCACAGTTGCTGATTTGTAGTTTGTACCACCAAAAGAGTTTTTGTATTTTTTCGTATTTCACATTCATTTCATATCTTGGCCATTTTTGACCGCGAAGAAGGCAAGTGTGACTACTTTTTTCCCCAACCCTTTAACATATCTGAATCATGTCTATGATTTTTTTTTTTGTGTTCACATAGCTAATGCGACAATAGTCAAAAAAGCAAAAAAAATAAAAATAAATTTCAAAATATAAAATTTTTCGGTCATTTTTGACCGAAGAGGACCAGAGGGTTTGTATTTATGACAAATAGTTATTATATCATGACTCGTGATGTGTATCATAAGGAAGTTGCAGAGACACACTCCTATTTCAGAAGTTCTTACATTTCTTGTAACACAGTTGTACATATTATTGTGTTGCAGATGTGTATATGTATTGTCTCTGTGTTTGTTCAGACAAAGCTCCAGTGGCTGTGCGAGGAGGTGTGTGAGCGTGAATCCAGTGAGAGGAGGTTGAGGAGGACACTGCAGCAGCACAAGGAGCAGATGAAAGCACTGAAGCAAAGCAGAGACTCAGAACTGCAGAGCCTCCTGGACCGCATTACCCTGCAGGAACGGCTCCTCAAAGATATCCAATCAGAGAAAAGAGGTACTGACTCACCTTAGAGAAAAGTTATAATTAGATCAGAATTTATTGGGCCTGACACTTCAGCACAGGTAGTAATGTGAAATCATATCCCATTATTCTGCTGCATAAGCATATATACTAGCTGACTTTATACTGGCAGTCATTTCCGGTAATGGCAACCGCATTCGAGGCCGCAGCGTGACACTTGTCGTGAAATCACCACATGGCAGCGCAAAGGGACTGTTTGCACCATTGCGTAAGGCTGCTGTGATATTTTTCCCGATGTGAGCCGTCAGCTTCAGTCCACTACAATTCGGAGCGGTTAAGGCCCCGGTATACTTCATTTCCCGGGTACCGCTCCGTCTCACGCACAGTTGAGCGCGCGAGCCTTTCAAAAATACTCCTTTACCCGTGAGCGCGGAAAGACGCATTCGGCGCATGCACACGCGCACCGTCCGTGGTCACAAAAAACGCGGCCACTGTTCAGAGAGTCAAAGCTAGTCCACACAGTCTAGTAAACGTTTTTTGCTTGCGCCAACTGAGACATTGCAGAACTGAACATTGAACGGTCCATGCATGTGGATTTGGATAAAACAGGTAATCGCTTTGATGCCGTGCCTGAACACCGTTTATCCCTTCACAGTGGCGTATAGCGGACAGGCACGCAGGGCTATTAAATTATTCTTATTATTATTATGCTACTTTTATTATTAAATTAATATTGCAATTCATTTGCCCCACAATATCATAGCGCATCACAGCATAGCCGATGCGCTGTGAGTGAGGATAATAAAAGATTAGTTAGATAGCTTACACCTCATTTAAAAAACAACTTGTTTAACACTAAATACTTCTTGATTCATGAAAAATACTAATTTTTTTCTCACTATGGACCACGAGAGAAATATTAAGAAAATAAATTCATCGTCTCTAAGAGAATATGCACCATTAATGCAGCAACAGATGCCAAAAGCTCAGTCAGTTTTTACTTTTTCTGTAGCAGCCACGGCTCATCTGTATGGGCAGGTGGGGGCAGAGCCTCACCAAAATATTCATCCTAAGATATACCTCTATATTCACTGAATTAATAATAAATTATAAATGTGTTCAGCATTCTGCAACAAATATTTTTCAGATTTTCTAGACTATTTTAAGTCGTAAAGTGAGCAGGATATATTAAAATGTAGCGCATGGATTTGGCAGGCGTGTATTCATGATACTAAGTGGGGCAGCCGGTCTCGGAGCCCTCCCCAGCTCTACAGCGCCACACAACTTTCCTATGTAAATCTGTGGTGAAAAATGGAACTGCAGCACCCTCTCATAGAGAGCCATTGGGGCAGTTTTCTGGCCGCCCCGCTTATTTCCACGTTAGGTAAACACACCTCATGTACACCGATATCAGTCCGCTTTTGATATGTGTCTGCATCAGGTCAGTAACTGTTTGGCATGTCTGTTCTTCCTATGTGGATTAGTGTATCAAATTAATGAGAGTATAAACCCTTTAAATTTAAACGTGCTCATGTTAATAGCTTTTATAGTAGTTCTGTTGTTTATGTTTGTTCTGAAAATAGACATGACTTTTTTTCCTCACTCGAATTCCTACATAACTATTCTCAGTGGTGGACGAAGTACACAAATCAAGTACTTGAGTAAAAGTACAGATACGTATAATAAAATATTATTCAAGTGAAAGTATTTAGTGAGTGAAAGTACAAAAGTACTTGTTTTTTAATGTACATAAGTAAAAAAGTATGATTGTATGAAAATAAACATTGATGAATGTTTATTTTGTAATTTTATAAAGGCCACATATAATTAAATGTTTATATTATATATTTTATATAATCCTATTGCTCAAAATAATTATGAATGATTATGAATTGTCAAATAGCCAGCACTAGTCAGTATGGATGGAAGATTAGTGGATGCAGATACATAATATGTAATGTGTGTTGACAAAAAATAAAAACATACAGGGCTAAATCATCCAATTTTAAGAAATTGCTACAGCAGCTGGGAAGATGAACGTTCATGCGTTATTTTAATTTGTGTTAGAGTTCTGAACAGAGAACTAAACAAAATAACATAATTATTTACTAGAGGACAAAATATTAATTGCTGCAGTCTATTTAAAATATTTAATTTAATTTAATTATTTAAAAATGGTTTTGAATGAATGACTCAGTGAATCACGCATAACTACTTCACTTGTTTCATTACTGGATGAATCATTGTTTTTGAACAAATCTTTTCAATGAATCATTCAGTGTCAAATACAGTTTAACAGTCACTTGTCGCCTCCTAGTGGCGAAACGATGTAATCGATACAATCGTTATTTGAAGCGCCAAGTTAGTTTTAAAATTTGATTTGATCTGTTTGAATCAAGATTGCGATCTGTAGACACATTGATGTGGATGTGTCCGCATTAAAGCATTGCAGTGGGCTTAAACAGATTGCCCTTTACAACAGATTTAGTTCACAAACAACTGACAGTTGTGACCTAAATGTGATTTTCAGTTACAATAATTAACCCTAAAATTCAACATTACATTAGTAGTTTAACTTACTTTTCGCGATCAGTCGTGCACGCACTCAGAGGATCCCCCAGTTCTTGGCTAATTTTCAGTCAGATTTATAAATTCAGTTCACCGGAGACTTGCTCTGAATGGATCACTGAATCAGTGAGTTGTTGACTTGAGAACAGCTGCAATACGATCAGTCCAATTCGCGAATTAATTGTTTGATGTGATTTGTGAACCGATTTAACAGGATGTTTGAAAATAATCAGTTTGTGCATGAATCGGTCACCGCTTTTGCGTCTCTGAGCATGTGACGATTTCTTCATTTTAAAATAATGAGTAACGATATGTTTTATTAAATGTAGTGAAGTAAAAAGTATGATCCTATGCTTTGGAATGTAATGAAGTAAAAGTGAAAGTTGCTCAAAATAAAAAATACTCAAGTAAAGTACAGATACTTGAAAAATGAATATTCTAAAACAACATTCGGAAACAATAAATACAACAATTCTAAAATTCTGTGTGTTGTGTGTACTAAAGTCTGTCAATCATCAGTAGAGCACCACCCTCAGGTTGAATAACGCAAGGACATTCGAATTCTGCCAAAAGTGCGTCTGATGTGTTCAGCGATTAGAATATAAAGTTTACAAAATGGTTATCATAAACTAGCGCTAAGACCCAGAATCTGCCCTACCTATATTTATGGCCAGAAGCCGCTACTGTTCTGTAGTGAATAATTGACTGGCGTGTGAGACTTCTTCACCCGCATAACTCTCATGCAAAGTTTGCACATTGTGCAAACTGGCTTGCCTTCATGATTTAAAATGGAAATATTTTCAATATTGCGACGTGGCATTTTCTTTATCACCAGTTGCTCGCAAAATCAAGTCAAGACATCTTCATTTATATAGCGCTTTTCACAATACATATTGTTTCAAAGCAGCTTCACAGTGACAATAGGAAAATTATCGAGCTAAAGTTGGTTTTTGATTAAAAAAAAAAATTTATAAAGGTGCACTATGTAAGATTTTCTGTCTGCTAGAGGTCGCTAGAGGCCTATTCAAAGAAAGGCGTAGCTTGATGATGCCAAGTTTGAGCGCAGAATCTTGGGACATGTGGTCTTCAACTCAACGGCCGGTGGAAAAGAATTGGGATAGAACTCGGGAAGAAATCATGTTCATGGATGCGATTATTAACGTTACTGTAGTATGAAGCAGAGCAGGACCGAGTGTTGTGGGAGCTGAACGAGGTCACTGGAGCGATTGCGCAACACACGCCTCACGAGCAGCGGAACTTTTATTATGCCACAGTCGCCGGCGCCACTTCCGTTTTTCCGGTCATGAGTATGAGGTAACGCAGCTCTGTTTATCATATTAGATACATTTGAGTGTATTGAAAATATTATAACGTTACTCTGTGAGTTCGCTCGGTGGCTGCTGTGAGACACTTGTTGCACACTGCAGTGCTAGATCGATTTTAGAATATCATATTAATAAATGCTGGATGGCTTGTGTTGATAAATGGCATGCAATTAATTTTAAAACATTGTATGATGGAGAAAATTCTGTATTACTGTAACTAAAAGAAAGCTGCATCTGATCATGCTATGTGAGCTACTTCACAAAATAGTTTTTTTCTCTGAGGCATGGTAAAGCATGGTACTCGCAAAAATCAAGAAAATTAGATTTAAACAATAAGACTAAACGTGTTGAGCTATATAACAACAATTAGTTTTATGTCTATAAATATATCAAAACAGTTGTTCCCTTGCCTATTAAAACGTAAATATTAAAGCGTCTTTGGTGTTTCCATGGTTTCTACAAAATAAAACCAGAAACCGAGGATAATGCGGGTATGACGCAATTGAGTGGCGACTCCTCACACGTCCCGGAGCCTTGGTTAAAATTGCAATTTTCTCACGATTTACAAATAGTTGCAAACATTTGGGATGTTGTAAGTACTCAAGTGAACAAAATATATAATACGGGCCTAGTGGTTTTTGGATATTTTACTGCAAAATTCTTACATATTGCACCTTTAATTATTGCTTTAGGAGCCACTTAAATGACACCTTTCCTATTGAAAACTGAATACCTTTAATGCATTCTTGCCATTCATTTACGTGTTTAATCTATAGGTTTGTGTGTTTGAGTGTGTATGTGCGCAGAAGCTTGGTCTTTTAAAAGAAAAAGAAAAAGAAAAGAAAAGTGATATTTGCCAAATTACTTGTCTTATAGGGTTCGTTATCCACAAAGCTTTTTTAAAAAAAAAGACGACTAGAAGGGATCTCAGGATCCCTGTAAAATTTAGGCTAATTATTGGGTTGAAAATGTTGTTCATGGCGAATGTGTGAAGTGTCTGCAGCCTGGTGACAAAGAACATGAGTGGGTCTGTACCATTTCATTTTGTTTGGGAAAAGCTGGCAGAGTAAAATGGAGTAGGCTAAATCTGATCCAGCAATGCATCTGATTCTGTTTGAATTGTTCAGTCATTGAATAATGAAATATTTAACAATTAATAAACTTTTATGACAAAAATACTACGACATGTAAATGTTTTAGGTTAATTTCTTCATTATCTATACTCTTTAAAATATTAGGCTAATATCTAGAATAGCGATTTAAATCTGAATTGTTTTTTTGCGTCTTCTCTTGATTTTAGTCAGCCTCAGATGCTCAGATATGGGGGTTGGGAGAATTTAGTAGCTTCATGGTGGGGGTGCAGGACAAACGGTGTAAATCGCATGTCAATGAGGGAGACAAAGAAACCTGCTGAAAGAGATCCAGCGTGTCGGCGAGAGAGACGAAAATAAAAACGTATGTTCTTACCTTTATTTGTACACAGCAACTTATTTGGCAGTACAAATGTAAAATGTCGCAAGAATTAAGATTTTGTATTCTTCATGAGTGAGTAACAAAACCAAACGCTTGACCAAACTGCTGTTTCTTAAGCAATCAAGAATGGTAAAACAAAGACTCAGCCAACATTGGTTAAGAGCAAATATTTACAATGTTGTTATCATTATCAATTAAAAATAAACTCCAAAAATGACAGAAAATTAATAACAAAGATCGTTTTTGGATCAATAAATGTACACTAGATTCATGGGTGAGTCCCATGAATCTAGTGCTCCTAAACAGGCCAATACTGAGTGCCGTAACTGATCAACATACTAATCGATGGCACAAACAGGGAGCAAGACCCAAAGGCACTCGAGACATCAGATTGTCACGAGTATCACATATTGCTGCAGTAGCATCTTCTACCCCAAACACTGGTTCCCTACCACCGCCAATACATCTGGAGAACAGATTTGAAGTGTTAATAATGTGGGTGAGGAATCTCCAGATGTGATGAATGTGGGTGAGGGATCCCCAAACATGATCGGACACAGATCAAATTAGCCAGCAGCTAACACTGATGCTAACTGCCGCTCAAGGTCGAGCAGACAGCGGCACTCAGCTCATAGTGCAGCCGAGCCCAGGACTCAGATAGTGGGTGACTCCATAATCAGAAACATTAGCAGCAGGGATACAACTACATGCTGCATTCCACAAGCAACAGTTTCTGATGTAAACAGGGAACTTAAGAACATTCTGATGAAATATAAGACTGCAAATCGACTAATCATTCATGTGGGGAAGAATGATATTCAGAAAGAGCAGTCAGAACTCCTTAAAAGGGATTTCAATGGCACAAAAACATCTGGACAGAGTACAACTGACCACAGGACTTCATTTCAGCACCTGAATGGACATGCAGTTGACACATCCCACAAGGACAATGATAAAACCACGCAGCCACAACAACCACTGCTCACGGACACAATCCTGACTGAGTCCTGCCCACAGAGCTCACCGATAGACAGTGACGTGTTAGAACTGCTCCAAGTTTCAGCACCCAAGGACGACTTTTGGGAAAACAGCCAGGGAAGCCAGGACAACATATTACAGCCTCCGGTAACACCAGAGCAACAGCCCCTCTCACCGGACACATTATCCCTCTCTCCAGCATCCCCTCTTATGTGTTTCTCAGAGAAAATGGAGGAACTGGTGTATGCTGGAACCAAACTCTCCCACTCTTTTGCTGCGAGCCCCCAGATATCAACAAAGAAGCGGCAAGCCTCTCAACCACCAAAGCCTGTGGGCCTAGCTTGCCCTCCCCCTCCTCCTGTGAGAGCTCTTCGGCCTCTGCCACAATGCCAGGGCCCACACCCTCCTCCATCTGTTCTAGGTGAACCAAAAACAACCGATATCAGCTCTCAGTGATATGTGTCGGGTCCCTGCTATGATAACAGTGACTTTGTCAAATGTTTACAGAACAAGCGGGAACCCAGTGTGCCTGTTGCTTTCTCTATTTCTGTTTTATTACATGATAGAAAGCCTAAGGCCTTCTCAAACCATTTGGCAAACCAATTTAATCTGCTGCCTATTACACATCAAACTAAGATTACTGTAGAGACAGAAAGTAAGACTGTTAAGTTAGCACTTTTAAACATCCGCTCACTTAAATATAAATCACTTCTAGTCAACAACTTAATTACCACAAACAACCTAGATTTTATGTTTCTAAATGAAACATAGCTAGAAGACAGCTGCAGTGCAACAATCCTCAATGAAACAACCCCTCCTAACTTTAGTTTTATGAGTGTCTGCAGAGCTGTTAGGAGAGGTGGAGGTGTAGCTGCTCTATTTAAAGATGTCTATCAATGTAAGCAAGTGTCATTTGGTGATTACTTATCTTTCGAATATTTGGGTATTGTGTTAAATGGTGCTCATCGCATTCTACTTATAGTTATTTACAGGTCTCCAAAATACTCTCCAGCCTTTGTTGAGGAACTTTACAGAACTGTTATCAACAATTTCCTCAGAGTTTGACTGTTTTGCTATTACTGGGGACTTTTAACATCCACATAGATAATGCAGAATTCAATATGGCAAAAGAAATCATAACTGTTTTGAATACTTTTGATCTGACTCAGCATGTACATGGACCCACACACAATCGTGGACACACTCTAGATGTACTTATCAGTAAGGTTCTAAACATTTCATCCATTGTCATTAAGGATGTAGCGCTATCTGATCATTTCTGTATTTTCTTTGATATATTGATCTCTCCTACTGTTGAAGCTAGATCTATCTCGGTCAAAAAGCAATGCTTAAATGAGAACATTAGTGTGCTGTTTATGAAGGCTATATCTTTAAGACCAAGCATATCTGCAGACTCTGTTGATTTTCTCCTTGATTCTTTTAACTCAAAAGTAAAGAATGTTATTGATAACATTGTTCCTGTGAAAGTCACGAAGAAGAGTGGCAGACAAAAAGCACCTTGGAGAAACTCAACAGCAGTGCAAAATATGAAAAGACAATGCAGAAAAGCTGAGCGCGTGCGGCGAAAGACAAAACTTGAAATCCACTATAACATCTATAAAGATAACCTTCATGCTTTCAATGTGGAACTAGGCAAAGTTAGACAGACCTTCTTCTCAAATATTATAAACAGCAACTTAAACAACACCAGCACTCTTTTTGCTACTGTAGAGAGACTAACAAACCCCCCAAGTCAGATTCCCAGTGAAATGCTCTCAGACAGCAAATGCTGTGAGTTTGCTTCCTTCTTCTCTGAGAAAATCAGTAATATCAAAAAGGCGATCAGCACATCCTTGAGCTGCACTGGGGTAAAACAGATCAGATTACAACCTCAGAAAGTAGCTATTATGTCTGATTTCGAAGCAATTGATGGTAAAATTTTGGAAGAAACAGTACAGCACCTTAAAACATCAACCTGCTCCCTTGACACACTTCCCACATTGGGGTTGAAGCCGTTTTATTGGTCGATGCCTGACCAATGAACAACGCCAGCCAGTGCGACTTGGCGTGCGGAAATAAACATTTTTATACATATGTATGAGACAATATTTTCATTAAAATATCTTTTAACGGGTTTTTATATTACAGTAAAAGAGTATTATTGGGTGGCTGCTACATGGACCACCAAAACGGCGCAATCTGCTCTATGTAGTGACGTCACCTCGTACAAAAACATCCCATTTCATTGGCTGACTCCAACAAATAAACGACTTTACTACTCTTTTACAGTAATATAAAAACCCGTTAAAACTAATGATACTTTAATGAAAACAGGGGCGCCTGCAGGATTTTATCTCAGGGTATGCACAGAACTAGCAGAACGAGCAGCTTTGTCCCGAAATGTGCGTATTGTTTTCAGAGAAACGTGATTAATAAAAAATGAAGCCTCAGTCACGTGAATGCTTCACTTTGTGTGTCAGAATGTTTGAACCCAGACCATTAGCCTACTATACGGAAGTTCAAGTCCATTTAGTAAATATTTTAAATATATAAGCCTGTAGCCTATATTATATCATCAAATGTTCTGTCATACAAACAGTATTTAGGCTACAATAAAATAACAGCACAATTTACCTGCCTCAAACAACAGTATGTATTATTAGTATTATTATTAGGGGCCGAGCACCGATGGTGTGAGGACCCTATTGGAATTGCTCCATTTATTATTAGGGCCAAAGCCCTGTAAAGGGCAGAAGGCCCTATTGTTTTCTTAAGGATTATTATTATTAGGGGTTCAAGCACGTAGTGCTGAAACGACTTTACTACTATGCAACCGTTAGTCCGATTGACTTGAAATTTGGTATGCAGTGTCTTGGTCCAACGGGATATGATAGTCTATGAGGACATTGGCGTATCTCAAAAAACATGGCCGCCATCGGCCAATGAAATTTGAGCACCTATTAGACAAGGTTAACGGAGGCCGATCGGACTGAAACTCGGTGGACCTGTTCGACTCATGGCCCTAAAGGTCTGTAAGAATTTTGAAAGAAATCGGCCACAAGTTGGCGCTAACGAGTTTTACGCCTCAGTAATCACGTAGTGTTTCAAAGATCCACACAATATGCATATCATTTAATAGATCTCCTCATGCTGAACAATTTTGCCTCAAGAACCAATGCTGTCAATCAAATCGTTCATTAATTATTCGCAAATATGTGAAAAACCCACTTTTGCGAACTAGTCCTAGGATTTTTGCCTGATCGGAACGAAACCAGTGTAGGACAATTCTATGGACTCTCTAGATCAATAATTATATAAAAAAAAGTTGAACTTTACCCTTTGGGTCGCTATAACTGGGTCATTTATAAAATGGGTGTGGCTAAATATACCCAAAAGCCTATAAAACCTAAACGAAAACTGAGAAGTTCATGAAAATAGGTGAGCACATGCAGCATGTGACTCTAAAGAACCAATTTTTGTGCAGATCGGACCATAGGTGGCGCTATAACTGTTAAAAACCTTTTAGTTATTTACAGGTTATTTACAAACCATTTGTTTTTAATGGTTTTGGAAAAAAAATGTGTATAACTTTGGGTGTGGTCGACTTATTTTCACAGGAATCATGTCTTTAGACTCCTGAATCCTTGCCAAGTCCAACGATACCAGACTTGTCAAGTTTCGGCTTATGGTTTGTGCAACGTTGTGATTTAGCGCTAAAAAAACTTTTGCGAATATCTTCAAAACTGTTTGTCCGATCGAGACGAAACCAGCGTAAGAGACACGAAACCTAAGCTGATTAACTAAACGTTTAAGCCCAAATGTCAAAATTTTCATAGGAAGTGGCAAAAAAATCCAATCAAAGACGTTCTAGGGTCATTTTTTTATGCTCTCATATATATAAGTGTCTATAACTTCAAAACAACATGAGATATTTTCACCAAAATTGGCACACATATGTATGGGCACACTCTGAGGACACCCAAAAAAAGTGGTGGAGATCAGGCAATAGGTGGCGCTATAACTGTCAAAAAACCTTTAAAAACTATATTTTTCCTCACTAAAATGCCTGAAACTGTCATTTGGTGCCACCAGATGGCAGTAGAAGGCCACTAATATAGTTCAAGGTTATATTAGTTAACTATATAAATCCTTATAATAACATTACTATTCACATTTTGTCAAGGTTTACCACTTAATTTGTTCATTTGATATATGTTTTTGCAATTAAATAACATTGCATTTACATTGAGACCTGAAAATGATGATTTTTAAAGGGGATACCTGGAATAAGCATTTTCGAACCTATCGTTGATTTCAAATATCCATATCTGCAACAAAGTGTTTGTGTAAGCACATTTAATTAATGGAGTTAACATGGAAAATGTGCTTAAAACCATGAACAGAGACTTTTAAGATGAATATGAGCCAATGACTGGTCCTCTGTTGCCCTCTGCTGGTCAAAATAGTCATTTTGTCATACTACTCACTAATATTGTTCTATAATTCATATTTAGACATTATAAAATCACTATTATAACATTTACAAGCACACTTTGTCAAAATTCTTCACTTAATATCTATTGAAGAATTAGTATTGACAATTGTATCACATTACAATTGTGGGGAATGAGAAACCTGAAGGATACTTGCAGTAAACATTTTGTCACCCTTCATATATATATGACTAGGAGACTAGAAAAAAAAAATTGTTACCAATAATTTATTTAAAATATCTAGATGTAAAACACAAATGTGTGTGTGTGTGTGTGTGTAGCTAATAACTACTCAAGAAATGCTCAGACCTTCTTCAAGTAAGCACATGTGACATATTACATGACATTGGGCAATAGTTTTGCTTTTAAATTCATATGTAGGCAATGTAAAATCATTAAAATAACATTTCAAATTATATGTTGTCAATGTTTATAAATCCCATAGACTGACATTGGCTGTAATACTAATGATGTCCAATAGAGGGAGCCACAGGATAAGAAATCTTTCATGCGTATTCCTTTTTTTTTTAATTATTATTATTTATTTTATTTTTTTTACATCGGTTGAAATGTTATATGAATACATGCTTCAAGTGCTTTACACAAATAAGGATTGTTTATACCATCTAAATACAGAATATTGTTTGGGGGAATGCACATTTAAACAGTTCATTATACAGGTAAGTTAATCTCTGTTGTCAGAAAGACTGTCATAGGAAGCAAAGTTGTTTTCCATACGTTCTCATTTCAGCGTTGTACGCAGGAAGACAGAATGCGTTATGTATCGATGTAAGTCCACATATGTGTCTATATTCATCTGGTATATATTGTTGATGCTCTTTGTTTACTTTGGCGAGTTCTGAAAATGTAATCGTGGTCGTAATTTGCAGCTAGAAATGCGCTAATTAGCATTAGCCACGGAAGTATTATTCTGGGCCAGGTGTGTTTATTTTATGTTCGTTTCGTTGCATTACTGTATCATTGCACTTTGCATTGACTATGAAGATATGTTAAGACACAGACCTGACAGTCTAATCTGTGTGTATTGTGCATATGTTATTGGTATTATTGCAAGTCATGTTATTGCAGCTTCATAGAATATAGTTTGTCATTTTATTTCTTTATTTGTTCTTTTAGATCATTACTATAGATACTATCACCACAGATGATTATAGTGCAAATGAAAAAATATATATATATTTTTAAGCATACGTGCTTAAAGGCCTTAAATGCTTGAACCCCGGTAAATGCTGCTTGCAGTTTTAATTTATTTTTATTTTTTTTCGACTATTCGGGCACTTTTGGGGCCCTTACCATGCTCGAAAACTCATGAAACTTTGCACATACATCGGAACCCGCAGCCATCAGGGCCGGGCAGAAGCTGGTACCCGGGCTCGACAGCGCCCCCTTGAATGGGCTCCAAAAACTTGGTCCACATATCAAACACGCTTGCATGCATTAGTATGAAACTCGCTACACATATAGACCTCATTGGGCCTAACAACTTTCGTGCTGTAAGTTATACGCCAGCTCAACAGGAAGTCAGTTATTATGGGTTGTTTGAAAAACACATGCTCTGGAATTTGATATACTTCTCCTAGGCGATTAATCCGATCACCACCAAACTCAGTCAGCATGAAGTCAAGACATTGATGATGAAAAATTTTTGATATCTCGAACGGTTTGACCGTGGCGAGGCAACAAATTTATGGCGAGAAAAGGGAAACACGAAATGTGTTATAACGTCTGCATACATTGAAACTTCAGCTGTGTGTTCGCTGTAGGAGCCCGATCACATGGAGGTGACTATTGTGGGTCAAAGTTATAGCGCCACCAACTGGCAGCAGGAAGTGTCACTTTCAAAATGCTTTGAGATCACCCTCTTACTTTCACCTGATTTGCTTCAAACTTCATCAGAATAATGTCAAAACATGGCAGATGTAGACCTGTGAATGTATGTGTGATATCTTAAATATTGTTGTCATGGCAACAAGTCAAACTTTAATAATATTCTTGGGTATTTTTGAGGCTCTTAACATGCTTCAAATTGCCATCCAGTAGACATGGGCAAAGCCTTAGAAACGGGCGGGGAGCAGGGGCTCTACAGCGCCACCTTTTGACAAAAGTGTGGGGGTTAGTTTAACCTACAGTCACCAAACTTGGTACACATATTGATCTCATTAAGCCGGACAACTTTCTAATTTACACTCATTAGCTCCGACCAACAGGAAGTCAGCTATTTTGGTTTGAATGTGGAATTTTTGAATAAACAAGCTCTGAAATTTTAACTACTCCTCTTAGGGGATTCATGCAATCGCCACCAAACTTTCTGAACATGATGACAAGACACTGAAGATGCTAAAATGCAAACGATTATAGGATATCTTGAATGGTGTTGCCATGGCAACGGTTTAAAATAAGAACAAAAAGAGAAACAGGAAAAGACTTATGTTTACTAACCACGGAATTATACATCCTTTATTTCAATATAAAATAATACAAATATTATAAATAAGCACATTTTAATTCAGTTTTTCATTTCAATAAGTATATGTAAGTTAAAATTAGGCAGACAACTGCTCTTTAGTTAAAATAATTAAAATAATATTCAAATGTCGTATATAGAATAAGCACTAGAGGGCAACAAATACCTATTTTTAAACATGGTTGAGAAAACATAACAGTTTTTACAAAACTTTGTTTTTAAACACTGTTTAAAGGTATAATTATATTCAGTGGGTACTTTGTTTGGATGCATATATTTAGACATTATCAAAGACTAATAGATTTTATTATTTAAAACGTTGAATCTTCTGAAGCAACTTACTGATAAAACAGTGTCTCTCTCTCTGTGTGTGTGTGTGTGTTACAGTCTTGCAGGTTTAACCCCTTCATTGCTGTGTCCTTTTTCTGCATTATAGGATAGGAAATGTCTTAGGCCTGTCAGTGACACTTTTAATGGTTTAGAAAAATATATAATAAAAACCTTAAGACAAATACTGGACTTAGATTAACATAGACTTAGAAAATTTTGAGGTGCAAAAGAAAACTGCACTCATTTCAAAGCGACCTATGACATTCTATGACATGAAATTAATTTAACTTTAAATGATTTCATGGATGTGGCTGTTGTGGTTTGTGATCATAGGAGCATCAGCTGCTGCAGTAAATGTGGTGAGAATTTGACATAGTCCTTTTATGTTTAACTGTTTTAAATGCCCATTGCCCACCGTGCACAATTGCCCTGAAGCCACCGGGCTTTGGCCCGTCATCGCTGCGTGCAGCTATATTTAGGGCCCAAGCCACTAAGGTGCAGGGGCCTATTGTTCTCCTTAGGATTATCATTTTTTTTTTTTTTTTTTTTTTTTTTTTTCTTCAAACTTCCAGGGCTTTTGGGGGGCTTTAACGTGCTCAAAAACTTTTGAAAATTGGCACACACGTTGGAATCTGCGGCCATTAGGACGCCGCAGAGGCTGGGACCTGGGCGTGGCACGGGGGCTCGACAACGCCCCCTTGAATGGGATCCGAAAACTTGGCCATATATCAAACACGGGCCAAACAATGGCGAGAAAAAGTAAACAGGAAATGTGTTATAACATCTGCATACATTGATTGATTTTGATCAAACGTCAGCTGTGTGTTCGTTGTACAAGGCTGATCACATGGATGTGACTATTGTGAGTCAAAGTTATAGCGCCACCAACTGGCAGCAGGAAGTGTGTCACTTTCAAAATGCTTTGAGATCACCCTCTTACTTTCACCCGATTTGCTTCAAAGTTCATCAGAATAATGTCAATACACAGCAGATGTAGACCTGTGACAGGATTTTTTGATATTTTAAACACTGTTGCCATGGCAACGCATCAAACTTTAATATTAATTTTGGATGCTTTTGAGACTCTTAGCATGCTTCAAATTGCATGAAACTCGATACACACCAGCGGTGTAGTCCAGTAGACATGGGCAAAACCATATAAACGGGCAGGGAGAAGGGCCTCTATAGTGCCACCTTTTGACAAAAGTGAGGGGGTTAGTTTTACCTACAGTCACCAAACTTGGTATATGTATTGTTCTTATCAAGCCGGACAATTTTCTAATTTTCACTCATTAGCGCCGACCAACAGGAAGTCAGCTATTTTGGTATGAATGTGGATTTTTTTGATAAAACAGGCTATCAATTTTATACTACTACTCTTACAGGGTTTATACAATTTACACCAAACTTTTTAAACTTGTTGCTAAGACACTGAAGTTGTTAAATTGCAAAAGGATGTTGGATATCTCGAATGGTGTTGCCATGCGAAGATCTAGAGTTTTCGTTGGAGGGCGTGTCCGTGGCAGCCTGACAAAGTTCGATGTTTCGCCATGAAACAGGAAGTTGTTGTAACTTGGGCATACAATGTCCGATCTGCCCCAAACTTCACATGTTTTATTAGAGTCCTGGCCTGAACACATCTACATGCCAATTTTCAGTTACAGTCATAGCACCACCTGCGGGCAACAGGAAATGACATGTTTTACACTGTGATTAACTCCTCCTAGAGCTTTAATCAGATCAACATAATATTTGGTCAGTCTAATCTTAAGGCCTTTGTGACATTAAATTGCGAAGATCTAGAGTTTTCGTTGGAGGGCGTGTCCATGGCAGCCTGACAAAGTTCGATGTTTCGCCATGAAACAGGAAGCTGTTGTAACTCTGTTGTAACTGAACACATCTATATGCCAATATTCAGTTAGTCATAGCGCCACCTGCAGGCAACAGGAAATAACATGCTTTACACTGTAATTCACTCCCAGAAACACATTTCAATATGCCACAAAGTACCAAACATACTTGAAACACATTAAATCATGCAACACTTGGCTAAGTGCTAATGTATGCGATTAATGCCACAAAACAGGAAGTTGTTGTAACTCAGGCATACAATGTCCGATCTGCTCGAAACTTCACGTTTGATAATAATCCTGGCCTGAAGACATCTACATGGCAATATTCAGTTATAGTCAAAGCGCCACCTGTTGGCAGCAGGAAGTGTGGTGCTTCCAAATGACTGCGCCATATTTCTCCTCTATTTATACGCTTAAATGAATATCGCCCATTGTTCACAGTTTTCCTAAGGCCACCGGGTGGCGGTGAGTTATTGTTTTTGTTGATCCATTTCATTTATTGCCAAACTTTAATATGTGAATTATATTATTGAAATAAGCACATTTAGCATCGTCAGGCTTTTATTTGTGCTTAATGGATAAAACAACGGAGCTGCACACTCAGGTTTATGGCTGCTGTAAATTTTACTCGCCACAAGATGGCACTGTTTTCGACATTCTTGATGCTTTGAAACCTTTCCCGAAACATTTAGAGAAAAGCTTCAAATATTTAAGAGGCTTCATTTCTCCATCCCTACTCAATGGTTTTAGGCCTTTTTGCAAATGTTTCAGTCGAATTTAGCTGTTTTAGAGAGCGTTTACTCATTTTGAGCCTGTTTTTAAACATTAACTATCTGTAACGTCATTTTTCATGTGTGGAAAAAACGACGAAATTAAACTATCCAATCAGAGTTCTTTTCACCCATATCCCCCACACCTACCCATGCACGCACATACACACATTTGACTTTACAACACACAAACGCACACCTTTATTTATTCTCATTCTCTCTTGCTCTCTTAATATGTCATGAGTTTACGCAGATTTTAATAATCAATTTAAAAATTATGTAAAAATTAAAAATAGCGCCATCTCATGGTGTACGCACAGTGCGTACACTGGCTGGCGTTGTTCATTGGTCAGGCATCAACCAATAAAACGGCTTCAACCCATTTGTGTCTGTCATTTTGTTTATGTGAATGCCATTTTACACATTTGTAACTATTAATTTGCTACTTCAACTTCGTAACACGGGTGTTTTGACTGTTGTCTGTGTGTGCAAATCAAAACATCAGCTTTTCACATCAGGGCTGTAAGTGTAAATTTTAATTTACAAATACAAATACTAATACGACAATTTCTCACATTCAAATCGGCAACCTCTCGAGTTTTGCTACTGATTTACCTTCATACGACCCCTCCCCCTCCATTGGTGCGAGCAGTCAGTCATCTGTGTGTGTGTGTGTGTGTGTGTGTTTGTGGGATGGCAGAAGGTGGTGAACCCCTGAAACTTTTTGCCCTATCGAAAAAAGATAAAGTGAGGTGGCTGGTAATGTCTGATGAATGTAATCGCAAAATGGCCTTAACAATTACTTAATAAACTGCAAAATGTTACATTTTCTAATACCTCTATTTCATTCACGGATTGCTTCTATTCTGACAGAGCTGCGCGAGCTCGCAGCGCCATTTGCAGGAGTCGGAACACTATTAGCATGATCGGCAGGGTTCAAAGCGCCAAATGCAAGTAAAAATCAGCGCTAAAACGCTTATTCACAGAATAATGGATGCATGGATGTGAGAATGTGATGTGTCTTAGTGCGATCATCAAATCGCAATGGATGTGATCTAATTATAGAAATATAGTCTGACGCGCTCCACAGAGTAAACCAGCTTTCAGCTTCGATTCACAGAAAATGCTGCTCTGCAAGTGCTGTCTGTTTGAGTCGCTTATCATTTGCATTTAAGAACGCAACGTGCACCAAACATCTATACTGAGAGTGTAGTTCATAAATCTGTTGTCAAAGAAAAACGTCTTCTTGGATCTCCCTGTGGTTTTCCGTCAAAATAAAAGCTCAATGATTTAACGTTTGAAAGCAAGAAATAAAGACATCCATGAATATTAGTACTGTAATCTTATTGTTGTTTTGTAATAAATAACACATGATTATATCATATAATAACTATTTTAATATTTTATAATAACTATTAATAACTTATTTAGCTGATCACATGCTTAACTCACTTAAGTGACTGCAACTGCAAATAATTCAATTTCTGTTCTAATTATTGTTGAGCTGCAGGTTTAGGCTCACTTAAATGACTGAATTTATTTTATTTTATATAATTTTAATTTAATTAAGAAGAATTAAATTATTTATTTTAATTATTTAACCTAAAATACATATTTACTACTTTTCTAAATATTCTATGTTGCTTAGAAATAAATATATTATGTTCAAAGGGGAAAAAAAGTTGTTTTTTACCTAGACATTTTAGAACTGTAATAGCAAAACCGTGAAACCGTGGTATTTTCGCTTAAGGTTATCATACCGTCAAAATCTCATACCGGCCCATGCCTAATCACAGACAGTAATCTAGATTTGCCCGAAACCTGGCTAAAACCAGACGATTACATTACTTTAAATGAGTCTAGCCCTCAAGGTTACTATTATCAGCATGAACTACGTAGGAAAGGCAAAGGGGGAGGTGTTTCTGTAATTTATAGTAATATCTTCAGTATTACTCAAAAGTCTTTCAAATATAATTTCTTTGAAGTGATGGTGCTTTATGTAATGTAAGTGACAAATCCCATTTGACATTTGTGCTGGCTACTGTATACAGGCCACCAGGGTACCACACAGACTTTAACAAAGATTTTGCTGATTTTCTATCGGAGTTAGTACTGGCTGCGGATAAAGTCCTTATTGGTGATTCTAATATCCATGAAGATAATGAAAAACATTGGGATTAGCATTTACAGACATTCTAAACTCTATTGGAGTTAGACAACACGTGTCAGGACCCACTCATTGTCATAATCATACTTTAGATCTAATATTGTCACATGGAATCGATATTGATGCCGTTGAAATTCTGCAGCAGAGCGATGACATCTCTGATCATTATCTACAGATGGTAGTCAACCAGAATGCCTATTACCGCTGCTCTAGCCACCACAGCAAAGTCACTGCGGCAAAAATAAACCAGTCGCATTTCAAAGCCGTTTGCGAAATGACCACCAGGAGGCGCAAAGGGACATTTTGCAAATCAGCTGCAATTGTTGCATTTTGAAATGTAAGTAATGTTAGAGCTGTAGTCATAAATCAACAATAATAAAAATGCAACAGTTATGTTATATAAGGTTACTGTTACATATAGTTAAACTGAGGAGGCACAGAATAATAACAAACTAAATTTAAATGCACTGCAGCATAAAAAAAGACAAACATATATATATTAGATTTGATACAATCACACCAGTGTGAGAACGGTCAGTGCCAAAATGTCATCATCTGCTAAATTCGTTCGCTGTATGGCTTGCGCTGATCCAAAGACTGCCATGCACTCTTTTATCATTTATCTCAACTAAAGATCACAACTGTTCAGTGTTTACAGTCATATAAGGTTTATTTATGTTTCTGGTATTAAAATACACAACCTACTAGCAAATAAATAAATAAACTTTGCGCAATTCCAGCGTTATGGGTGACATTTGAAATCTGAACTTGAAATATTAATTCTCATATGTAGCCTATTCATTACCAGTACATTGAATCATCTGTTTATATTTTTCAAAACACCTGAAAATACAGTCCAGACGTCAGAAAAAAATATAAATCTTTACATTTTAGATGAGGGAAATACACAATACTAATTTAGTCTGCGCGCTAAAGCAGAAAGCACGCATAAAGCTTGCTGCAAAGCACCAGCAAAAGTAGCCTAATGATTATGAATGTGTTGGGAAAAATTAGACATTTTACTTTTTTTATTAATGTTTTCTGAGTCAGTGTCGGCTGTAAAGATGAAGTTGAGGACGCTGACTCCACAGAACAGTGGATGCGCCTTTAGAGAGAAATGCAACTTTCCTATATGGATTACATAATCAGGCAGTTGCATATTTTATTTTGATATGAATTGGTTTATTTAAAAGTAGACATTTCAAGCTTTCAATGCACATATGTGTGTGAGGCAAACATCGAAAATATGTGAAATACCGTTCGACTAATTGTTCATTTAAGCCATTAGTTGACTAATCATATTTATATTAATTTTATTTCTTAAATGCTGGAGAGAATAAACCATTATAATGAGCATTTACTTAATTGTTAGTCTATATAGCACTCAAGCTATATGGGCATATATAGAAATATTTCTCATGTCTGTGAGGCAAGCAGCGCTCCAGTTCACGCGCAAGTGATCGCGCCAGCGCCTCCATGTCATAATTATATTTGCTTCTTATTTATTAAATCCAGGCAATTGGTAGATGAAACATTGATTAAAATTAAGATACAATTTTTACAAAACGAAATTCACTTTAACCCACAGAGGTCGGCTGGTCGCGCCGGCAATACCACCTTGCTTTTTTTCTTATCAGTATGAAAGAGACTCAAAATACTCAATTTTACTCAATACTCAATTTTGCACATACAATTAAGAGTTATACACCATTTTAACCTGTGAAATATCTTCTTTTATTTGTGTACACTCAGAGTAAAAACAAAATGTTGTGCTTTTTGCAAAATAAAGAAAACTAACATGATGCGTGATCAGTCGTCTCCCTCTGAACGAAGTCCAATCTGATAGTTCTCAGAAAGTGAACTGTAACTTAGTGAATACTAATCACAAAAAATGAGACTTATGTCTAAATAAACGTTGAAATGTCAGGTTTTAAATCGTGTAAGTAAAATCAAAAACAAATATTCTCGGTTTATGTAACCTGAATGAAAAGAGAGGCATGTCAGACGTCCGTGTGTCAGCTCATTATCCACTAATTCGGCCACGCCCACGGAGCGAGCGCTATTCAGACGCAAATTCTGAGGCAATACATGTATACATCGTCACAGTCGTATATTTATTATCTTCAAAAGTGTTTATCTGCATGTTATAGCCATGGTTAGCGATCTCTGGAAGCCTCTGTTAGTTCCTGGAATGTCACATGATATGCCTGTTCTTCACTGAGTCATTTGTGGACTAAATGTGCACAGAGTGCCCTCCGGCTGCAAGTATGAATTGAAAACACAGTATACAGCGCTCATAGTGATGACAATAAATATTGAATAAATATTACTCCTCTGTATTGAAAATTGACATAAACATATGAGAATCCATCAATATTTCTCCAAATGCGCATGCTTTTAAGCTAAAAGCCCTGATAGATGTTGTTTTGTCAAAGGTAACGACTCCGTTTTTCATATTCATAACTCCTGACGCAGGCTATTAACAAATTAAGGTCACTATAAGAGTAAAACAGAGGTCAAAATGTGAAGCTTGAGTCTTCAGTGTAATGACACCTTGAAAACTGAAAAAAGCACAAATGTCAGGGCATGTCAAAACTTCTCCAGGGCCCCAAAAATCCTCAGACCCCAGAGGATTAAAGAAAGGCTTTCTACAAAACAAAACTTAATGAAGTGGTCAAAATCATGTCTGACCCACTCCATGTCTCCCAATATATTGCTTATCTTATGATGTATCCTCCTATCTTACTCATGCTGTTCACTTTTCATAATCAAATAGATGAAATTAAAAAAAAAAAAAAAAATCATTATAATAGGTCTATTTAAACATAAATATGAAACTAAGTACGTTTTCTCTAATGGCTACCAACGTGTAGGCTATAGTACAGTACAGAGAAATGTCATGTCGTGAGCTAGAGTGGATCATGAGTCGAGTCGGATCCACTATAGTAATGATAATATTTACAATAATATATTGCATTTGATAGGTGTTTCACATTGTCCCACAGCAAAATAAAAATAGTGTAGAGTAGTGTACAATGTTTTATAATAATAATTCATTCTATTTAGTATCCATTTCATTCATTTAATATTGGGGGCATCCAAGTTATTTGACATATTTGGGAAAGAAATTAAAAAGTAACGCAATAGTTACTTCCCTGGTAATAAGTAACTTTTATAATGATGTAACTAAGTTACTAACTAAGTTACTATTTGTGAGAAGTAACTAGTAACTAATTATTTTTTTAAAGTAATTTGCCCAACACTGTTCATGATCAACAATAATGCTAGCCTAATGTCTAGAATAGTGATTTTAGTGTGAATTGCGAGTTCTCTGTTTTTAGTAGACAGAGATGCTCCTCTCCTATAACAGATAGTCTGGGGGGTTGGGAGAGGCAGTTCAGTAGCTTCATTGTGGGGGAGCAGAACAATAGAGGTGTGAATCGTGCTCTTTCATATGGAGAGTGTCGGACAGCAGCCGATGATACGTTTTTTTTACTTAAAGAGCAGGCAAAGTTCCTTTCAGGATAAATCTCTAGATATGTCCATCTTGTCAAGTTATGAATATTGTGACTTTTTTTTTTTATAATAATAAGCAGGTGACATTTGGGTCACATCTGTCCAATCAGCTGCTGGTCAAATCATGTCAATCATTTTAATTTACGTCAATTTCTCTGTACAGTACTATACATGTTGTAGCTATTAAAGAAAACGTGTTTGGTTTCATATTTATATTTAATGTGAATATGTCGGGAATATGTCGGGAGACAAGGAGTGGCTCAGACATGACCACTTTTCTTTAAAGTGAATTTCGTTTTGTTTAAATTATATCTTAATTTTAGCCAATGTTTCATCAACCAATTGCCTGTGATTAATAAATAAAAAGCAAATATAGCAGACAATATAATCAGGAGGACATTGGAGGCCCCGGAGCGATCACTCGTTGCGTCTCATAAACAGGGTTGGGGAGTAACGGAATACATGTAACGGCGTTACGTAATCAGGATACAAAAATCAAGTAACTGTAATTCGTTACAGTTACGTCAAAAAACGTAGTAATCAGATTACAGTTACACTACCAGTCAAAAGTTTGGAAACGGTGGTTACGGACAGAAGGGTAGGAGTCAACAGGAATTCAACAGATGGACGTTTATTTAGAAACAGCAGGTAAAACACAGATGAGCAGGTAAGTGTGTGGTAGAATGGAACTTGTGTGGAAGATGTGATAATGTCTAGGTTACTATTGTAACCCCCGTTCCCTGAAGGAGGGAATGGAGACGTTACGTCGATACTGACGTAATGGGGTCTCGCTTGGGAGCCCAATCACCTCCAAATGGTACAAAACAAGCCAATGGGAATTGGCCAGTGAGATTTACATGCCGGGCCACACCTCCGGCATCCGGGTATAAATAGGACCGGCATACTCACTTCCATTCATATTTTGCTGAGGAGCCGAGATAGGTACCCAGTCGTTCAGCGGTGACTCAGGGCTATGGCAAGGGGACGTAACGTCTCAGTAGTAATCTAGACGTTCCCATTCAGTCAGTCACGTTCGATGTTACGTCAGTACTGACGAAATGGGGTCCAATGGAAAACGCCATAGCAACTGAGCCACGTTGCGAGTGTTAGGGAAGCAGATGCTGGCAAGCCGTGGTGTGCCCAAATGCAGGTGCTACCACAGACTCATAACCCTCCAGCGCCCGGAGTAAGCCCGAAGAGTCTTCCATACCAGTTGGATGGAGAGGACAGGGCGTTACTACAGGGAGTGGTCGAAGCTGCTGTTCCTTATCCCCGGGGAAGAGTGCTTCGGGACTCGTTTCCCACGTTTTTCAGCCATGACCAAAACGCCGGGAAAGCGTTCCCTGAGGAGGGGAAAGCTACGGAGACCACACCCTGCCCGAAGTAAGGTGACGTGTGGAAGACACATATGGACTGACCCGTGGGGCAGTAACGCATATGGAAGATCTCTGACGTAGGTCCTACCTTCTGGGAGGAACTCAAGCGCTCAAAGACAGGGCAGAGCAGAGCCGCCCAGGGAAAGACACAGGTTTACCGTTAGGGAAACCGTACCGTGGATAGACACATATGGGTTTACCCGAGGGGAATCACATCATACGGGCATCAAGCCCAGTACAAGGGCTGACTAGTCGGGCATGCACACAAGTACTGGACCTGGCACCAGACGCCTCCGCCGTGTCTGGCTGCCACAGGATGCAGGAGGAACTCCACAGGGTTCACCATGTGGGAAACTGAACTGAGGAGCAGAAAAAATGCTTGCATTCCCTCGGCCGAGGGAAATGGCACAAGCAAGCGAACACCCGTAGCTATCTACGTGTAGACAGCACACGGGTGGACACCGGGTCTACTCTGAGATTATAATATCTTGCGAATGTGTTCGGTGTCGCCCAGCCTGCAGCTCTGCAGATGTCTGCTACAGAGGCGCCGTGCGCCAACGCCCAGGAGGAGGCAACACCCCGAGTGGAGTGAGCCCGCAACCCGAGGGGACACGGCTTACCTTGGGACTGGTACGCAAAGGCAATGGCATCCACTATCCAGTGGGCCAACCTCTGTTTGGAGACAGCCTTTCCCTTCTGCTGACCTCCAAAGCAAACAAAGAGCTTATCAGAGCTTCTGAAGCTCTGCATGCGGTCCACGTAGAGGTGCAGGGCAC
Organism: Hypophthalmichthys nobilis; assembly: GCA_037950665.1. Classification (NCBI taxonomy): domain Eukaryota; kingdom Metazoa; phylum Chordata; class Actinopteri; order Cypriniformes; family Xenocyprididae; genus Hypophthalmichthys; species Hypophthalmichthys nobilis. The sequence continues at coordinate 22,633,323 of CM075469.1, forward strand.
GAACGGGACGCAGCAACGCTAGGGCTGGGTCTGGCTCCTCCAGGGGCAGTGCTTGCAAGTTCACCACCTGGTCCTGGAAGGGAGTGGTGGGAACTTTGGGCACATATCCAAGCCGGGGTCTCAGGATAACGTGAGAGTAGGCCGGCCCGAATTCTAGGCACGATTCGCTGAGCGAAAATGCTTGCAGGTCCCCAACCCTCTTAAAGGAAGTGAGCGTGGTCAGGAGCACTGTCTTCAACGAAAAATGTTTCAGCTCGACTGACTCCAGGAGCTCGAAGGGAGCTCTCTGTAGACCCGTCAGAGCAACAGAGAGGTCCCAAGAGGGAATGAGGCGAGGCCTAGGGGGGTTCAACTTCCTGGCACCTCTGAGGAACCTGATGATCAGGTCGTGGTTCCTTAGTGACCTGCCATCGACCACATCGTGATGTGCTGCGATGGCGGCCACATAGACTTTCAAGGTGGAGGGGGACAGCCTCCGCTCCAAACCATCTTGAAGGAAGGAAAGCACGGCACTGACCGGGCATTTCTGGGGGTCTTCCCATTGGGAAGAACACCACTCAGCGAACAGGCTCCAGTTCATGGCGTAAGAGCGCCTTGTAGAGGGGGCTCTGGCCGAAGTGATAGTGTCAACTACCGCGGGCGGTAGGCCATTTAAGTCCTCCGCGTCCCGTCCAGAGACCACACGTGGAGGTTCCAGAGGTCGGGACGTGGGTGCCATATGGTGCCCTGCCCCTGAGAAAGGAGGCCCTTCCTCAGGGGGATGCGCCAGGGATGGGCTGTCGCGAGGAGCATCAGTTCTGGGAACTAGGTCCGGTTGGGCCAGTACGGCGCAACTAGCAAGACCTGCTCCTCGTTCTCCCTGACCTTGCACAGTGTCTGTGCGAGAAGGCCCACTGGGGGAAACGCATATTTGCTAGGCCCTGGGGCCAGCTGTGTGCCAGTCCATCAGTGCCGAGGGTCCCCTCGGTCAGGGAGTAAAACAACTGACAGTGAGCGGATTCCTGAGAGGCAAACAGGTCTACCTGTGCATCCTCGAATCGGCTCCAGATCAGCTGGACCACCTGGGGGTGGAGTCTCCATTCTCCCAGGAGCGTGAGCTGTCATGAGAGCATGTGGGCCGCACGATTGAGCTCGCCTTGGATATAAATTGCGCGCAGCGACCTGAGTCGGCGCTGACTCCAAAGAAGGAGATGGCGGGTGAGTTGCGACATGCGACGGGAGCGTAGACCACCCTGGTGGTTGATGTACGCTACGGTTGATGTGTTGTCCGTCCGGACCAGTACATGCTTGTCGTGCAGCAGCGGTCGAAACCGGAGCAGGGCAAGGAGTACTGCTAGCAACTCGAGGCAGTCCACGAACCCGACGCCAACTGGCCACTGCATACGGCACCCCAGCCGGTGGTGGAGGCATCTGTTGTGACAACAACATGCCTGGACACTTGTACTAGGGGCACTCCGGCCTGTAGAAAAGCAAGGTCCGACCACGGGCTGAATGTACGGCAACAACTTGGTGTGATGACCACACGGAGAGAGCCATGGCTCCATGCCCACCTCGGGACTCGGTTGTGAAGCTAGTGCTGAAGCGGTCTCATATGAAGCAATCTGAGCGGCGTGACCACGGCTGCGGATGCCATATGCCCTAGGAGCCTCTGAAATTGTTTCAGTGGAACCGCTGTTTTCTGCAAGAACGAGTTCAGGCAGTTGAGCACTGACTGCGCACGCTCGTTGGTGAGACGCGCCGTCATGTTGACCGAGTCCAGCTCCACACAGAGAAAAGAGATGCTTTGCACGGGAGAGAGCTTGCTCTTTTCCCAGTTGACCCGAAGCCCCAAATGGCTGAGGTGACTGAGCACCAAGTCCCTGTGTTCGCACAACTGCTCTCGCGACTGGGCCAGAATGAGCCAGTCGTCAAGGTAGTTGAGTATGCGAACGCCCACTTCCCTGAGCGGGGCAAGGGCACCCTCCACGACTTTGGTAAAAATGCGAGGTGACAGGGACAGCCCGAAGGGTAGGACTTTGTACTGATATGCTCGACCCTCGAACGCAAAGTGTAGAAACAGTCTGTGTCGAGGGAGGATCGAGACATGAAACTATGCGTCCTTCAGGTCGATCGCTGTGAACCAATTCTGGGCGTGAACACACGTGAGGATGCGTTCAGTTCTTGCAGGAGCCCTGGCTCAGAACTACCCTCGTGCAGCTCCTTGATAGCTTTCGCCTGATGGACCTGCAAGATGGCCATGGCGTGCAAGGCAGAGGCCGCCTGTCCAGCGACAGAGTAAACCTTAGCAGCGAGAGCTGCTGTCGTCTTACTTGCCGGTTTCTGGCAGTAAAAGGTGCCTTCCACGTCTTCTGAATCCCCTCATGCATCTCCGGGAAAAAAGGCACTGAGGCGGGACGTGGCTGAGAACCACGCCCCACACCCAGAAACCAATCATCCAGCCGCGAGCGCTCGGGACACAGTGGAGGGTACCACTCGAGCCCGATGCCTGCGGTAGCCCGGGCAAGCATGGCCGTCAATTCTGAATCCGACTCCGCCTGAACGACCACCCAGGAGGGCGGAAGTTCGGTGTTCTCATTCTTAGAGTCCAAAAGCCCACTCCCCGATGCAGTGATTGACATCTGATCCTCATCTGGAGTGCCGGAAGTGACACGGGGAACCTCTGTAGAGGGTCCCGCGGCAGCAGCCGGCAACTCGACGCCACATGGCGTGCTAGAGAAGTGGGAGGTTTGTGGGGGTGGGCACGACGAAGAAGCTCCCACTGTGACCCTCAGATCTCCCAGAGTACTAACCAGACCAGCAGCTTTTGGAGCTGCGGGTGACTGGGTAGCAGCAGAGGGGACTCGTGCCTCCGTGTTAAAGAAGGAGAGTCACGACCGCAACGCCACACAGTGAGGGCATGTGCCATCCATGAGCGCTGACTCAGCATGCTGTTTACCCAGACAAGTGAGACAGCGATCATGGCCGTCAGATGAGGTCAGGAAACGACCGCATCCAGAAACACACGGACGAAAAGACATCTTGAAAAAGACGCTGATTAGCCGTGCTTGCTCTTTTAGAATACTCTACCAGCTGAAGCACACAGGGATGAGCGCCACACCGTCCTGTATCAGCGCGCTGTCACACACCCACCGCTGAACGTGCCCTCCCACCAGCCACAGAGAGATCGCGAGCTGCAGCCACCAGAACAAAACCAATAAAAGCAATGAGAATTGCTGTTTAAGGAGATCACTCCAAACAATTAAAATTGCTGTTTTTGCTCTTTAGAACGTTCATTCAGGTAGATGAAGGTGAGAGAACAACCACAACCGATCAGCTCCGAAGCAAAAGTATGAATGGAAGTGAGTATGTCGATCCTATTTGTACCCGGATGCCGGGGGTGTGGCCCGGCATGTAAATCTCACTGGCCAATTCCCATTGGCTTGTTTTGTACCATTTGGAGGTGATTGGGCTCCCAAGGGAGACCCCATTACATCAGTATCGACGTAACGTCGAACATGACTGACTGAATGGGAACTGAAGTACTAATACTGTTCTTGGTCTTGCAGATTGGTGGGTAGCAGATGGCAGTTGGTGGTAGCAGAGTGGACGAACGGAGACAGTAAGTGAACTAACACATAGATGACGAAGCACAGAGACTGGGGAAACACGCTGGAGTGGAGAAGGTAAGTATCAACGAAGTCTTGTAGATTAACAGAGAGTCCTGATGCATAAACGAGACCGGACAATGACTGAGGTGAGTGCTGTGCTTAAATATCTGTGGTGATGGGGTACTGATGAGAAACAGGTGCGTGTGATTAAAACTCTGGTGAGGGAGTGCGCTGTGATTGGCTGGTGATGGAGCCTGGCGGGTCTGTGACAGTACCCCCCCTCCACGGCCCGCTTCTGAGGGCCGAGGACCCCGACGTCATGGTGGTCGTCCTCTTCCACGGGGAGCAGGTCGATCAGGGTGAGTTGCGTGGAAAGTGTCGAGTAGAGAGGGATCAAGGATGTCGTTTCTGGGTACCCATGAGCGTTCCTCGGGACCATAGCCTTCCCAGTCCACCAGATATTCCAGTAGACCACCACGGCGCCGGGAGTCCAAGATCTCATTGACTTGATACGCGGCTCCATCCTCCAGGATGAGAGGAAGGGGGGGCTCCACGCCAGGCTCTGTGGAAACAGAAACAGAAGGGTGGTGAGGTTTGAGGAGTGATACGTGGAAGGTAGGGTGAGTTCTGTATTGTGGAGGTAGTTGGAACTGATAGGTGACCGGGTTGATCTGCTTCTTGATGGTGAAGGGACCAATGAATCTGGGACTGAGCTTCTTGCAGGGCAGACGCATTCTGATGTCCTAAGTAGACAGCCAGACCTTCTGACCTGGTTGATAGACTGGAGCGGTGGAGCATCTCTGGTCAGCTGTCATCCTGCGTCTGCGCAGAGCTCGTTGTAATTGGTGGTGAGCTGCGTCCCAGACCCTCTCGCTCTCTTAGAACCAGTAGTCAACAGCTGGTACATCCGACGGTTCCCCTGACTAGGGGAAGAGAGGGAGTTGGTAACCGAGCACGCACTGGAAGGGAGTGAGTCCAGTGGTAGATTGACGAAGGGAGTCCTGTGCGTACTCGGCCCAACCCAGGAACTGGTTCCAAGAGTTCTGGTGGCCGTGGCAGAAGGTACGTAGGAATCGCCCAATCTCCTGGATCTTTCTTTCCGTCTGCCCGTTCGACTGCGGATGGTACCCAGAGGAGAGGCTTACGGTCACACCTAGGAGGGAGAACAATGCCTTCCATACTCTTGGGATGAAATGGGGTCTACGGTCAGAAACTATGTCTTCTGGAATACCATAGTATCTGAAGATGTGGTTAAACATGAGTTCTGCAGTTTCCATCGCTGTAGGTAGACCCTTGAGGGGAATCAGTCGACAGGACTTGGAAAACCTGTCAGTAACCACCAGGATACAGGTATAGTTGTCGGAGACAGGTAGGTCGGTGATGAAGTCAACTCCTAGGTGTGACCAGGGTCTGTTGGGAACGGGCAGAGGATGGAGTTTGCCGGATGGTAGATGGCGAGGGCTTTTGGAGATGGTGCACTCCTGGCCAGTGCCTCCACTCTTCAAGGGCCAGTTTGATGGCTAGAAGTTCCCTGTTGCCGATGTCGTAGTTTCTCTCAACCGGGCTGAGTTTGCGGGAGAAGAAGGCACATGGATGGAGTCTGGCTGGATTCCCCTGCTGCTGCAAGAGCACTGCTCCAACTCCGATGGTAGATGCGTCTACCTCCACGACGAAGGGTTTCTCTGGGTCGGGGTGAACGAGGAGCGGTGCGCTGGTGAATGCTTCTTTCAGGGTGTTGAAGGCTTCGTTGGCCGCTGGTGACCAGGACAGAGACTTGGGCTTGTTTCGGAGGAGGTTAGTAAGTGGAAATGTTATGGAGCTGTAATTCTGGATGAATCTTCGGTAAAAGTTAGCAAATCTGAGGAATCTCTGGAGTTCCTTGATGGTGGATGGAGTGGGCCAGTTCTTAATGGCTGACACCTTCCCCTCGTCCATTTGGATGCCGCTGCTGATGTTATATCCAAGGAACTACACTGAGGGTTGATGGAAGGAGCACTTCTCCGCCTTGAGGAATAGCTGGAACTCTCTCAGGCATTTCAGGACCTCCGCAATGTGATGGCGGTGTTCGGCCATGCTCCGGGAGTAGATCAGTATATCATCAATGTAGACCAGGACAAACTTGTGGAGGAACTCCCAGAGCACCTCATGGATGAAATCCTGGAATACAGAGGGGGCGTTGACCAATCCATACTGCATGACACAATATTCATAGTGGCCAATAGGGGTCACAAAAGCTGTCTTCCACTCGTCCCCCTCACGTATCCTGATGAGGTTGTAGGCGCTGCAGAGGTCCAACTTGGTGAAAACAGTGGCACCGCGGAGATGTTCGAGGGCCGCTGGGACGAGGGGAAGAGGATAGCGGAACTTAACGGTTATCTTGTTGAGGGCACGGTAGTCAATACAAGGCCGCAAGCCTCCGTCCTTTTTGGCCATGAAGAAGAAGCTCAAAGCAGCAGCGGAAGTGGAAAGACGAATGTAACCTTGACGTAAAGCCTCTTCGATGTACTCCTCCATGGCCTTCTGCTCAGGGATGGATAACGGATATATTTTCCCACGGGGCACTGACTCACCCAGAAGCAGATCAATGGCACAGTCCCATGGCCGATGTGGAGGCAGCATGGAGGCTTTCTTCGGGCAGAAAATATCACTGAAGGGGGCGTAACAAGGAGGGATATCCATAGAACGTTTCTCTACTGGACTTTCTATGGAGGTAGTACAGAGAGGTAGCGACTCGGGAAGAGGAGTGGGAGGCTGAGGCAGGAGAGGGAAACAGGAAACAGTTATCGCCCCACATTTCGCCGGTTTTCCAAGAGATGATGGGATTATGCTGCTCTAGCCATGGGCGCCCTAAAACCACATCAGCGGTGGATTCTTCCAGAACCAGGAGATGTTGATGTTCCACGTGTAGTAATCCAACTTGCAGTTTAACTGGACCAGCACACAAATTAACCCGTTTACAGCTGAGTGGTTTGCCAGTCACAGAGTGGATCTGGTAGATGGACGGCGTAGATGTGGTCTTGAGCTTGAGCTGGCGGCAGAGGGCACCAGAGATAAAGTTGCCGGCTGACCCGGAGTCGAGGAGAGCACTGACTGGAATGGAAATATCGGCAGCAGTAAGCATTACAACAGTGGTGAGTGGCTTCATTTTCTTAATGGAGGGAATAACGGCACTCACCATGGGACGAGGAGGACGAGTGGGGCATGTGGAGATGACATGTCCAGCTGCTCCACAATATAAACATAACCCCCGGGTCAGTCGCCTCTGCCGCTCAGCGAAAGTCAGCCTATTATTCTCCATTTGCATGGGTTCGTGGACTGGTTCTGGAGGGCTGACGGGTTCTGGCTGGCGGAGTGATGGTGTGCATAATGACTGGCCCCGGTGTTCTTCAAGACACGACTGCATACGAGTGGCGAATCTGATGGAGAGTTGGATGAAATGTTCAAGCCCGATGGAATCCTCGTATGCAGCGAGATGCAGCTGCACTCTGGGATCCAGACCCTGATGATAGGTAGTGAGCAATGATTGTTCATTCCATCCACTGGCTGCAGTGAGAGTCCTAAACCTGAGGGCATAGTCGTTAACAGACATTAAACCTTGTTTTAAATGGTAGAGTTGCTCACCAGCTGACGAATCTCCAGCGGGTCTGCCGAAAACTTCCTTGAAGTGAGTGATGAAGCTGGTAAGAGACTGAGTAACAGGTCTGTTTTGCGACCAAATAGTTTCTGCCCATTGTAGTGCACGACCATTTAACTGGGATATAATAAAAGCTACCTTGGAGCGATTGTAAGGGTATAATAGCGGCTGCATCTCCAGGACCAGTGAGCACTGCAGGATGAAGCCGTTGCAGTCCTCCGCCCAAGCCAGAGAAGGGCGCTGGTTTAACCATGGGACTGGCATACACCGGTGGTGAAGGAGTGACTGCGGAGTTGACGGAAGTGAGTGCTGGTGGGGATGTTGGTGGATTGCCGGTGAGTACTCGATGGAGACCATCCACAAGATCTTGAAAGGGATCCGGAGAGCTCATGCTGTATGCTGTTTGTGTTGGTCCAGTCTTCTGTTACGGACAGAAGGGTAGGAGTCAACAGGAATTCAACAGCTGGATGTTTATTTAGAAACAGCAGGTAAAACACAGATGAGCAGGTAAGTGTGTGGTAGAATAGAATATGAGATGTGATAACTGAAGTACTAATACTGTTCTTGGTCTTGCAGGTTAGTGGGTAGCAGATGGCAGTCGGTGGTAGCAGAGTGGACGAACGGAGACGGTAGGTGAACTCACGCACAGAGACTGAGGAAACACACTGGACTGGAGAAGGTCTTGTAGATTAACATAGAGAGTTCTGATGCATAAACGAGACCGGACAATGACTGAGGTGAGTGCTGTGCTTAAATATCTGTGGTGATGGGGTGCTGATGAGAAACAGGTGCGTGTGATTAAAACTCTGGTGAGGGAGTGCGCTGTGATTGGCTGGTGATGGAGCCTGGCTGTTCAGAAAATCAGCATATTGGAATGATTTCTGAAGGATCATGTGACACTGAAGACTGGAGTAACGATGCTGAAAATTCAGCTTTGCCATCACAGGAATAAATTACTTTATAAAATATATTCAAACAGAAAAGTTATTTTAAATTGTAATAATATTTCACAATATTACTGTTTTTACTGTATTTTTAATTAAATAAATACAGCCTTGGTGAGCAGACGAAACTTCTTTTAAAAACATTAAAAATCTTACCGTTTCCAAACTTTTGACTGGTAGTGTACATTTTGAAAAAAGGGGGGATACTATCAGGATTACAATCGTTTCATTTAAAACTAAATAAATCATTATTTTTCCATAATAGTTTTTAAAAGTAACCAAAATACTAAACATTAAAATTAAAGCGAAACAAACATGAACATGTGACTTTTATATTTTTAAGCTCTAAACAACAACAATAATAATATTGCAATAGATAATATCAGATTTATCAGATTTTAAAAATATTTTTATTGTTGAGACCCATTCAAAAGTATGGAATTTGTAAAATTTAAAAACTTGCAGAAATTCAGAAGAAATAATTAAAATTAAATTTAAAAGCGCAATTTATTTACAGTAAAGTTGCCCCCCCCTCCCCCGTTTCTTTCTTTCTTTTTTTTATACATGTGACCTTGAAGTAATCCAAAAGTAATCAGATTACATTACTTTCATATTGTGGTACTTGGATTACGTTACTGAATACTTTTTTTATGAAGTAATTTGTAACCGTAACGGAATACATTTTTAAAGTAACCCTCCCAAGCCTGCTCATAAATGAACCGAAACTCTCACAGACATGAGAAATATATCTACAGAAAACTTCAAATGTCTACTTTTAAACAAAACAATTCAAAAGGAAAATAAATAGGCCACTCTCTGATTATGCCAACAAAGCCGGGACTCTGATCGCTGAATGCAGTCTCTGAAATCTTGCAGTGTAGTCCACAAGGCCATATAATCGGGGTAGGCTATCAATACAAGTCTGTGCAAAGCCTAATTGATTTTTATACCGGCATGTTTTATATTTTTATTATGAAATATTTTCATTATTAATTAAAGTATGCTGATCATAACAACCTACTGTATTTCATTCTTAATATCATGAAGCAAAAACACAAATGCTGCTGAATCGGTTAGCAAGTCCTGACGTCTTAATTTTACGATCTTTTAGTTTAATTTATTTCAGTGTTAATGTTTCAGTTAATTAATCTACTACAAATGAAAAGAAAACAAAGTATAAGAGACAACCTATTGAATTGCATTTCTAATTATAGGCCTACATAAAAACTGAGCTTAAATTCGATGCAAATAATAAACGCCTACATTTATTTTCAGTTCTACATTTGTTCTGTAATTTCAGCACCTTGATTATGAATTCGTTTAACTACAGTGTTTCAATTGAATTTATCTGCTACCACAGCTCTCAACGAGCCGAGGCAGATTAATACTTGAGAGAATGAACTGACACATTTACTTTCTAATTTACTTTCTAACTATTATTCTGGTTGGCTACCTACTGTAGTCTCGTGTATACTACATTTAGCCAGGGCTGCAAAACCACCTCTCTGCCACAAATATGGTAGAACTATCACTTCTACCACTAAAGATTGCTTTATAAATAATCTTCCTGATCAGTTTCATTGCCCTAGCATACCAGATAGCTTAGAAGAACTCGATGTTGCAACAGAAACTATTGAGACTCTCTTTTCCAGCACACTAGACTCAGTTGCTCCTGTGCGCTTAAAGAAGATTAAGGAAATTAGTCCAACACCGTGGTCCAACGAGCACACTCGGCCCTTAAGAGAGCAACCAGAAAAATGGAGCGCAGCTGGAAGAAATCAAAACTAGAAGTTCTTCACATTTCTTGGAGAGAGAGAATGATTGAGTACAGAAAGGCCTTAAAAACTACTAGATCTGCTTATTTTTCAAAACTTTTAGAAGAAAATAAACACAACCATAAGTATTTATTTGATACAGTGGCTAAATTAACAAGAAATAAAGCTTCAACTTCTGATGTTTCCAAAGAGCACAGCAGTAATGACTTTATGAACTTCTTTACTTGCAAGATTGACAATATTAGAGAGAAAATTATAACCATGCAACCGTCTAATAATGTATCGCTTCAGACTGTGCATTGTAGTATCCCTGAGGAACAATTCCATTCATTCGCTGCTATAGAAGAGGAAGAATTGTCTAAACTTGTTAAATCATCGAAATCAACAACATGTATTTTAGACCCTATGCCGACTAAGCTATTGAAAGAGATGCTTCCAGAGGTCATAGATCCTCTTATTAATATCGTTAATTCATCTTTATCACTAGGATACATATCGAAAACTTTTAAGCTGGCTATTATCAAACCTCTTATTAAAAAACCACAACTTCATCGTAGAGAATTAGTCAATTACAGGCCGATCTTGAATCTACCTTTTCTGTCAAAAATACTAGAAAAGGCAGTATCATCGCAACTATGTTCCTTCTTGGAAAGAAATGGTATCTGTGAAGATTTCCAGTCAGGATTTAGACTGTACTATAATACTGAGACTGCTCTCATTAGAGTTACAAATGATTTGCTCTTATCATCAGATCGTGGTTGTATCTCTATATTAGTGTTACTAGATCTAAGTGCTGCTTTTGACACTATCGACCACAATATTCTTTTGAATAGACTCGAAAATTATGTTGGCATTAGTGGAATTGCATTGGCATGATTCAAATCATACTTATCTGACCGTTATCAGTTCGTAGTAGTAAACAAAGATGTCATATCGATCACAAGTTCAATATAGAGTACCGCAAGGCTTAGTACTAGGACCGTTGCTTTTCACTCTGTACATGCTACCCTTGGGAGATATCATTAGGAAGCATGCCGTTAGTTTTCACTGTTACGCTGATGATACTCGGCTCTATATTTCTTTGCGCCCTGACGAAACTTACCAATTCAACGGAATGCATAACTGATATAAAAAATTGGATGACTAGTAATTTCCTACTACTAAATTCAGAAAAAACAGAGATTCACATAGTAACCTAGAATACTGTCTAACAGTTGATGGCTGCTCTGTTAAGTTTTCGTCGTCAGTTAGGAACCTGGGTGTGCACTTTGATACCAATCTTTCATTTGAAAGCCACATTTCTAGCATCTGTAAAACCGCATTCTTCCATCTTAAAAATATATCTAAGATACATATGCTCTCAATGACAAATGCGGAACAGTTAGTTCATGCGTTCATGACCTAAAGGCTAGATTTCTGTAACGCTCTACCGGGTGGTTTCCCTGCTTGTCTGATAAACAAACTACAGATGGTCCAAAATGCAGCAGCTAGAGTTCTTACTAGAACCAGGAAGTATGACCATATTAGCCCGGTTCTGTCAACACTCCATTGGCTCCCTATTAAAACATCCTATAGATTTTAAAATCTTGCTAATTGCTTACAAAGCACTAAATGTTTTAGCTCCCCAGTACCTGAGCGAGCTCTTAATGCATTATAGTCCTTCACGTCTATTGTGATCTCAGAATTCAGGCCAGTTGATAATACCTTGAATATCCAAATCAACCGGAGGCAGTAGATCCTTTTCGTTTTTAGCACCTAAACTTTGGAACAGTCTTCCTAGCATTGTTCGGGAAGCAGACAAACTTTGTCAGTTTAAATCTAGACTAAAAACACATCTCTTTAACCTGGCATACACATAACACACTATCTACTTCTATAATTCAAATCATGTAAATTGTTAGGATGTATAAATTAGGTCAGCCAGAACTGGGAACACTTCCCATAACACCTGATGTACTCGCTACATCATAAGAAGAATGGCGTCTACGCTAATATTAGTCTCTCTCTGTTTATCCCGAGGTTTGCCATAGTCTGCCAGATCTAGGCCGTATCCAGTTGAGATGAAGGACCTGCGCCTAGACACGATGAAAACGCAGCCCTGAAGTGTCAACTTAACTATCCCCTGCAAAGGCCTCCTTCCCTTTCCTTTTTCTATGTATAGATAAAACTTTATCAAAATTATTTATTACAAATTTTTCTGTATAATGTGGACCAGACAAGTAATTTGGCTATATCACAAAAAGACCAAGCGTCTGCATACATACACATTCAAACGCTCAAACCTATAGACTAAACACGTAAATGAATGGCAAGTATGCATTAAAGGTCTTCGGTTTTCAGTAGGAAAGGTGTCATTTAAGCAGCCCCTAAGTTAATCATTAACAATTTTTACAACTGAAGTGATTCAATCAAAAACCTACTTTAGCTCGATAATAAAATTTTCTTAGAGCTGCTGTAAAGCCAAAACAATCTCTGTCAATTAATTTTCCTATTATCACTGTGAAGCTGCTTTGAAACAATCTGTATTGTGAAAAGCGCTATATAAATGAAGATGACTTGACTTGACTTGAATTCATTCTAAACAGCAAATGCATACACGTATGCTTACATTTACTATATGTGGTGGGCATGTGATTTTTAAAAAATCGTTTTGATAGTACTTTTTTAAATCTCCACATGGTGTAGTTGACGCGAAAACGAGCTGTGATACGTCCACTCCATAACATGTGAAAATTTATGGTTATAGCACCACTTGGCGGTCAAGAGCAGAAATGAATTTCCCGCCACAAACCACGACGGTACCTGTGACAACAAAAAACGCATTCTGGTTGAGTGCCATCTGTATAAGCTAGGTATTTTAGATTATAAAGTTTTAAAGGGAACCTATTATGCCCCCTTTTACAAGATGTAAAATAAGTCTCTGATGTCCCCAGAGTGTGTACGTGAAGTTTTATCTCAAAAAACCCCACAGATAATTTTTAATAGCATGTTAAAATTGCCACTTTTTGGGTGTGAGCAAAAACGCGCTGTTTCAGTGTGTGCCCTTTAAATGCAAATGAGTTGCTGCGCTTCTAAGTGGGCGGAGCTTCAAGAGCTCGTTCTCCGGTGTCAGGAGTCAGTCAGGATGCAGAAACTGTGAATATATGCTGCATGGAGATAGAACAGGTATAGTTTAGTTTAATTACGATTATAACTTGTATTGTCTTGTTGTTTTTATCCACTATATTAGTACAAGCCTGTTTACCGATGAGTTTTATAACATTTATTGTACTTCACACAAAATAAGAAGCGTCTGTTTTCACTCTAGAAAATCTCTGTAAGAGCTTAATAAAACACAGTGCAAGTGTGCATTAAAATATTATCCATAAGCTCTCTCTCTCTCTCTCTCTCTCTCTCTCTCCTTTGCATTATCATCAACATACATAGCGAAGTACACAGAAACACTCGTTACAACTAACAGTAAACAAATATATAAAGACCTTATGCCTTTTCGGGTGGTGCTTAATAAACTGGTAAACTTTATATCCGTAAATCAACTCCGATGAACTGTAATAAAGTGCTCTCACCTTCATTACTGCCGTATCCAGTATCACTCTGGAGACTGTAAGCTGGATCACAAACAGTTTACTGATCTATCCTTGAGTAACAAATTTTTAGCACAAGCTCTGTTTTGTATTGTCCCTTTGTATTGAAATTCGTTCAAACAAAATTAATCCACCTCGTCTTCAGCGGCTCAGATTTAGGGAGTAAATTGAGAGAGCTATGTGGATTAATCCATCCAACACCTAAAACGCTTGAGAGACATTCTCGTCAGTGCAGCAATGGCGGACTACGTACAACTCGCTGTGAACTCGCTCAGGGCGGTTCTATGTTAAAAAGGCAGTGTCTGTCAACATTCGTGGGTGGGGCCTGTGGGTAATGTGACATCACATTGCCAGGAACCTGCAAACGGCTTGTTTCGAGTCACTGCTTATAATTTATGGGGATTAAAAAAAAAGGAGTGGTTGGAATTTTTATCATTATAGGGTGGTTGTGTACACACACTGCCAACACACATTTATGTCCAAACACCATGCAAAAGTGAATTTTGCATAATAGGTCCCCTTTAAATATGGATATTTTTCTTACAAAAACTCATTGCTTCACTTCAGAAGGCCTTTATTAACCCCCTGGATGGATGGATGCATTTATGATGGATGGATGCATTTATTTTTCTTCAAAACAGGCCCCCCATTCTCTAACATTATAAATCTTTGGAGAGCAAGGATATTTTTAAATATGTCTTTGATTTTGTTTGTCTGAAAGAAGATGAACTATCCCTTTAAGTACTTACCCTCATGTCGTCCCAGACCCGTAAGACCTTCGTTCATCTTCGGAACACAAATTAATATATTTTTGATGAAATCTGAGGGTTTCTGAACCACACATAGGCAGCAACATCATTGCACATTTTGAGGTCCAGAAAGGTATTAAAGACCTTGTTAAAATAGTCAACGTGATTACAGTGGTTCAACCTTAATGTTACGGAGCAACGACAATACTTTTTGTGCGCAAAAACAAAACAAAAATAACGACTTTATTTAACAATTTGAACTGTTGTCATATGCAGTTGACATAGTAAACGCAGTAGGGTTGTGCCAATAGACGATAGTATTGTGTATCGGCGATAGTCAGACATATTGCTGAGGGCTGATGCCTTTGACGATATCAAGACGATAATGGGTCATTTTTCCATTAATCTATATTATTATTAGTATTAGTATTATTGTTACTATTATAAAGCTATTATTATTATTATTATTATTATTAAATAAACATTAGGACCTACAATTCATTTGCCTTGCTTAATTTTATAACGACATCACCACATAACCACACTTGCGACACCGACGCACATATGAGGATTGAATACTCCTCAATGAAAACGTTTTTAAAAAATGCTACAAAACTACATTCCACATCAAAATTGAATTGCAAGGCAATCCATTCACAAATTGTTAATAGTGCTTGTTATAAAAGAAATGCATCATTCTTACACAGTTGTTTAAGCCAAGATGAAAACGGCATTTCTGTTTGCCAGCATTTTTTGTTTCCATAGCATATTCACAAAATATTTAATGACATTAATAACACTAATAACAATACAATTACAAATAATTATTATTAATTATATTATCACTAAAATTATAGGCTATAGGCTTAGCTAACAGTTTTTAGGTCCGAACACAGCAAATCAGTCGTCTGTGAAAATCAAAAGCAGCTTCAAACAACGCCTTAAAAAACGTAGTTTAACAAGAAATAGTGATTCTTCTCATTTTTCACTGTCATTACTGTAGGCTATGGTCAGCGAGAAATAGCCTATAAGAAAAATATTAAGCCAGTAAACTAAGATATAGAGTACCGTTATCAGCACTGAGGTAGATTCATCTCGTCGTCTCTGATACCCCCTTTCCACCAGCACGAACCAGGTGCTAGTTCAGAGCTAGTGCTAGTGCCAGTTCGGAGTTGGTTCAACTGACGAGCCTTCTAAGAACCAGTTTTCCTTTCCACAGGCTAGAGAGCCAGCACAGAGCCAGGTTTTACTGCACTGTATACGTCTCATATTTCACAGCAAAGCTAGCGCTGAAGCGCCAAACACAAACACGCCAAGCTTGTTCGAGACGCATCGGCTTCTCGCAGAGCGATCGGCGCATGACATCAAAGCACCGCGAGAACGATCCAAAAGTACAAGGAGTCGTATGCTCTACAAACGCTCCCGCGGCACTCCGATGTCACCATGCCGAATTGGTCCGCGCTGCTCCAATGCATCTTGAACAAGCCTTCCATCAACAATGGCGGACATTTCACTAATATTGATGCTACATCGGCATCCAAACACGGCTCGCCGTAATTTGTATATAGACGGAGATTACAAGTGAGCTGCTATTAGCTCAATTAGCTGCTATTTCAAAAATGGCGGACACAAGTTTCTTGTTGGTCACGGTAACCCCGCCCCCAGCCCCTGACGCAAGCGGTTCTTACTTCTAGCCCAGCAATGTGTTGGTGCTACTTACGAACCACTTTTCCTGGTTCGGAGCTGGTGCTTTGGGTGTCGAAAGACAAAGAACTAATTTGAAACTAGGCTCTGGCTCTGAACCAGCACTCAAACTGCCTTGGTGGAAAAGGGGTATGAGAGAATGCGCCTTTAATGCAGCGACAGTTGCCAAAAGTTTTGCTTTCACTTTCACTATCCGTTTAAAATCATAAACCGATCGATACAGCTAGATTGTTTTGCCCCTTACCCCAATTTCTTACGGCATGTAAACACATTAACTTTCCTTCTTTGGGATTATTGAAGTGCGCGTGTGATGGACTAGCGCACCCAGACAGCGTGAGCTTTTTGTACGGTCGCAAACTCTGACTCTTTCTTGAAATGTTCAGTCATTTTCTATAGGATTAAGGTCTGGTGACTGGATAGGCCACTCCATGACCTTAATTTGCTTCTTGAGCCACTCCTTTATTTTCTTGGTGGTATGTTTTGGGTCACTGTCATGCTGGAAGACCCATCCATGCACGACCCATCTTCAGTTTTCTGGCTGAGGGAAGGAGGTTCTCATCCAAGATTTTATGGTACATTGACCCGTCGATCAGCCCCTCAATGTGGTGAAGTCATCCTGTACCCTTAGCAGAGAAACAGCCCCAAAGCATAATGTTTCCACCTCCGTGCTTGGCTGTAAGGATGGTGTTCATGGGGTCATAGTCAGCATTTCTCTCTCTCCAAACACGGCGAGTTGAGTTGATGCCAAAGAGCTCAGTTTGGTCTCATCTATAGCCTTCTTGAGCAGGGGGACCTTGCGGGCGCTGCAGGATTTCAGTCCATCACGACATAGTGTGTTACAAATGGTTTGATGAATGATGACTGTGGTCCCAACTGCCTTGAGATCATTAACAAGCTCCTCCCGTTTAGTTCTGGGCTGATCCTTCACCTTTCTCATGATCACCCTTACTCATGATTCAGATCTTGAGCAGTAATGAATCTTTATATATATATATATATAATATATATATTTTTTTGTATTTTTCAGTTTTTACTTGTATATTTGTAAATATATATACACCGATCAGGCATAACATTATGACCACTGACAGGTGAAGTGAATAACACTGATTATCTCTTTATCACGGCACCTGTTAATAGGTGGGATATATTAGGCAGCAAGTGAACATTTTGTCCTCAAAGTTGATGTGTTAGAAGCAGGAAAAAGCGTAAGGATTTGAGCGAGATTGACAAGGGCCAAATTGTGATGGCTAGATGACTGGGTCAGAGCATCTCCAAAACTGCAGCTCTTGTGGGGTGTTCCCGGTCTGCAGTCGTCAGTATCTATAAAAAGCAGTCCAAGGAAGGAACAGTGGTGAACCGGCGTCAGGGTCATGGGCAGCCAAGGCTCATTGATGCACGTGCGGAGCGAAGTCTGGCCCGTGTGGTCCGATCCAACAGACGAGCTACTGTAGCTCAAATTGCTCAAGAAGTTAATGCTGGTTCTGATAGCAAGGTGTCAGAATACACAGTGCATCACCGTTTGTTGCGTATGGGGCTGCATAGCCACAGACCAGTCAGGGTGCCCATGCTGACCCCTGTCCACCGCCGAAAGCGGCAACAAGTGGGCACGTGAGCATCAGAACTGGACCACGGAGCAATGGAAGAAGGTGGCCTGGTCTGATGAATCACATTTTCTTTTACATCACGTGGATGGCCAGGTGCCTGTGCGTCGCTAACCTGGGGAACACATGGCACCAGAATGCACTATAGGAAGAAGGCAGAGGCTTGATTTAGGTAATGTTCTGCTGGGAAACCTTGGGTCCTGCCATCCATGTGGATGTTACTTTGACATGTACCACCTACCTAAGCATTGTTGCAGACCATGTAGACCCTTTCATGGAAACAGTATTCCCGGGTGGCTGTGGCCTCTTTCAGCAGCTCTTTCAGCGCCCTGCCACAAAGCAAAAATGGTTCAGGAATGGTTTGAGGAGCACAACAACGAGTTTGAGGTGTTGACTTGGCCTCCAAATTCCCCAGATCTCGATCCAGTCGAGTATCTGTGGAATGTGCTGAACAAACAAGTCCGATCCATGGAGGCCCCACCTCGCAACTTACAGGACTTAAAGGATCTCCTGCTAACATCTTCAGGGGTCTAGTGGAGTCCATGCCTTGACGGGTCAGGGCTGTTTTGGCAGCAAAAGGGGGACTAACACAATATTAGGAAGGTGGTCATCATAATGTTATGCTTGATTGGTGTGTGTATATATATATATATATATATATATATATATATATATATATATTAATTAATAACATAAATTCATCCAATATTCTCCTGTGTTCCATGGAAGAAAAAGTCACAAGTTTGGAGTGTGAGTGAATGATTTATTTGATGACTTTTCAATGTCAATGCTCATTAATATTGTCTTCCAGGTCTTCTTGAAAATGGCCGCAAGAAAGAAGAAGAGATGAGAAATCTTCAGGTCAGTGTAAAAGAGTTTGTATGAATATTGCACTCTTAGGCCCTGTTTACACCTGGTGTGTAATTTGTGTTTTGGACGATCAGATTAGAAGTAGATGAGGGAGACATATACCAATTAACACCTGGTGTTTTAATCTGTCTCTTTTGTCCACTTTCAACCACTTCTGTCCTGATTTCTTCAAAGGGGAGGGTCTATGGGTGAGTAAATGTATGTTTTTTTTTTTTGTTTTTGTTTTTTTAGATCTTTTGATCTAATAGACGAAATAAGCATGCAGAATTTACATATGAATGCGCCCGGAGACAATGGAAAAACAAACTGAGAGCATCAGCTTTTGTTTCTGCTCTGACAGCCACAAGACCACAACAAACGTGGTGAGTGTGCGTTAGAAATCAGGAATGGTGAGAGTACATTGTGCTTGATAAGTTTTGTCTTCAAACCAAACTTGGGTCTTCAGCTGACAAAGTTTAAATCCGTCTAGCCCGCTTCCCATAATGCTTACGTGTTAGGTAAGTAGGCGGAGAGTAGGTGTTCTTTTGTGGCTGTTTGAACACATTCGACCACGAATGCATTTTCGACTGTCTCTGGAAGTGGTCAAAAGTGGACAAATTCAAAACATTTTAGACCCCGTTTACTCCTGTATTTAGCATTGTCTACTTGTGATCCGATCAGCCAAAGCGTATCTTAATACCAAGTGTAAACATAACTGTAGATACACACACACACACACACACACACATTGGGTTTCCATGTTTTATGTGGACTTTCCATAGACATAATGATTTTCATACTGTACAAACTGTATATTCTATCCCCTAACCCTAAACCTACCCATCACAGAAAACTTTCTGCATTTTTTACATTTGCAAAAAACATAATTTAGTATGATTTATAAGCTGTTTTCCTCAAGGGTACCAAAAAAATGTCCCCACTAGGACAAAGATTTCTGGTATTGCCATCCTTGTGGGGACATTACATAGGGTTTACCCTGCAACATAAGGTTTACCAGGAACACACACACTTTGTCCTTTGTAGTTAGTGGTTACAATCTTAACCTTTATGTAATCCTGCATGCACGTCAGTTGTCCTGCATGTGGCAGCCATCTAATAACATCATCTTACCCTTGGTTGTCTGCATGCTTTCAAACCAAACCCACTGGGATCTTGAACATCTGCAGTGCTACAGATGCACCTGCTATCCTACGTCCATTATGAATCAATCCCCTGAATAGGACTCAGAAGAAACCAGCAGCATACTGCCAGAAAATGGGACACAGTGTCAGTAATTACATTTGGCCTTAGATTTTCCCAGATGCTGCTTTTGACTGGTGGAATAAAAACTGCTAGGAATCTCTGAAACGAAACTTCCTGTGTCCAGTCAAAATCATTTCTGTTTCTCTTTTTTTTCAGGACCGAGTTGTAGATCTTGAAATGGTAAGAGCCACTGAAAAGCATAAAAATTTAAAAATTTAACTAATCATCAAGCTCAGAAATAGTGTTGACTGAGCTGTCGACAGATCTTGCCACAATTGTTGTTGGTGCTTCCTAACGATGTGAATAGAGGCCGATCCTTGAAGCACATGGCTGGCCACAGGTGTTGCACATAAACTGGCTAGTAGTGTTTAGTACAATGATAACGGGTTTTGCGCAGTGTAATAAGCCCTAGAGAATGGTTTGAATATTCACGATCATCATAACTTCTACTTTAGCTAAGGGAAAGAACTGAAAAGGGGGACCCTTAGAAATAATTGACCTTGGGGCCTTTGCCCAGATAGAGCCCAGACCTGAATCATATAGAAAATCTGTGGGGGACCTGAAGAGGGCCATGCACAGGAGATGCCTTTGCAGTTTAACAGATCTGGAACATTTTTGCAAAAAAAGAGTGGGAAAATATGTGCCAAGCTTGATAGACTCCTATCCAAAACAACTAACAAAGGGTGCTTAACTCTTTCCCCGCCATTGACGAAATATCTAGTCTTATATGAGCAAACACTTCCCTGCCATTGATGAGATTTTCCAGCTTTCCATGTTTTCATTGTAATACGCTAGGGGACACTATCACACATCTTCTGAAAGACTACTGAATCTCCTGGTCAAAACCTGTCCGAAGAAGATGCAGAAACAAGTGATATCATATGTAATCATATGCATATATAAAACAACGCAATCACCAACATTAAACAGCATGTAAATCAAAAATGCTTAATGTTACTAATTGAAACGTTGACCAAGGATGAGCTATAGGACTTTGCAAGCTTTGGGGGTGTTGATGGACTCAATCTACTCTGTCTATGTTTTGATCATCGTTTTGAATCCGATCCAGATGTAGTCTTTGTCAAAAACGTGATTTTTCTCAGCTTTTTGCTCAAAATGTTTTTTTTTTTATTAAACTTCACCACATTTTTTGTGAAAATGATCAAAAATCAAATTTCTGAAATGTTCCACACCTTGGTACACTATTTGCAAAAGCATAACGATTTCTGTTAAATGTCTGAATTACAAATCATTACTTGGCTAAGAAATATGCCATTGTTTGTTAAAAGTATTGACTCCTGTATCGACTCAGCAGTATTTATACAGTTTGAAAAATAAGCTATCTGACACCTACTACATCAATCACCATTATGTGCTATGGCTGGCTGACGGACATTTAATTAGCTCCTGAAAACCTTCAGCCTTTACTCACAGTTCCATCTATTTACATCATTACTGCTTGGCACAACAACACGCTGGTGTCAAGAATTGACCCTTGCCTCTTCTGGGAGATGCACTCATTCAGTTGACTCACAGCAATAGGGTAGAACTAAGATGAAATGAATATAAACTGCAGAATATTTCTAGGGTTAACAACACCATTCTTTTTTTTTTTTTTTTTCAGAGCACCAGGCTGGCCTTGGATCATCTGGAGTCAGTTCCTGAGAAACTCAGTCTGCTGGAAAACTTTGAGGTTGGATCATAGGTGATGTTTTGGTCAAGATTTGACTTTCCTCTGAGGCAGATATCTTGGTTGGCTTATGTGGTTTCAGGAGTCACAGAGGCAGAGAGAAATGGTGGAACAACGTTATGTCAAATATAAGGAGATAGTTAGGGACCTCTAGCATCAGCTTGAGGAATCTAAGAGGAGGATTCAGGAATACAGGGTATGGAAACACAGTGCTCATGCCATGGACTTAAAGGGATAGTTCTCCCAAAAATGAAAATTATCCCATGATTTACTCCCCTCAAGCCATCCTAGGTGTATATGACTTCTTCTTTCAGACGAAAACAATTGGAGATATATTTAAAAATATCCTTAGTCCTTCAAGGTTTATAATAGTTGTGAATAGGGGGCTGCGTTTTGAAGCCAAAAATAATGCATCCATCCATAAAAAAAGTAATCCATACAACTTCAGGGGGTTAATAAACGTTACCTAAAGCAAAGCAATGCGTTTTTGTAAGAAAAATATCCATATTTAAAACTTTATAAATTCAAATAACTAGCTTCCTGTGCAAGTCAACCAAATGAGCAATCCTTTAAAGCAATTTGTGATGCAGGATGTAGGAGTATTGTAAGCTTAGACGCCTCTCGCGGTTCAAACAAATAGCGCTGTGCAACAAATTTAAGCTCCTCTTCTCTTGTATCGAAATCCTCTGACATTTCTCTTAAAAAATTATCGTTTTAGACATAATCCATAACCGGTGTTTTGTTTTGCTCTATCCTCTGCGCCTCCACGTTCATCATTACATTGCATCAGGTCAAAGGATTAGTCTAGCAGGAGAAATAGGTTCCCATGTACCCCTTTGGCATTTTTTTGTAAAGGTGTCTAATGGTGTCTAGTTAAGAATTTTTGATTTTGCCAAGGTCAACTATTGTCCCATGGGGTTCGTTTAGCGGCCATCTTGAAGTGATGTCATCGCAAATGGCGAAAAACGCAGATTTTTACAACTCATGAACCACACAACATACAAAGAGAAATGAACCCACTTTTTCATATTCTGACACCAGGATATGCTCTACCTGCATCAAACTGTCAAGCTGGGCTTCAAGTTGGCAGTAGTGAGGACACTGGATCTTCTTCATCCTCCTGCATCACACTGACACCATCAACCTCTTCATCTTCCTTGACACTGGCATGGGCAGCCACTATCAACTGGTCAATGTCACGGAGCTGGCCACCTCTCTTGGACAGCTGTACTGCAGCATCCTGCTTGGCTACTATGTATTTAGTGGTCAAAGGCAAGGGTAGCTGGAGGTCTTCACGTGCATGATGTACAGTCAAGCACGTGAGACATCAGTCAACCAGGTCAGGAGCAAGATGCTCAAGTAGATTGTGGGAGAAGAAGAGACCCTCAGCATTAAGTTGAGAGTTAATTTTTCTCGCCTGCCCCCCTGCCAAGACTCACTTATCCCCCACTTTCAGCAGGTGAACAACAGAGTGGCCTGTTACAAGCGGGCAGTTGAGTCGATCTTCTGGTGGCGTAAACCCTATGACGAGGGTCAGGGGCGGGAGGAGAGACGGAGGGATTTTGGAGCCTGTCTGGTCTTGTAAACCAATTCTGCCACCATCTCTCATCAACCTGTTTGCTGCTGGTGTTGTCAGTGTTGATGATGAGGGGGAAGAGGATGAGTTGGAGATTGATGAGATGGATGATGATGATGATGATGACCATTGATCCATTTAATAGTGATAAATTTAATAACCTTGCAATTGTTATAACAGAATAAATTAGTTTCATGTGACTAAATTTGCAAAACAAAATGGCAAAAGTTACATTATGAGCCTAAAATGTGATATTTTACTGTTTTTCACCAATAAAGAGTGGTTGTACCATGTCATTGACCTTTTCATTTGATTTCTAGTGTCAGAACTATATGGAAAAAGTGGGTTCAGTTGTCTTTGTATGTTGTGTGGTTCAGGAGTTATGAAAATGTGTGTGTTTCGCCACTCGCGATGACATCACTTTAAGATGGCCGCTAAACGAACCCCATGGGACAATAGTTGACCTAGGCAACATCAAAAATTCTTAACTAGACACTAGTAGGGTCCCAAGAAAAACAGATACCAGCCAAACGGGTACTTGGGAACCTATTTCTCCTGCTAGACTAGATACTCTAATGCCGCAAATCGACTTGCACAATCTGCGTAAGGTCGTCCGCTGGAAGCTAATTATTTTAATTTATAAAGTTTTAAATATGGATATTTTTCATTAAAAAATGCATCGCTTCACTTCAGAAGGCCTTTATTAACCCCCTGGAGTTGTATGGATTACTTTTTTTTATGGATGGATGCATTATTTTTGGCTTCAAAACGCTGCCCCCCATTCACAACTATTATAAACCTTGAAGGACTAAGGATATATTTAAATATATCTCCGACTGTGTTTGTCTGAAAGAAGATGGCTTGAGGATGATTAAATTATGGGATAATTTTAATTTTTGGGTGAACTATCCCTTTTAATAAATTACCAGTATAAATAAGCTATTACCCTGGTACCAGTTAGCTTAAATATTTTTTTATATATAAATTTAAGCAGTATCACACAAGCTAGAGTGTTTTTTGTTTTTGTTGTTTGGCTAGAGGACGACTGGTCCCCCGACTTAGCCTGGTTTCTCCCAAGTTTTTGTCACCTGATAGAGTTTGAGTTCCTTGCCACTGTCGCCTTTGGCTTGCTTAGTTGGGGACACTTGATATTCGGCTATATTATTGACTGAATGCAATGACAATATTGGATGAGAACTGAGCTGTGCTGGTTGATGACATCACTGTTTTCTCCAGAGCTGCTTTGTAGCTGAATTGAACTCATTCCATATGTCAGGGGTGTCCAAAGTACGCAGGGTGGCTGCGGGTCCTAAAAAAGTCTTATAAAGTATTAAATATATTTTTCCTAATAAAAGGCCTTAAAAAGTCTTAAAATGTCTTAAATTAAGATTTGATAGGTCTTAAATATTTTCGTCGCATTACCGCAAAAATTTCTATAGAGAATACGAATCTGACATCACGCCACATTAAGTTCTGGGTAACTTCTTTGTTTATCCATCATATTAACAGGATCGCGCATGCTTTCCGTCATTGAGTTTAGTGCAGTAATTTCTTTTCTGTCATGATTGTGAAAAATGTCACAATTGTATGCCATTAATGCTGCATCGATAATGGCGATAGTAACTCTGATCATCGTTCTGAGAGAAAACTGGACAATGGAAAACGTTTTTTCGCCTTTTCTACGTGTAAAAACACTAAGGGAAGCAGGTCGAGGAGATGACGAGAAGACGCCGGATGGCAAATCTTTTAGAAATGGCACTGATTAAACCCGCTGCTGATCACTCAATAAAACAATCACATTGCTAAGTGTTTTTGAAAGTTTTGATTTTGTTTGGCTTAATAATTAACATTACCTTTGCGAGTCTGACTCTCACTCCGCTCGTGAATTAGCAAAACTTGAACGGGGACATTAAAATGCTTAACAAGAAAAAAACGCTTCATGTGGTTTAATTCCCCAAGACAAAGACAAAATTCTGTGTGGAGATACGTAAATGAGCCCAAAATATGAACACAACACGTTTACATGTCCTCTCATGTAAAACGCATAATGCACTTAGACTGGTATTAAAGAGACCAAATTCTGTTTACTAATAAAGCACATATGTGCAGAAAAACAGATGAGACCAAAATATAAACTTTCAGTATCACTTAAAATGCCTAAGCCATTTTAAGCATTTTCTTCATAACGGTTTTATAATGGAAATAAATTAATTAATGTGTTGTAACGAATTTACATGTATTTAATCAATTAGCTCAAATTATGGGTGAAATATATATATAATTAAGTCATAACGCGTTATGATTAATTATAATATAGATCGACCAAAGAGGGAATTATGCACATATATTGTGAATTAATTACAACGGATTATAATTAATTACATATATGATTAGGTCTAGTTCAATAGTGATTTGAGAAAGACTATCCTAGTTTGTCCAGCAAACCATCAGTTTTCTCATAAACTATTTATAAAAGGAAGTTGGTCTCTGGCCACGAGAATAACTTGTTGCTTGTCTTTCTGGAGGAGTTTCAATGCGTGCGGCTGGAGCGATTGGTCCTTTTCCGAGACAGGGTTCTCGGCGGGATGTTCAACAAGGTTTTAACTTAAGAGTAAGATAACCGGAAAATAAAGAAGAGAGAGTCCGTCTCCGAGGTGATGGAGGATGACGGAGGCTTGACAGAAGTGAACTTGTGCCAAACAGATGGTCGTCCCAAAGATGCAGAGGAGCGCGTGATGGAAGCGCGGTCACCGAGACGTCCAGGAGAGACGTGCGTGAGGTGGCGACGGACAATCGAAAGACAATCGAGAGACGCGTGTGAATGTCTTTTAAGGACAAACAAGTCAAACGCCTCCTCGGGTGCGTCAGCCAATGGTGCGGGTGCAACTTTGGCGGGCAAACTTTTTTTTTGTCTCCATTTATGGCCTCATTTGCATGGTTTATGAAGTGTCAGATCTGAGTACATTTTCTTCAAAGTACCATTAAAAATAGAACAATGCATTTTACAGTGATGTGACATACATTGTCAACTAGGGCATAAAGAGAGCTTTACAATGAGACCAAACTTGTCGGACGTCAAACACATAAAAGTGAGGGATACAGTTTATACTTGAATATCCCGCTTAGAATAAAACTAACACCGCTACAATCATAACTAATCTTATATACTAGGGATACATGCACGTTCACTTGAATACAGCAACGGGTACACTTTGGTATAGTCATATTTTGAGGCTAAATGTAGATACAGTTTCCAAATGTGTGTTTGAGTCTCTGTATGTGTGTGTGTGATGTGTATTGGGTTTTCACAGCGTCTTGGGTATGCCACATGGCCCTTAGTGCCATGTGGGGGGGGAGCATGGGTGACTCTTTGAAGTCCCCAGAGCTGGGGAGAAAGCCTCCTGCTTCTCCTCACTGAAGGTAACAAAGATGCCAACAGGGTCGTTTCATCCAGACCTGCCGGAGCCATGGTCTGTGAGTTATCTGAAGGAGGTCAAACATTAAAAGCTTTCTTTAATTTATAGTTGTATTGATGATTTTTTTGATCCACCACAGACGCTACATGTAATTAAACGCGCTTCGTTCATATTCTGGGCTCATCTGCACATCTTTTAATATTATGTCTTAGTACACTAAGACAGCGTTTTTAAAATGTCCCCTTGCAGGGAACCACTACTAAACTGTTGACAAGCTCCTAGGGTTTTGATTTTGGTTGTCATTTGTTGAAATAAATATAAAAATATAGTTTGTTTGTGTCTGTCTGTCCGCTGAATGTGAGCCATAATCTCCTCTGTGATCGTGGAAAAGGGGAATATTTTCAATGACAACAGTTGTAGGCCTACTCAGTATGCTTGTTTAAGCATCATTTGAACGTTTCCAACAAATAATTGAATCGACTTCTCTCAGCGTGTTGAACACATACAGTGGGTACGGAAAGTATTCAGACCCCCTTAAATTGTTCACTCTTTGTTATATTGCAGCCATTTGCTAAAATCATTTAAGTTCTTTTTTTTTCCTCATTAATGTACGCACAGCACCCCATATTGACAGAAAAACACAGAATTGTTGACATTTTTGCAGATTTATTAAAAAAGAAAAACTGAAATATCACATGGTCCTAAGTATTCAGACCCTTTGCTGTGACACTCATATATTTAACTCAGGTGCTGTCCATTTCTTCTGATCATCCTTGAGATGGTTCTACACCTTCATTTGAGTCCAGCTGTGTTTGATTATACTGACTGGACTTGATTAGGAAAGCCACACACCTGTCTATATAAGACCTTACAGCTCACAGTGCATGTCAGAGCAAATGAGAATCATGAGGTCAAAGGAACTGCCTGAAGAGCTCAGAGACAGAATTGTGGCAAGGCACAGATCTAGCCAAGGTTACAAAAAAATTTCTGCTGCACTTAAGGTTCCTAAGAGCACAGTGACCTCCATAATCCTTAAATGGAAGACGTTTGGGACGACCAGAACCCTTCCTAGAGCTGGCCGTCCAGCCAACCTGAGCTATCGGGGGAGAAGAGCCTTGGTGAGAGAGGTAAAGAAGAACCCAAAGATCACTGTGGCTGAGCTCCAGAGATGCAGTCGGGAGATGGGAGAAAGTTGTAGAAAGTCAACCATCACTGCAGCCCTCCACCAGTCGGGGCTTTATGGCAGAGTGGCCCGACGGAAGCCTCTCCTCAGTGCAAGACACATGAAAGCCCACATGGAGTTTGCTAAAGATGGTGAGAAATAAGATTCTCTGGTCTGATGAGACCAAGATAGAACTTTTTGGCCTTAATTCTAAGCGGTATGTGTGGAGAAAACCAGGCACTGCTCATCACCTGTCCAATACAGTCCCAACAGTGAAGCATGGTGGTGGCAGCATCATGCTGTGGGGGTGTTTTTCAGCTGCAGGGACAGGACGACTGGTTGCAATCGAGGGAAAGATGAATGCGGCCAAGTACAGGGATATCCTGGACGAAAAACTTCTCCAGAGTGCTCAGGACCTCAGACTGGGCCGAAGGTTTACCTTCCAACAAGACAATGACCCTAAGCACACAGCTAAAATAACGAAGGAGTGGCTTCACAACAACTCCGTGACTGTTCTTGAATGGCCCAGCCAGAGCCCTGACTTAAACCCAACTGAGCATCTCTGGAGAGACCTAAAAATGGCTGTCCACCAACGTTTACCATCCAACCTGACAGAACTGGAGAGGATCTGCAAGGAGGAATGGCAGAGGATCCCCAAATCCAGGTGTGAAAAACTTGTTGCATCTTTCCCAAAAAGACTCATGGCTGTATTAGATCAAAAGGGTGCTTCTACTAAATACTGAGCAAAGGGTCTGAATACTTAGGACCATGTGATATTTCAGTTTTTCTTTTTTAATAAATCTGCAAAAATGTCAACAATTCTGTGTTTTTCTGTCAATATGGGGTGCTGTGTGTACATTAATGAGGAAAAAAAATGAACTTAAATGATTTTAGCAAATGGCTGCAATATAACAAAGAGTGAAAAATTTAAGGGGGTCTGAATACTTTCTGTACCCACTGTACATTTATTTGGATATTAATATAATGGCTGAAGCAGTGGCGAGGCCAGAAATCTTCAAGTGGGTGGACCTTGGTGAAATAGGGTGGACCTCTATTTTTTGTCTAATATATAAAGCGTGCGCATATATATATATATATAGCCTCAAACATTAGCAAAACAAAGCGTAAACAGGTCGCAAACTGAGAGGAGTGCAGCACCACGTCTTTAAAATGAGATTCCTATTCTATGACCGCAAACTCGCGTCTATTCGCGGCACCCAAGAGCTGTTCAAAATCATGCCGGGCCACAGTTTGCCATTCAGTTTTCTAAAATAGCCACAACGATTTGGGACGGATATATACATTCTGACTTCAACCTATAGTCTGCAAGACTGTATATTGTGCATTTTAATAATAGGTTCGTTTTTGTGCCTTAAGTGCTTCATGTAGAGAAATAATCACCCTTTCTCTTTGTGTTAACGCAGTTTTTTTTCCTTATACTGACGCCACTTGGTTAATTCTTGAAGTAAACTTTTTGTACGCAAGGTGATTCGATTCACTGTTTTAAACTGCCACCTTGAACTTGAGAGCGTGAGTACAGAACTGGACCGGTGTTCGATATGACAGGCCTACCTGTGAGATGTCCAAGGCGCGGCACTTCCCGTCCGGTGTGCGACCGGTTAACACTCCAATCCGTTCTCATATGTTCAAGACTTATGCCCAAAAAGCATCTTTATACACGCAGGTAAGTTTAAGGCTTTCAATGATAAACAGTTGCCGTTGATACTATTATTTATTTATATTTTGAATAAGCCTAAACAGGACACATTTATAGTAAATATAAATAATAATAATAATAATAATAATAAAAACTGTAGCTTTCCAAAGCTACATATAAAAGAGATGAACCGATTTGCTAGAATGAATCTGATTTTCCAGAGCTGCACATGAGAGGAGGACCGTTTAAGACGAACCGATTCAATAGTATAACCAGCGCTATACGTGATGGAGCCGACAGTTTGGTTGTTTACCTCCGCTCGCTCGTCAGTAAACAAATGTGGCATTAAAAACAGAGACTGCCACACTGCACAGCTTAACGTTGGGGAAAAGTAGGCCTAGCTTTTTACTGGAAAAGCCTGTGTTGAAAGCAGCTCTTCAAATCTATTTAGTGTTTGGAGTTACTGTCATAATCGTGTGCGGGAAGGACACAATACTGAACCAAAGCTCGATTTAATTTAATTGTCATCACTTCATTTTGTAGAAATTGTTTACACACAGGTGACTATGTTACCGTAGAATAAATTATTACTGTAGAATAAATAGTTAGTCACTGTAAAAATGAAACAAACTGGCACACATAGGCTATTATAAGCGCGACTCATGGACGGTGACGTACGCTGCATAGAAACAGCTGCTGTCGCGACTCTGGAAAGCTGAGTTTACCGGCGCGAAATAAAAACATATTATATGTATTTTTAATAATATATTTTCAAATTATATATAGGCCTTCACAACAGATATGATTATTTCCAGACCAAAGTAGTGTCTGGAAATAAAACGAAATATTCTGCCTACTTTGATTGGGTGGGCCAGTGCCACCCTGGCCCTTCTGTAGCCTCGCCACTGGGCTGAAGCAGCAGAGAGCGTCCAGCGTGCGACACGGTAAGCAGATCAACATTGTAAACGAAATTCTACAAAACTTCAATGAAAAAAATAAAATAAATAAAATTATCATGCGATGCGATAAAATAGCTTCTATTCCCTGCAAATGATACCATTAAAAATGTGAATGTTCCACTTACTGGCAGAAACAAAACAAAAGGTAAGCAAGTATCTGTATTAATTTCAGTGCAAGTAATAGGGGGCGATCCTGTCAAAATGGCGGCGCCGCCCCGGCATGCAACGCGGCATGACGTCGGTTCGTATTCTCTATAGTCTGACAGACCCAATGACTGATTTTTTTTCTCGCGCGGCGCCATCTGCTGGACAAAGCTCAGCCAAGATGTAGGAATATCTGATCAGAGCTGTGCACGGATACACATTTTTAAATAAATTTGCTGTAGCAGCGCTACTGCGAGTGATTTTCGGTGCTGGAAATCCATATATCCTTTGCTGAAACAAATTACCGCGTCGTCATGGAGAGCGCAGCTCATGGATGCTTAGTAACGGTAGACGCCACCAGAGCGCAAGCTCCCGAGCGCTTTGGAAAGGAGAAAGCGGCGTCGACGCGTTTTTCATGCGTTTTTAGACACGACATATAAACAGTCCCTTAAAAGGGTTAAAATGGTTCAACGCGCCAAATGCGAGTAGAATCAGCGCTGAAACGTGTTACTCGCCTGGTAACTTTTTTATGAATGGTGGTGAGAATTTAATATAAAATTCTCAACGGCTGTGATGTAATTATATAAATAATAGTCTGGCGCGCTGCATGCTTGCTGTGTTTTCATTTTCGATTCACTGTAAATGCTACTTTGTTTGTGACATTTAAATTTGCATTTGGGAACGCAACATTCGTCATTAGAATCGTTTATAATTCTGTTGTTGTTTACAAAGAGAACTTTCAGTGTCACATAATCCTTCAGAAACGCTGATTTTCTGCTCAAGAAACATTAACTGTTTATTATTATCAGTGCAGTTTTTGCTGCTTAACATTTTTGTGGAAACAATGATACAATTCAAACATTTGTGGTAAGATTTAAAAAAGAGAAAAATTAATACTTTATTTCGCCTTTAATACTTTAATTAAAGTGATGAAAAGTGAGTGAAGACATTAAAAATGTTACAAAATATTTCTATTTAATAAATGCTTTAATAAATGTAATATATTTGATAAATACATGTAATATAATTTCAAATAAATGCTGTTCATTGAACTTTCTATTTTTCAAAGAATTCTGAAAAATAAAATGTATCACCATTTCCACAAAAATCTGAAGCAGCACAACTGTTTTCAACATTGATAATAATCAGAAATGTTTCGTGACCATCAAATCAAATTGTAATGATTTCTGAAGGATGATCACAGGAATAAATTACATTTTATAATGTATTGAAATAGAAAACTTTTTTCTATTTGTAAGAATATTTCACAAAGTTGCTGTTTTTACTGTATTTTTGATCAAATAAATGCAGCCCTGGTGAGCAGAAGAGTATAGCTTGGGTGTGCGGTCAGATTTTCCTGCTTTTTTATCTCTAGCTGATCACATGCCTGACATATATATATATATATATCGTGGACACGGTAAGATTTTTTATGTTTTAAAAAGAAGTTTCGTCTGCTCACCAAGGCTGCATTTGTTTAATTAAAAATACAGTAAAAACAGTAATATTGTGAAATATTATTACAGTTTAAAATAACTGTTTTCTATTTGAAAACATTTTAAAATGGAATTTATTCCTGTGATGGCAAAGCTGAATTTTCAGCATCGTTACTCCAGTCTTCAGTGTCACATGATCCTTCAGAAATAATTCTAATAGGATGATTTGATGCTCAAGAAACATTTATTGTGTACAATTGTACAAAATATTTGTGTACAATATTTCTTTTTCAGGATTCCTTGATTCCTCCAAAAGAACAGCATTTATCTGAAATACAAAGCTTTTGTAACATTATACACTACCGTTCAAAAGTTTGGGGTCAGTAAGAATTTTTATTTTCTATTGTTTTGAAAAATAATTAAAGAAATTAATACTTTTATTAAGCAAGGATGCATTAAATTGATCAAAAGTGACAGTAAAGACATTTATAATGTTACAAAAGATTATATTTCAAATAAATGCTGTTCTTTTGAACTTTCTATTCATCAAAGAATCCTGAAAAAAAATTGTACACAAACATTTTGTACAATTGTACACAATAAATGTTTCTTGAGCGGCAAATCAGCATATTAGAATGATTTCTGAAGGATCATGTGACACTGAAGACTGGAGTAATGATGCTGAAAATTCAGCTTTGATCACAGGAATAAATTACTTTATAAAATATATTCAAACAGAAAACAGTTATTTTAAATTGTAATAATATTTCACAATATTACTGTTTTTACTGTATTTTTAATTAAATAAATGCAGCCTTGGTGAGCAATCTTATCGTGTCCAAACTTTTGACTGGTAGTGTTTGTATATATAATATATATATATATATATATATATATATGTGTGTGTGTGTGTGTGTGTATTTCCATTGCAGGTTTGGTCTTAAATTTCATGTAAGATGGTATTAAAAAGGTCTTAAAAAGTCTTAAATTTAACTTGTTCATATCTGTAGACACCCTGGCATGGCCCGGGGATGAATTTCAAGCTGCCCGCAGCTTCTCTATTAAAATATATTATATGTGGCCTGCCACGCATAATTTACAAATCGTACAGTTTCACAGTGTCAACACAAGGTGGCAGTACTAGATTTTAGGCCAGGGAAACATTAACGCGCCAAAAGCGGAACAAAACAGCGCTACTTGTGTGCACTGCGCAGCGTGCGACTCACAAGCTCACAAATGTGTTTACTTGTTGAGTGTCTCGATCACATGATCACTAAACAGCCAGTGAGAAGCGTTCGAGTTCGGCGTAGAGGTCTCCGGTACAAGCTGCAAATCTCTGTGATTAATTTAGTTTTAAAGCCAGTTGAATCAGCGCTGACTTAATCAACAACACTGTTGACCGTGGAATATTTAGTAGTGAGGAAATTTCGTGAATGGACTTATTGCACAGGTGGCAACCTATCACAGTACCACGCTTGAATTCACTGAGCTCCTGAAAGCAACCCATTCTTTCACAAATGTATGTAGAAGCAGTCTGCATGCCTAGGTGCTTGATTTTATACACCTGTGGCCATGGAAGTGATTGGAACACCTGAATTCAGTGATTTGGAGGGGTGTCCCAATACTTTTGGCAATATAGTGTATTTTGTCAGAAATGTAGGTTCTCTCATTTTATTTAATATTTAATGTAGACATGTATTGAATGAGTAATAAAGGCCAAATTACATATTTTTTTTGTCATAAACTTGCAGTTTTGTGCATTTGTATTTATATTGAATGTGTTTATAGACTAAATACCATAAATCCATTCTAGATATAGAAACAAAACTTTTTTTTTTACTTTTTACCATGTAGTGAGGTGCGAATCTGGCCCGCTTTTAAAAAAGATTGGACACCCTGCCATACATCATTAACTATAAACGGTTATAGAACTGAATAAACACTGAACTGACTTCTGCTGAACAATGTCTTTTTTTAGAGCTACAGCAGAATTGAATTCTGTTTGCATCATTGATCATTACTTATCTTGATTATTACTGTAAAGCTGCTTTGAATCAATCTATATTGTATAAAGTGCTATATAAATAAAGGTGACTTTGTCATTACAGGACAAAATAAAATATGGTTATTAATTTTTATAGAATTTCTCTATAAAGAATGGTTTACTCATTAGAAATTGGTTCCACTCAACATCAACAAAATTAGAGGGAACAGTCCAGGTCACTTTTCTTACTGTGTAAGATTGGATCTTAAAGCTGCAGTCCGTAACTTTTTTTTGGTTAAAAATTATCCAAAATCAATTTTTGAGCAAGTACATAACCAGCCAGTGTTCAAAACTATCTCCTTACCTTAGCTCGATTCACAACGGTAAGCTTGTAATAATGTTTTATAATAAGAGCAGTACTGGTGGGTTTCCGCGGATAATTCAAGCATGCAGCCGTTCGTCTTTGCATCATTACGTCACATCTGTAAACAGAAAGGAAGGAGTCCCAGCTAGTAGTTAAATCATATGAGGATGCTGCTTGTAGCGGATCATTTATAGCCTTTTCTCACAGCAGCTGGAATAATTAAATTTATCATTTTGATGGCGGATTGTAATCCAGAAAGATCTAAATGACAATCATCAGTGACAACTGGAGATTCACCCGTAGTCAAAAGCAAAAGACGTCGGACTGCGGAGTGGCTACAGTAATTGAAATCTACAGGTAACGCTAATACACATTAAATATACATAGTCATGCAATGCTGATGTTGTTAACATTAACAATTTGAGAACAAAGTATAACAATAATAATAATTTGCAGTTTGACGTGATCTGAGCTAAGCGATCGTTAGATTTAATCACCATTGGCAGTGGTTTATTGTAGGCCTAATGCTTTTTTCCTCAGTTCGTCAGAACAAAAGTGGCAGACATGTTACTTACTTGTTCAGATGACATTTTCCAGTGAAAATTCTTATTTTGGTCATCCTTCCAAGACGTAGAATCTGTGTTTCCGAAGTACAGTATCCACACCGATGTGGTGACTGACACCAAACTTTAGATTCATCCGCGCTGAAGAGCCATGCCGATGCACAACGCACGTAACAATAATAATTCTGCATATAACTGCAATTGCAGGTTTTAAACAGAGATGGTGACAGAGGCAAAACTTACAGACAGCAGCTGTAAATCTTAGACTTAACTCTTCAATCTGTTAAACTGATCTCTTGCTGTAAATTGTAGGATGAGAAGTTGGATGCCACCTGTCGGAGTCTCCAGCTCCCTGGTCTCACATCATCTCTGCTTAGTCAGAGCAACTTTCTGACTAGAACCTCTCTGTCTACCCATACCTGTGAGTACAGGAGCACTGGACCCATTTGTGGGACTCCTGCATGTTGCAGTTAAAAGTTGTAAAATTCATGTTTTGTGATTGTTGCTAAAAAATTATAGACAAAAACACTAGTCTGATAATTTATGGTTTAGGCCTAAATGATGGCTTTAATTGATAACAGATTGCTTTAATTACTCATTTTCTTAAATAATTTGAATATTGTTAGACCACAAAGTCCTAGACTACAAAGTCCTAATTTTCTTTCATTTGGACAGTTTGAATGCATTCGCTTAAGGCAAGCTCACAATACACATCTTTTGGATGGATTTTGCCATCCCAGACAGACACAGTCCCAGATGCTGCGATTATTTTCAAACCTGTTTGATATTATCGCCATGTGATCTTGTAGTGTGTGCAATGCAACAACAAGGTGGAACTAATCCAACCAATCACAGTACAGATAGTATAAACAGAAAAATCACTTGCGTGAACTTCTCGCTTGAATTTATGAGAGGAAATGTTTTTTTTTTTCACTCTTGGTTGGAATTGCCTCTTGACCAAATGTCTTGTAGTTTGTGCACCTCATCAGTGTTGTGTTGTGTAGTCTGCACACTGCTATGGACAAGACAACAACAGATAAGAAACCTTGTTGTGCAAGCGTGAGCACCACAGCAATTCAGGTAGTCTAACAGTCCTGTAGTGTGAGCTGGATTTTCCCAGAGTATACCGCAGGGGTTCTCAACTCTGGCCCTCAAGGTCCACTTTCACACAGTGTTTAGTTCCCACCTTGAATAACCTCACTTATTTGCCTTGATTAGATCTTGATTAGCTTTTTCAGATGTGTTTCATTAGGGCTGGAGCTAAACTTTGCAGGAAATTTGACCTCAAGGGCCAGAGTTGAGAACCCCTGGTTTACCTGATTAAAATGATTGCAAACAAGATGCTAAAACATAACGCTGTCTCTTTTCCAAATGTCGGCTTCTTTATGCTTTTCCCCCTCTATAATGTATTGATTTAAAAACAGATATCCGAGGTCCAATCTTAAGGTTTTCACTTCAGAAACAGTATATGAAGATGAATTGAAAAATTCATATAAAAAAAAACAATTGCTCATCGGCAGTACATTGCAGGTTAAGGGGCAACAACATACTTTTTGTTCTTTCTACATTCGGAGATCTATGTACATATAGATACATTTATGATAACAAGTGTGTGACCTGCTAAAGAGCAGAGGTGGACAAAGTACGCAAATCCATTACTTGAGGGAAAGTATAGACGACTGGTACTACTGGTGAAATACTACTCTGTTATAAGTGAAAGTTGTAAAGACAGATTTTTACTTAAGTAAAAGTACATAAGTACTTGCTTTTAAAAGTATTTAAGTATCAAAAGTAAATTACAATTTTTATGTCAATGCATTGTTTTATTATTGTTGCATTGTTGTATGAATGTACGCTGTGCCATCATTAAGCTAGTCAGTGATGCTCCATCTGACATGCTAGCATACAACTACCTTGAATGCATTTAAATTATTGTTTAATAGTTACAAATCTCTTTTAAAAGTCGAAATCATACTAGAAAAGAAAGATTTCTACATTGTGTTTATTTGACAAGATTATTCTAAAACATGTTTCTGAAAGGACTTGGATGGAGAGTTTTTGAAGGCAAAGTCAAGTCAAGTCACCTTTATTTATATAGCGCTTTTTACAATGCAGATTGTGTCAAAGCAGCTTTACATTGATAACTGGTATATAATTTTGGCTGCACAGCAGCTCTTAAAGAATAGTGTCAATGTCGGCAGATCAAAGCACTGTTGAATATCAAATGTCAAGGCAAACAAAGGAAACATTTAAAACGAAAGGAATCTTCGCCTTCATAGTGTTACTAACAGGGACCACACAGAATGGTATAACCGACTGTCTGCTAGCTGCTTGAGTTGCTCAAATTAATAATGCATATCACCTAGTTATTTTAGCATAAAGACTGTGTCTGTTTCACAAACTACTGCAACTAATGCAAAATGCTTAATAGCAATAATTGTTAGGATAGAACATATCAATCCTGTCTTCTGCAACAGTCTAGAACAGGGGTCGGTCGAACGTAACGAACGTCGGTCCTCAAGAGCCACAGTCCTGCAGAGTTCAGCTCCAACCCTAATCAAACACACCTGAACAAGCTAATCAAGGTCTGAAGGGTTACTAGAAAGCTTCAGGCATATGAGTTTTTATCAGGGTTGGAGCTGAATTCTGCAGGACTGTGGCTCTCCAGGACGGGAGTTCGCCACCCCTGGTCTAGAACAGTGGTTCTCAAACCTGTCCTGGAGCCAGCCTTGTACATTTTGTATGTTTCCCTATATCTGACACACCCATTTCAGGTCTTACAGTCTCTACTAATGTGCTCATGAGTTGAATCAGGTGTGATAGATTAGGGAGACATACAAAATGTACAGGGCTGGTGGTACTCCAGAACAGGTTTAAAAGCCACTGCTCTAGAATGTTGCACCCCTTCGTTTAAAGAAAGTTAAAGAGAAAAGCCTCACACTACAATGACTCATGTCCTTAAAGGGATAATTCAACTCTTAAAGGGTTAGTTCACCCAAAAATGAAAATTCTGTCATTTATTACTCACCCTCATGCGGTTCCATACCCGTAAGACCTTCGTTAACTTCGGAACGCAAATTGAGATATTTTTGTTGAAATCTGATGGCTCCGTGAGGCCTGCATAGGGAGCAATGACATTTCCTCTCTCAAGATCTATAAAGGTACTAAAAACATATTTAAATCAGTTCATGTGAGTACAGTGGTTCAATATTAATATTATAAAGCGACGAGAATATTTTTGGTGCGCCAAAAAAAACCAAAATAACGACTTATATAGTGATGGCCGATTTCAAAACACTGATTCAGGAAGCTTTGGAGCATAATGAATCAGCATGTTGAATCAGCGGTTCGGAGCGCCAAAGTCACGTGATTTCAGCAGTTTGGCGGTTTGACACGCGATCCAAATCATGATTCGATACGCTGATTCATTATGCTCCAAAGCTTCCTGAAGCAGTGTTTTGAAATCGGCCATCACTAAATAAGGTCTTACGGGTGTGGAACGGCATGAGGGTGAGTAATAAATTACATTATTTTTTTTATTTTTGGGTGAACTAACCTTTAAGTCAATGGAAATGCAAGTCGGTTTGGTGGAAAAAGGCTGTCTCTTTTATTTCTTCTCTAGCTATAAAAAATTTGATTGTTGCTCATTTTCAGAATAAGCAAATAATCAGATGGGTTATATATGGTTAGGTGTCGCCTAGCAAAATTACCTAAAATATGATGATAAATGCTGGATGAAAGTCATTGTAAGATTATTATAGTTTGTAGTGTATCTAATCTAGTTCAGAGTAAAACCCCTTTTAGAAAGGCGCAATATGCCTGAATGATGGATGTGGCTTTTTCATAATATGGCTGTGTTCTGGGTACTAATATTCTAATGCAAATAAACATAGCCCCACTGTTTGTCTTGCCATATCTATACCTATCTTTGCGCTTACATCCAGTTTTCTTCTCTTTTCTGTTTAAAGCACCACAAAAACCTCTTGCCAGTCCAGATATGGAATCCAGTCTGACCCAAGAGCACTTTTCTACCATCAATGGAGCAAACTCTGAACGCACAAGCATGTAATGCTGTTCTCTACAGCTGGAAACTTTTGGCACAAACTCACAATAAAAACTCATGAATACCTCTGATTCCCACCAGATCCCTTATGTTTAGACTGATCAGATTACTTCAGTGTAGAACATGAGTGCACTGTACAAACACTAATACTGTGTCATTACACAGTTCCTATTTAGTGCCTGCGACAGTCCAGTTACATTTAATTATACTGATCAAGTAGTGCTTAGCTTTGTTTCTGTATGTCTGTAACTTTGATTTAACCCTTAACTCATTGCCAGATATTTTCATCAGATGATTAGAATATGATAAACCTATGTGGTATTAAAGAAAACTCATTTATATTATTCTACTGTATATATTTTTTAAAAAATCTCATTTTGAATATTTAATGGTGTAATTTTTCTTAGTAACATAAAGTGAGGTTTTTCCTACTATTTAGGTTTTTATGCATCAATTTATATATCAATTCTGTGCTAAATTACAGTGTCTTGCTTGATATATTTTTGTATTTTATACCTTTTTATTAATGTAGTGAATTAATGTTTTTTTTAACTTCTATGTCTGAATCTGAATATACGAGACTCATTTGAATGAATGTAAAACAAATTAAAATATGATCACCGTACAGCTACAAAACTCCTTTTTAATCATTTGCCTCAAGAATGCAACATTGAGTGCACAGGACATATTCTTGCATTCAAAACTGTACACATCTACATTCTCCCCTGTAACGACTAAGACAAATCAGACACAATTATTTGTTATAGTTAACCAATAATGGTTTAAAGCTCACTCTGGGGTCTGTCCCCCATCCCCCGAGAAGTTCTCAGTTACAAGTTTTATTGCGCTAAAGAATGTTGGTTGCCACATGGAAGAGCAGTGAAGAGCAGAGACAAAGAGACGCACAGAAAACCTGCATCTTTCCCACAGAAAACAGACTTTCCTGCATTAATTTATAGACAGACTGTTCTATAAATTAACATGCATATTCCCAGGAAATGGTATCCATTATTACTGTTTGTTGTACTGTACTCAGTATTGTATTCACATGTTTTATGATACATTTAAGGTAACCTCAGTTATGCCATGTTTAGTGTCTATGGGTTCGTATCGAGAAGATTTCAATGCTTGTGTATGCAATATGTCGATACCTCATGCAACACATCAGTATTACAAGAATCTTTAATAGTTCTTCTTCAAAAACTCAGCCAGTTAATCTCGCTCGGTCGTAAAATCCCTGACAGGAGGCGTGTTATCGCCTGGAAATACAACATCTTCATTGGTCAGGTCAACCCTAAGAGGTGTGACTTTGACCAGAGGTTAAAAGCCAGTGCACAACGCCCCTCCCTCTCTCCTTCTTGCTTCTTGGACGACTGAAGAGACCCTCTTTTGCTCCAGGCCTCTTCAGGCCAAGGCCTGTGGGCCTGGAAGGCCTGTAGGCCTAGGCCTGCAACCCAGCCATGTGCTCATCTATGAGAGAGAGACAGAACTCTCTCCCCACTAAGAGTCAAATTAACAGCTTAAGCTGTTTCATATTACTTCATCCAACGCAGAAGATACTGTCTACAACTTTCGGACCGAATCATCAAGGACTCCTCAGCCTGCAAATCCGAAGCTCCTCGACCTAAAGGCATCTTGCAAGTATTGTACATTTGAACACTAAACAGCGATTTAGTATTAATTTGTAAACCACCTGTGTCAGCAAAGGTGTTTTATTACTGAGGAAACTGATGATTCTTTTCCAGATTGTCTTTGACTTTTTCCCATAGCTCCATTTCCGGTCCCACTTCCGGTTCAGCTCTATCATTGCTCATTTTTACCTACGTATGTGTGTGACCTGCGTGTATGTTATGTGTTTGTTAGTTTAGTTATGTGTTTGTGAGATAGTTAATAAAGATTGTGCACAATACAGGTTTGGTTCTGACTCCGTCTGCTAATAAATTGCCTCTTAAATGATTTAGATCTTGACTACATGCTCTGAGTAGTACAATACAATAAGAATGTTGCTTTCCATAACCTGGAAATCAACATTTCTTAGAGTTAATAAACAATTAACACTGAGTGTTCACTGGACGAACAGGTTAATTGATTGTAATATTAATTTTAATGTAGCTACATCAAGTTAATCCGATTAACTGATTCACATTAGGGGTGTCCCCGACTACGGATTTACATAGTCGAATCAGATTCGAATCAGATTGCCTATATTCGACTGATAGTCGAATATAGCACTCTTTCTGCGCTCAAGGCCAAAGGAGTGTACTTTGAAAGGCTCGCTGTGCACGAGATGGTGCGGGACGCGGAAAATGAAGTAAGCGGCCTACCCGCGCCTTAAGACAACTTTTATTTTCTTTTACACACAGCACAGAGAAACAACTTTCTAATAAAGCGACCAAACTGCCTTTCAAGTGATAGATGGAACTGACAATGGTTTTTATCTTTTTTAAACTGAAATGAAAGGCAATGTGGATAAACATTCACAGCCACAATGTACAATACATCACACAAAGATATAGAAGAAAATGAATAAAAACATTTTGGATCAATAAACCTTATATATAAGGTGCAGATAGATATGCATTTCACATGTTGGCAAATCAAATTAAATCGGCTAAATTGCCTGTGCGAGCAAGCTTTAACTAATCTACAGCGCAACATCGACATACCGAAAAACAATCAAAAATTAATTTACAGAATTGAATTAGAACAGAATATACCGTTCTAATAAATAAAAATAATTAGAGAAATGAAATAGTCATAATCAAGTCACAAGTGCAAAATGTCTGAAGTGCAGGGGAACATATATTCAAAACACAAGCCACAAATAGTTAAATTAAATAACCCAGAGTGATCAATAAATAAATACAAATTAAAGAAATTATTAAAATAACGAAAGTATAGCCAG
This sequence comes from Hypophthalmichthys nobilis, assembly GCA_037950665.1. Taxonomy (NCBI): domain Eukaryota; kingdom Metazoa; phylum Chordata; class Actinopteri; order Cypriniformes; family Xenocyprididae; genus Hypophthalmichthys; species Hypophthalmichthys nobilis. Next base: position 22,674,935 of record CM075469.1, read on the forward strand.
AATTGTCAACTTTGTCTTTTTAATTGCAGACAATAAACGCTAAACTGGAGTGGCTTTTTAGCTAAACATTCACAGCATCCAAAAATCAAATAGCCTAAGAACCGGCTGAAATGTTTTGAAATCACTTGTACCCTACCTGATCAAAATAAAAATCCAGTCTTTCACGCAATCTGCCCGTGTCCGTTTGAGTCTTTTTTTTTAAATAGCGCGCTATTCAACTCCTTAACCTTGGCCAGCAGAAGCGCGCTGCAGTGTTTGTCGTTGTTGAGCGGTAGGACATGAGCTGTTGGCACAACTTGCATATACGTTTTTTTGGATCATCTTTTACTATTTCAAAGTGCATCCAATTCTACACTTTAGATTTTCTTATCCCAGACATTTTTAAAGATTTAATCCCTGCCGCCAAGATGCTCCTCTGTCGGTCACGGATAATGGAAAGTGAAACTACTTTTAACTATTTATTAAAAGCTTCTTTCTTTTCACATTTTTATTTACAGCATTATCATAATAGGCTGTATATTAACCTATTGGGAGAGAACCGGTACGTCTATGTAAAATCAGATATCGAGCACCCCCATATCTCGTTTCATAACACCTCTGCGAAGATTTGACTGTGAGATTGGTAGTTGAATCAGGCTCTTCCTATCGAAGCATCGAATCGTCGACTATTCGGGGTCACCCCTAATTCACATATTCATAATTAATCATAATTAATAATCATAATGAGTTATGAATAATTATTAATATTCCCCCTTTGAGTTAATTCGCTACATTTGGTGGAGAATGCAGGCATCATTTTAAACAATTGTTTGCAGACGGACCCAGTAATCAATCATGTGTTGTTCCATAAGCTTTATTAGCATTGTATACATGCACATACAAATTCCTGATAAAATCAGCAAAACTATGGCTTGAATGCACGTTCCTTCGAACAGCAGAAAGTTCCTCAATGCTATAATGCATGTTTAAATTGTACAAATTGTACTAACCTGAAATTATTGAAGAAATCATAATTTCAGTTGTGAAACGAGCGCAAGACTTTTTCTGACGACGGAATCTCAGATTAGCAGCACGTACAAAAGGGTACCAGAATAAACTAACCTGATCTTGGGCGAAGAAACCCCCACTTTCAGCTTTAAATGCATAAGTCTTTTTCTGATGATGGAATCTCAGATTAGCAGCGCGTACAAAAGGGTACCAGAATAAACTAACCTGATCTTGGGCGAAGAAACCCCCACTTTCAGCTTTAAATGCATAAGCCTTCTTCTGATGACGGAATCCCAGATTAAGCAGCATAAATTTACCTGTGTGACGAAGAAATCTCACTACAGCGTTTGTAATGGTGTTCTGGTCGATGCTCCTCAGTCACCAATTAAGGCCTTTTTACTATTCGTTACGCCATCGTATTCATATCAATGCGCTGGACCGCTCATATGAAACGTCGCATCGAATTTGTGGTGTAAATTCTAGCCTAGCTAACTAGCAATTCACCATTGTCTGTGAAGTGATGTGCTGTTGTAATTTGTGAGTTATGCATTGCCACGCTAGAGTTCTCAGTGCAGACTTACAGCACAATTAGAATTCTGCTCTATTCTGGTTGTATTGTGAGCTGACATTGGTCTCTTGGCAACGTATGACAACAGAGCGTGTGAGAGCAGACACCTCTAAAAGTCTGATAACAGCACCCACATCACAGACCGATGTGCAAACAACAACCACGTGTAGCCAAAGCTAGCACTCTAGCAACCCTACACGTATACCCTACAAGTTAAAACCCTTTACCTCGACTAAAAGCTGCTAGCACACTGCTAACACCTAGATCCGTTTGAGCGTGAAGTGTAACATTTGAACCAAAGACTAGACTTTGGGACCCTTTTTAGGAGGGACTTTTATGGGAACTGTTGATGGGGAATACGAAGCTTTGTGAAGCTCTGAATCAAACGAATCAATTGCATCACAAATGATTCACTGTTTCAAACCGCTCAAAGCGCCACAAGCTGGTGACCCCTGCTGGTCAGAACAGTAAGTGCAGCGAAAACTTAACTCAACGAGCTACCCCTCCTCACTCCTTAGTGCCGAGTACATGAAGTACGGCCACCGTCCAATACACTGTTGGCCCCAGAAAGGACTAGAAACACTTCCCTTTGTTTCTTTTACTTTCGACCTCGAAGCATTTGGTGTTTCTCGGTTAGCCTAGAGATAGTCTAAGCTAGGTAATGAGCTCACAGCAGTAATTACTTGAACAAGTGACACCTGCTTGGCCATATCTCCTAGCAAAACTAAATAGGTAAAACCCTTTTTTTGTCCTTTCCCCTTTCTGATTTCATCTTATTGTTTTTTTCTACCAGTTTGCTCTATTTTAGAATTTGCTGCTTTTCTTTCAGAGTTAGTACTAACTGCAGATAAAGTCCTTGTTGTTGGTGATTTTAATATCCATGTAGATAATAAAAAAGACTCATTGGGATTGGCATTTACAGACATTCTAAACTCTATTGGTGTTAGACAACACGTGTCAGGACCCACTCATTGTCGTAATCATACTTTAGATCTAATATTGTCACATGGAATCGATATTGATGCCGTTGAAATTCTGCAGCAGAGTGACGACATCTCAGATCATTATTTAGTCTCATGTATACTACATTTAGTCAAGGCAGCTAAACTGCCTCCCTGCCATAAATATGGTAGAACCATCACTTCTACCACTAAAGATCGCTTTCTAAATAATCTTCCTGATCAGTTTCATCGCCTTAGCATACCAGATAGCTTAGAAGACCTCGATGTTGAAACAGAAACTATTGCCTCTGTCTTTTCCAGCACATTAGACTCAGGTTGCTCCTTTGCGTTTAAAAAGATTAAGGAAATTAATCCAACGCCGTGGTACGATGAGCACACTCGGGCCCTAAAGGTAGCAGCCAGAAAAATGGAGCGCAGCTGGAAGAAAACAAAACTAGAAGTTTTTCGCATTTCGTGGAGAGAGAGAATGATTGAGTACAGAAAGGCCTTAAAACTGCTAGATGTGCCTATTTTTCAAAACTTTTAGAAGAAAATAAGCACAACCCTAGGTATTTATTTGATACAGTGGCTAAATTAACAAGAAATAAAGCTTCAACTTCTGATGTTTCCAAAGAGCACAGCAGTAATGACTTTATGAACTTCTTTACTTGTAAGATTGATAATATTAGAGAAAAAATTATAACCATGCAACCGTCTACTACAGTATCGCGTCAGACAGTGCATTGTAGTGTCCCTGAGGAAAAATTAAATTCATTTACTGCTTTAGGAAAGGAAGAATTGTCTAAACTTATTAAATCATCAAAATCAACAACATGTATGTTAGACCCTATACCGACTAAACTATTGAAAGAGATGCTTCCAGAGATCATAGATCCTCTTCTTAATATCATCAATTCATCTTTATCACTAGGATACGTACCAAAAAGTTTTAAGCTGGCTATTATTAAACCTCTTATTAAAAACCACAACTTGATCCTAGAGAATTAGTCAATTACAGGCCGATCTCAAATCTCACTTTTCTGTCAAAAATACTAGAAAAGGCAGTATCATCACAACTATGTTCCTTTTAGACAGAAATAGTATCTGTGAGGATTTCCAGTCAGGTTTTAGACCGTACCATAGTACTGAGACTGCTCTCATTAGAGTTACTAATGATTTGCTCTTATCATCAGATCGTGGTTGTATCTCTCTATTAGTGTTACTGGATCTTAGTGCTGCATTTGACACTATCGATCACAACATTCTTTTAAATAGACTCGAAAATTATGTTGGCATTAGTGGAACTGCATTGTCATGGTTCAAATCATACTTATCTGACCGTTATCAGTTTGTAGTAGTAAACGAAGAGAGGTCATATCGATCACAGAGTTCAATATGGAGTACCGCAAGGCTCAGTACTAGGACCGTTGCTTTTCACTCTGTACATGCTACCCTTGGGAGATATCATTAGGAAGCATGGCGTTAGTTTTCACTGTTACGCTGATGATACTCAGCTCTATATTTCTTCGCCCCTGACTAAACTTACCAATTCACAAAATTAACAGAATGCATAGCTGATATAAAAATTGGATGACCAGTAATTTGCTACTTCTAAATTCAGAAAAAACAGAGATTCTAATTTTTGGACCAAAAACTTCTTCAAGTAATAACCTAGAATACTGTCTAACACTTGATGGCTGCTCTGTTAAGTCTTCGTCGTCAGTTAGGAACCTGGGTGTGCTCTTTGATACCAATCTCTCATTTGAAGGCCATGTTACTAGCATCTGTAAAACCGCATTCTTCCATCTTAAAAATATATCTAAACTACGACATATGCTCTCAATGAAAAATGCAGAACAGTTAGTTCATGCTCATGACCTCAAGGCTAGATTACTGTAATGCTCTACTGGGTGGTTGTTCTGCTCGCCTGATAAATAAACTACAGCTCGTCCAAAATGCAGCAGCTAGAGTTCTTACTAGAACTAGGAAGTATGACCATATTAGCTCAGTTCTGTCAACACTGCATTGGCTTCCTGTTAAACATCGTATAGATTTTAAAATCTTGCTAATTACTTACAAAGCACTAAATGGTTTAGCTCCCCAGTACCTGAGCGAGCTCTTAAAGCATTATAGTCCTTCACGTCTATTGCGATCTCAGAATTCAGGCCAGCTGATAATACCTAGAATATCAAAATCAACCGCAGGTGGTAGATCCTTCTCCTATCTGGCACCTAAACTCTGGAACAATCTTCCTAGCATTGTTCGGGAAGCAGACACACTCTGTCAGTTTAAATCTAGACTAAAAACGCATCTCTTTAACCTGGCATACACATAACACATTATCAATTTATATTTTCAAATCCGTTAAAGGATTATTAGGCTGCATAAATTAGGTCAGCCGGAACCGAACACTTCCTATAACACCAGATGTACTCGTTACATCAGAAGAAGAATGGCATCTACGCTAATATTAGTCTTTCTGTTTATCCCGAGGTTTACCGTAGTCAACCAGATCCGGGCCGTATCCAGGTGAGACCGAGGACCGGCGCCTTGACACGACCACAACGCAGCCCTGAAGTATCAGCAGAGATTGAGCCAACTAGATCATCCATTGTGAAGGCCTCATCGACACGACAACCAGTGGCACAGCTCCTCAACACACCGTCCATACCGGTGTGATGAATACGATCCTCAACTGGACTGAACTGGAATAAATACTTTGAATGTTGCGATCCTATCAGACATATGATAGCAACCTGAATCGTAACAAAGCACTGTTCGCCAGAGGAGAACTGGCCCCCCGACTAAGCCTGGTTTCTCCCAAGGTTTTTTTCTCCATTTTAACACAGAAGTCTATTTGCCACCTGTTTGCCATCTGATGTCACCTGTTGGAGTTTGGGTTCCTTGCCGCTGTCGCCTTTGGCTTGCTTAGTTGGGGACACTTGACATTTGATATTCAACAGTGCTTTGATCTGCCGACATTAACACTATTCTTTAAGAGCTGCTGTGCAGCCAAAATTATATACCAGTTATCAATGTAAAGCTGCTTTGACACAAAAAAAAAAGCGCTATATAAATAAAGGTGACTTGACTTGACTTGTCTATTCGTTACCCTCATAGTGACAACCTGTGGAAAAGAACAATCAGTATTCTGAGTAATAGTTTAACGACATGTACCAGCCCAGTCATCAGTCAACACAGCTTACAGCTGTCAACAAAGATACTCAAACCCCTTAGTTGTGACCAGCACTAAGTCTCATACTGGCTTCCCCCACCTCAGCTGTTCACTCCCTACGTGGCCCACATAGCCGTTCTGTACAAAACTTGCATTTGCCTGTGCCAGCTCTCTCTCTATTGTGTCCCCATAAGTGTGCCAGTTTGCCTAGGACATCCAGCCCTGCCATCCAGGACCTCCCGGAGACCCAGCGGAACAATGTGATGGACACCCTTCAGCCAAAGCAGTCAATGACCTGCAACGGCAGAGCAAGGAACAGCGAGATCGGCAGCACAAGCGGACACTTGATACCCGGCCTGTGCCACAAAGAGCTTCATCTTCTCCTTAGCCCATGCTCATACGGGCTTCCAATAGTAGGTAAATGAGCGAATGCTGCAAGTCACAGAGTTCCACAGAGAACCAACCCACTCAGCATGAGAAGGCATAGGACAGATGCAAGGGCCCTGACAGAGTGGAGCAACTGAGGGAGATCACCAGCCTTCAGGAGGCTCTGACAGCTGCTGAGTACAGAGAGCAGCTGGAAAATGCCATCAAACAAGACCTGAAAAGAACTTTCCACTTAAAGAACGTGAAAAACTGTTTAAATTTAAAGAGACACTAAAGCTAAGGCCCTTAAAGGCCATCCGCATGCAGAAGCTGAAATCCAAACACTGACTCAGCTATTCAGCAGCGTAGGAGACAAACTCGTTGTGGTCCAAAAGAACTGAAACAGTCTCACCAATGGCAAATGGACCCCACAAGGAAAATGCACCCTGATGAAATTCACAGCAGCAGCGCAAGCTCCCCCAGCCCTGCACGAAGGGGGGAGGGGCCAGAGCCCGCTGCTTAGCAGACCACAACGTCCATGCCAACATATGAGACATTAATTTTGCCTAAAGTCTCAGACTAGTGTGACCCACCAAGACAGGCTCTCTGTTCTGGATCACATCCAGCCAGAATCACAACGATTTCTGACTTAACAGCCAGAAAACCTCCAATCAGACTATCAGCAGCTGAAACCAGACGACATAAAGGACTTCTCAGACCCAGAAGTCTGAACGCGGGTTGAGTGCTGCCCTCGACACCAAGCAGGGCAGATCTGAAAGTCTTAATGTTACTGCCACAGACTCAGAAATGAAAGGAGGACACCAACAGGACCTTTGCCTCCGACACCAGTTAGTCACCTTCCCGGCAGCACAGCCTACCCTCACACGATGCCATTCATGTGACCTGACACACAAGGCCCCTCAGCAGGGGGGGTTCTTAAGACCCCAGTGATGTTGAACTGCAAACACAGTGCCTTCCACATAGTTTCTACAAAGGTTCCTAGTCAGCATAGGCCATAAAGCTTTTAAAGTAGATGAAAATGCGTGTTCGCAGAAAAGCAGGAGTCTGCATTAGTAAAATATGAATTTTACTGATTGAAAGAAAACCTTGAATGAATGTGTAAGCCTCAAATGCTCATGACCGTCTACGACGAGCTATTCTGAAACCTGCAGACATTTGATATACACTGTTCGATTGGGCACTGCTGCACATTGGTTTCCATGACAACGACTTGTCAAAGGAAATGCTAACTCCAGATACGTCACTGTGACACCAGATGGAGCTGGTTATGCTAGCACGGCCTCGCGCCATTAGCTTAAACCACCGTCCACTTAAAAGTGGGCCTTTGATAATCCCAACACGACATTTGATACGACGTTCAATTCGCATGCAGATCACTAGTGGCTGGCTTGTTAGATGCAGATAAAACAAGAGCTTGAATTGACATCTCTGCTGTAACTGAAAGAGCATACACATACACATAACATACACATACACACATCTTAACATGTGTCAAATGGTATCAGTAAAGTTAGTCTGATTTTAGTGAAAAAACCCTAATCTCAGTATTAAAGCATAAGTCTGTTTTGAAGAAGGAATCTCACCTCAGCGGCATGTAAACTGTACCAGAATTGATTATTCTGCTTTTGTTGAAGAAATACCAATTGCAGTATTGCTTAACCTGTTTCTGATGAGTAAATCTCAGTACAGTGTTATATAAATGTACTTTTGGGTAATGCTCCCCTTTCTACAGTGTAACGGCCTTAAAAAAAAAAAAAAAAAAATTATAGCTAGATTGATGTAATTCATCTAAACTTTAGCTGCCTCTACAAGCATAGCTACCTAGTGACCAAAACTGTGTATCACTTGCTGAAAGGAACGTCAGTATTCATGCACAAGACGGACGTAACTATGTACGCTTAAACAAGCTTTAATTTACAGCACATCTGTGTAATTACACTTTAAACAAGTACAAGACGTTGTTTAAAGTAGACAGAAGGGTTTACATGAGTAAAATTTGCAAATGCCAAACCATGTTTGCATTTTACTGAATGTAATGTCTAATTTTTGAATACTTGAAGTATAAGCACCACATTTTAACTCGATGCAGGACTCGTTTCAGAGATGCAGACACTCTTCATGAACTGGTGAATTGCTCTGATGTGCACTGCTTCCCATGACAAAAACTTGTCACAGGAAGTACTAACTCGCCACCTCATGACATCATATTGTAAACAAACCAAGCTAGGTGGCTAAGCTAACCCCACCTAACGGCCCTTCCGCTCAGGCTAAGCTAACTGATAACTTCTATAGTTAACGGTTAGCATTATTTACTTGAAGCCTTTAACCAGAGCTTGTATGTATGCAGTGTGAAGTGATCTAAACCAATCTCCTTTAACCACATTCCTGGTTTTCTGATTTCTCTTTTTCCTGGCCTTGAATTCTTCTCAGCTAATTTCACCTGCACTTAGGTGCATTTCTCCCTGAGCGTTGTTCAGCTAAATCTGCAGTTACTAGAGTAATTAAATCTAAATTCAATTACATGTAAACTGTTTAGCTAAAGAAGAATTCTAGGATTTGTTGAGATTTTTCAATAGCACGTTGACTAAACTTCAGGGAGGGACACACACAGGGTGTGGTCCTGAACATACTGCAGCTGTGACCAACTATAGACTGATCCCCAAAGCTAATCTAACTGTTAATCACTAGTGCTATTGACTATTCCCTATACCAGGTCATTCTGCTGTTTTAGTCACTTCTTTAAATCTTTTTATTGATTTTAATCATAATAGCAGTCAGCTATTCATTTTTACTAGTATTATTTCTTTCATCTATTTGATTTATTTACATTTTCCTTTTTGTACTCGTGTGGTTTAATTTCCCAATAGAACCACAAGTAACTAGACATACTTTCCTTCTTGATTTTGTTTATTTACAACAGTTGCTTCAATTTTATAAGCCATCTAGAAAAGTAATTTAAACGATTGCTATGGCATAATTTTGAGCACCACTAATAAACCCAATCTAATAGGAACGTGTACCTCTTCCTTCCTCTCTTTTCATTTGTTCAGAGATCAAGCCTGTTGTGAGCCATCAGCAAGTTCTGAGAAATAATTTGACCATAAGATCCATCTTAAGTCAATTATTAAGCCTAGCTGTACGTTATACACATATCTGCCCACTGTGCCTTCAGCTCCAAATTCTGTTTGATCTTGCATTAGTCTCTTGCCCTTACTCTCACCACAAGTGTGCCAAAATGTTGCAGAATGCTCAGCCTAACTGCCCAGATGGCAGACCAAAGGACTGGCTAGGTGTCGTGAGGAACACCCTCCTAACCAGGGTTGCTGATCACTTGCAGCACCAGAGCCAAAAGCAACTGGACAACGATGGAAGAGAAGTAAAGGCAGATGACTCAAACCAGAGGTACGATCACAAAGATCTGACTGAGGTCAACTTCTTCCTGGCCCACAACCTCACAGGTTTGAAACAGAAGGTAAACAACCTCAAACTCCAGATCGCAGAATCTCACAAGGAGCTGACACATGCTAAAAGCCACATAGACCAGCTAGAGATGGCTCAGGACAGACACAATATCCCTGGCAGAGTGGAGTCACAGAAGAAAATCCACAGACTGACAGCTGACAGCTGAAAAGACAGCCAGAGAGGACCTGAAAAGGAAAAGGAACTATTTTACAAAGAGTCACCATTAAAAACTGCAAATTCTGAACTCTTGGACAAAGACACCAGAATCAAGGCCTGTGAAGGTCACCTAAAAGTGTCCAGATCTGGGATTGAAGTTCTGACCCAGCAGCTGGACAACATAAAAGATGAACTGAGACACTCTTACCTGCTACAGAAAGAACTACAGCAGGAGAGACATCTCACTCCCCCACATGGAATCAGCAGAAGAACCTCCCCTAGCCAAGCACCAAGGTACAAAGGGGGAGCCGAAGCCTTCTACTTGACACCTTATCTGCCCATTTCCTGAAATCCTCTGCAGCCGCAGAAGGAGAAGGATTAATTCAGATGAACCCTGAAATGGCACATGAAGTGACATTCAAAGACCTCCAGCAACAACCTCCACATCCTTTACACAGCAGCCATCCAGAGGCTGTACAAGGATGACTGGACATGCCTGCATCGGACCTGCAGAAGCTTCTAATGCTAGTAAGAGAGCTCCTTGAACAGTACTTACCTGAGGAGTACTCGGAAACACAAGCTTCTGACCACTCACACAACACCACTCGGACCTGCTCAAGTCGGCGCCGCCACAGAGTGACATTGCAAACCTCAGACTCCTTCTGACTGAGAGCAGAGGTAACAATCACCTGCTGCCCCTTTGCCATCAGACCTAGGTGAGTCTGAAACACTCTTCACACTACAACTCCCATAACCTCTTCCTACAACCAGCTGCTCCACGGGTGTCCGAACGACAGGTGACACTGTCAAGGCACCTGCTACCTCGACACCTGCTGAGCAAGCTCAAAGACCTGAACCTTGCCACCAGCAAACATCTCGCCCAAACTAACTGACTTCAGGGTGACAGGTGGCACACTGTCAAGGCACTGGCTGCCTCGACGCCTGCAGCACCAGCCCAGAGACCTGAGCTTGTCTACTGTCTACATCAACTGCCATGGAACAACCACCACTCCAGGAGACACATACTAACAGAGCCCATCACGGCCTTCCAGCCTTGTGTGCCAGTGGTGTGTCTGATCTTTCTGCACCTTCAACGTTGCTCACTGTTGCCATAAGAGGGACAACAACGATCGAAAGGGGGGATTGTAACGACTAAGACAAATCAGACACAATTATTTGTTATAGTTAACCAATAATGGTTTAAAGCTCACTCTGGGGTCTGTCCCCCATCCCCCGAGAAGTTCTCAGTTACAAGTTTTATTGCGTTAAAGAATGTTGGTTGCCACATGGAAGAGCAGAGAAGAGCAGAGACAAAGAGACGCACAGAAAACCTGCATCTTTCCTGCATCTTTCCCACAGAAAACAGACTTTCCTGCATTAATTTATAGACAGACTGTTCTATAAATTAACATTAATATAAATATTCCCAGGAAATGGTATCCATTATTACTGTTTGTTGTACTGAACTCAGTATTGTATTCACGTTTTATGATACATTTAAGGTAACCTCAATAATGCCATGTTTAGTGTCTATGGGTTCGTATCGAGAAGATTTCAATGCTTGTGTATGCGATATGTCGATACCTCATGCAACACATCAGTATTACAAGAATCTTTAATAGTTCTTCTTCAAAAACTCGGTCGTAAAATCCCTGACAGGAGGCGTGTTATCGCCCGGAAATACAACATCTTCATTGGTCAGGTCAACCCTAAGAGGTGTGACTTTGACCAGAGGTTAAAAGCCAGTGCACAACGCCCCTCCCTCTCTCCTTCTTGCTTCTTGGACGACTGAAGAGACCCTCTTTTGCTCCAGGCCTCTTCAGGCCAAGGCCTGTGGGCCTGGAAGGCCTGTAGGCCTAGGCCTGCAACCCAGCCATGTGCTCATCTATGAGAGAGAGACAGAACTCTCTCCCCACTAAGAGTCAAATTAACAGCTTAAGCTGTTTCATATTACTTCATCCAACGCAGAAGATACTGTCTACAACTTCGGACCGAATCATCAAGGACTCCTCAGCCTGCAAATCCGAAGCTCCTCGACCTAAAGGCATCTTGCAAGTATTGTACATTTGAACACTAAACAGCGATTTAGTATTAATTTGTAAACCACCTGTGTCAGCAAAGGTGTTTTATTACTGAGGAAACTGATGATTCTTTTCCAGATTGTCTTTGACTTTTTCCCATAGCTCCATTTCCGGTCCCACTTCCGGTTCAGCTCTATCATTGCTCATTTTTACCTATGTATGTGTGTGACCTGCGTGTATGTTATGTGTTTGTTAGTTTAGTTATGTGTTTGTGAGATAGTGTAGCGAATTTACAGGTATTTAATCAATTAGCTCAAATTATGGGTGAAATATATATATATAATTAAGTCATAACGCGTTATGATTAATTATAATATAGATCGACCAAAGAGGGAATTATGCACATATATTGTGAATTAATTACAACGGATTATAATTAATTACATATATGATTAGGTCTAGTTCAATAGTGGTTTGAGAAAGACTATCCTAGTTTGTCCAGCAAACCATCAGTTTTCTCATAGACTATTATAAAAAAAGTTAGTCTCTGGCCACGAGAATAACTTCCTATTATAGCATTAAAGCATAAAGCAGTTTTGCAGAATCAAACATAGAAGAGACCTGGTTTGTTGAATGAGCAACAGAGGCAATCGAGTATGAATATAATGTATTTAATATACGAAACTATGAATACATGGGCTACATTATACGGCTAAATATGCACAAATAATACACATATATACAAAAGCGAAAGTAAAAGCAGGAAAACAGAGGTGATCAAAGAAAATGGCAAATTACAAACAGTTAAACCTTTGAGAGCCAGCAAGGAAACTCAGCTTTCGCATGGAGCTTAAAACGCTTCGAAAAGAATGGTTCTATACTTGCATAGGTTCAGGTGCTGCGGTTGCTTGTCTTTCTGCAGGAGTTTCAATGCGTGCGGCTGGAGCGATTGGTCCTTTTCCGAGGCAGGGTTCTCGGTGAGATTTTCAAACAAGGTTTTAACTTAAGAGTAAGATAACCGGAAAATAAAGAAGAGAGAGTCTGTCTCCTAGGTGATGGAGGATGACGGAGACAAAAGAAAACTTGTGCCAAAAAGATGGTCGTCCCGAAGAAGCAGAGGAGCGTGTGATGGAAGCACGGTCGCCAAGACGTCCAGGAGAGACGTGCATGAGATGGCGAGGGGCAATCGAAAGACAATCGAGAGACAAAAGAAACGTGCGTGTGGTTGTTATTTTAAGGACAAACAAGCCAAAATGCCTCCTTGGATGCGCCAGCCAATGGCGAGGGTGAAAGTTTGGCGGGCAAACTTTTTCTTTGTCTCCATTTACGACCTCATTTGCATGGTTTATGAAGTGTCAGATCTGAGTACATTTTCTTCAAAGTACCATTAAAAATAGAACAATGCATTTTACAGTAATGTGACATACATTGTCAATTAGGGCATAAAGAGAGCTTTACAATGAGACCAAACTTGTCGGATGTCAAAGACATAAAAGTGAGAGATACAGTTTATACTTGAATATACCGTTTAGAGTAAAACTACCACCGCTACAGTCATAACTATCTTATATAATATGGATACATGCACGTTCACTTGAATACAGCAATGGGTACACTTTGGCGTAGTCATATTTTGAGGCTAAATGTAGATACAGTTTCCAAATGTGTGTTTGTGTCTCTGTATGTGTGTGTGTGATGTGTATGGGGTTTTCACAGTGTCTCGGATATGCCACATGGCCCTTAGCGCCATGTGGGGTGAAGCACGGGTGACTCTTTGAAGTCCCCAGAGCTGGTGAGAAGGCCTCCTGCTTCTCTTCAATGGAGGCAACAAAGATGCCAATAGGGTCATTTCATCTAGACCTGCTGGAGCCATGGTCTATGAGTTATCCGAAGGAGGTCAAACGTTAAAAGCTTTCTTTAATTTATAGTTGTATTGATGATTTTGATCCACCACAGACGCTACAATAGTTAATAAAGATTGTGCACAATACAGGTTTGGTTCTGACTCCGTCTGCTAATAAATTGCCTTTTAAATGATTTAGATCTTGACTACATGCTCTGAGTAGTATGATACAATAAGAATGTTGCTTTCCATAACCTGGAAATCAACATTTCTTAGAGTTAATAAACAATTAACACTGAGTGTTCACTGGACGAACAGGTTAATTGATTGTAATATTAATTTTAATGTAGCTACATCAAGTTAATCCGATTAACTGATTCACATATTCATAATTAATCATAATTAATAATCATAATGAGTTATGAATAATTATTAATATCCCCCCTTTGAGTTAATTCGCTACACCCCCCACCAAGAATCGTTATGTCCTCATAATGAGGGAAAAACATAAAAGAAAACATATCCATTTGCACAGTAATAAAATTTGTACCACCATAGGAACCCCATTTTGTACAGCTACAATTCAATATATTGAACAATTACATATGCACAGCACATATTTTCCAAAGTAAACGAGCAAGATAAAATCACATATGAGTCAACCTTTAAACAGCAATGACTTAATTTACTGTCTTGGCCTTAACCCTCTGGGGTCTAAGGCTAATTTGGGGCCCTGGAGAAGTTTTGATATGCCCTGACGTTTGTGCTTTTTTCAGTTGTTTATAAACATATTAATGACAAAAGTCTCATTACACTGTATACAGCACAAACTAGACTACAATAATATGTGAGCAACAAGTATGTACATGTTTGTATTTTGGAGAGAATTACGTATATGCGTGGTTTTTGAAAAAACAAAAAAAATAAGTCACTGAAATACGGCCTCAAAAGATAAACTAAATATTTTTTCACAAGACTTTTGGGAACTGTATATTTTAGTCTAGAGTTTTTGCATCACGATGTAAAAATCATTCTGCCTACTTTGACTCAAAAAACAATGTATCGATTTTAAATTTCTAAGACACTTTTTGTTTAGGGAGCCCGTATGCGAAGAGACGTGAATCTTCATGAATAATGCTGTGATTCACACCTGAGGAGAGTAAGACCCTGCCCCTAATGAGCCGCATGAGGTCAAGAATGTGACTGAGTCAACTAAGAAAGAATGCAATGACAAAAGACATATATCATTTTTTGTTTGAAATTTATTTAAAATATAGTTAACTATAAAAATGAGAGTCAAAGACACATTTTGAGTTCACAGCTATACCTGGAAATAATTCCTGTTCATAAATCCAAAGACATTTGGTGTTTCTGCAATGGAGGAAAAGAAGAAGAAGAAAAAAAACTTTCCTGCTTCCAGTCAGTGATCACAGTATCATATTCATGCAGTCCAATTGTTGCCAATATCTGGTCACTATGATTCTCAAATCTGTGAGATAAAAGAAAAAACCCTCTGTGAGCCATACATCAGCTATTGTAACGTTAACATAATGTCCACTCTTAACAGAAAACATGATTTTTGTGATCTTAAGCATGCAGGTATTATTGTACATCATGTGAAGAAAGTTTGTATAGGCCTATATTTTAAATTACAGTACCAGTCAAAAGATTGGACACATTACTTTTTATAATGTTTTTGAAAAAAGTCTCATGCTCATCAAGCCTATGTTTATTTGATCAAAAACACTGAAAAAACAACAGCAATACTGTGAAATATTCTTAAAATTTAAAATAATGGTTTTCTATTTTAATATACTTTAAAATATAATGCATTTCTGTGATGCAAAGCGTCTAAAAATTCATGTTATCTCTATGGCATTTCATATATTTGTTATATTATAGAACTTAAATGTTTATGTGCAGTGAAATACAATGCTAACACATTTTATTTCAGTATTTATTACGTATTTGAGATGATTTCACTCATCTCAGTATAGCAATATAGTTTGGGAATAACCATGGCAATTTACTAATGTAGCCTAAGTTATGTGTAGTAAACGAAACCGCACGTCGATCTGCACCATTTATCCACACTGAGACACACAAAACTTGCAGGATTCAAATTTAAACAGTCTTTTTGCGGTTTAATATTCACAGGCACTATCACAATTAGAAAGAAAAAAAACTTACCTTTCACAATCATTGGCTTGATAAAGTTGATCCTCGAAATGAAAGTGAAACCAGCTCTTCCACTGAGGTAAATCTTTTTAGAATTATTCTACACCACATCTCAAATCGATGAAAAGTATATGAAACTGACTAAGCTTGATGCATTTTTCCGAGCTGATGTGGGCGTTCACCCTCTGTTGCACTGATCGCCTCAGAATTTGGGTTTGAATAGTGCGCGCGGTCCGTGGGCGTGGCCGCGGCCGCATTAGCGGATAATGAGCTGAATCGTGAACGGCTGACATCACTCTCTTTTCAAACAGATTACATAAACAGAGAATATTAGTTTTCGATTTGACTTGCATGATTTAAAACCTGACATTTCAACGTTTCTTTTGTGTGATAAGTATTCACTAAGTTACAGTTCATTTTCTGAGGAAGTATCAGATTGGACTTCATTCAGAGAGAGACTGCGGCTCACGCATCATGTTGGTTTCCTTTATTTTGCAAAAAGCACAACATTTTGGTTTTACTGTGAGTGTATACAGATTAAAAGAAGACATTCCACAGTTTTTAATGATATATAACTCTTATTTGTACGTCCAAAATTGCCGGAGTATTTTTAGTCTCTTTCACACTGGCAAGAAAAAAAACAAGGTGGTATCGCCGGCGCGACCATCCGACCTCTGAGTGTTAAAGTAACTGCACAGGTATTCAACCTTTTTGAGGGCACATTCATCCACAAATATGCATTAGAACAGTATCTAACAGGGTTCACAGCTTTTGTTTGAGCAAGGACAGTCTCAAATTTAGGCATCCCAAGAGTATTGTATGTAAACCTCTTAGGCACAATTCTTTCTCTTTGAGACCCCCTACCAGTTTCAGGTACATTATCAGAGATAGTTTAATTTACATCACTCTGATCCACACTCACTAGGTCTCGCACAGGACTTGTAACAGTATCACAGAGATCTGACACTCGGCTCACATTTTGCAAATTGACAGAATCAATTTCTGAAGTCTTGAACCAGACTCTATAGATTCATCTCTTTCAACTCTTTGAGGAATCTCAACTCTTGTATCAGAGTGTTCCACATTCTTTGTGACCTTCTCAGAAACTACTGCATCCTTCTGAGAGTTTTCTATTCTCTTAGGAGTCAACTGGCAGTTTTCAGGTAAAGGAAACCACACTCCATACATTTTTATTCTCACTATCAGGACTCTCATCAGCATTCTGATCAACCCTGGTTTCTGCTTCCTGCAATACAGGTGCATCCTTCACTCCCTGTCCTGGACTCTGTTCAACATTCTTCTTTCATCTCAGAACTCTGTTCCTGGGTTTCGGGACACTGTCAGGAACTTGCTGCTGTCTCAACCCTTGTCCAACAGGAAGAATATGATTCCTGTGCAGAATCTTGACAGGTCCAGTTCCACCCTCTGGCTTAAGATGAAACACAGGTAAGTTCGGCATTTGACTCTGGACAATGTTGGGCTCAGCACTCCATCTGTCCGCCAACTTGTGCTTCCCTTGCAATCCAAGCTACCTGATCAGGACTCTATCTCCAGGAACAAGGTAAGAGTAATGCAGTCTCAGATCATATCTTCTCTTATTTCCTGCGTTCTTCTTTCCAGCTTTTTCCTCTGCCAGCCTGTATGCAGAATTCAGCTCGCACTGCATGGTCTTGACAAAGCGCTGGTAAGACTTAGTGGAAGTACCATCACTAGACACACCAAAACTCAGATCTATGGGCAATCTGGCTTCCCTTCCGAACATAAAAAAGTAAGGCGAGTATCCTGTGGCTTCGTTCAGGCTGCTATTATACACGTGTACAAGATGTCCAATGTGACGGCTCCACTGCTGTTTCTGCCTTGGATCCAGGGTTCTCAACATGTCCAAGAGTGTCCGGTTGAACCGTTCAGGTTGCGGATCATCCTGGGGATGGTATGGCGTTGTACGGGATTTCTCCTCTCCTAACAGGTCAAACAACTCATGGATGAGCCTGCTCTCGAAATCCCGCCCCTGGTCTGAGTGCATCCGTCTAGGCAGACCATAGTGAATGAAGTATTTCTCCCACAGGACCTTTGCAACTGTGGACGCCTTCTGGTCCTTAGTCGTAAACGCCTGCACATACCTCGTGTAGTGGTCTGTGATGACGAAGACATTACAGATGTTCTGAGAGTCTGGCTCTATGGATAAAAATCCATACACACAAGATCCATAGGTCCATCACTGGATAAGTGTGTCAGTGGTGCTGCTCTCTTTGGCAGAGTCTTCCTCTGGACACATCTGGCACAGGTCTGGCAGTACTTCTCCACCTCAACCTTCATCCATGGCCAGTAGAATCTCTCTCTTACCAAGCCATAGGTCTTGTCAAAACCCAGGTGTCCAGAATCATCATGAAGCGACCTGAGAACTACTTCATGGAACTTCCGGGGCAGGCACAACTGCTTATGGTGAGGTCTGTCTGGGGCTTGAGTGCATCGAAACATCACGCCATTTTCCATTACTGATCTATTTTCAGTTTTTGAATCATGGAGGTTTCCAGAGTGGCTAAGTTACAGTAAGCTCTGCGGACTGATTTAGGAGATCCTCCCAATGACGTGACAATCCTGCAGGCAGTTGCGAAGCAGCTGGACTTGTCTTGCCCTGGCAGTTTACACAGTGATCTCACTCCAGATGATGATATATTAGTCCACTCTTGGTCTTTCACTCTCCTCTGCGGACAACGAGTCAAGGCGTCTCGAAGCATCGATATTTTGTCTCCCAGGCCTGTACTTGAGACTGAAATCATATGCCGAGAGGGCTGCCAGCCACCTATGTCCTACAGCATCCAGCTTGGCTGTATTCAGAACATAAGTTAGTGGGTTGTTGTCTGTCTGAACCTCAAAGTTCCGTACAGGTAGTCGTGTAGTTTGTCAACGACCGCCCACTTTAGCGCCAAGAACTCTCAGTGATTGGCGCCAAGTTTATCTCAGAAGGCGTCAAACTTCTGCTGACAAAAGCCACAGGCCTTAACCCTTGTCCTTGGTCCTGGTACAGAACTCCGCCCAACCCTTCACAGCAAGCATCAAAATGTAGGACGTACGGAAGCTGAGGATTGGCAAAAACCAACACAGGAGCCTGGGTAAGCCTCACCTTCAACTCATTAAAAGCAGCTTCACAAGCATCAGACCATCTACTCCCAAGAGGCTTTGTACACTACTCGTTCTAGGCAAGGCCCTGCTTTGATCTTCTTCAAGCTTGCGGCAGGCAGACACCCTTGCAACAACTGATTTAGAGGGTAGAGACATAGCGGTTGGCTCTTTTGACTCATGCTAGCAAACAGGACTTCCAACATGCTACACATGCTAGCAGTGAATAGTTACATGCTAATAGTGATTAGCTAAGTGCTAAATTGGGCTAAGAACATGCTAAGAACTCTATAAAAACTCCATTGTAACCATCTGTGACAACTACCAACCACCTAGTAACACCATAGCAACAACCCAGGTTACCATAGCAACCACCTAGCAACCCCCAGAACACACTAGCAACCACTTAGCAACACCTTAGTGACCACCCCAAGTACCTTAGAAACTGCCTAGCAACCACCCAGGTTACCATAGCAACCGCCCAGAACACCCTAGCAACCGCCTAGCAACACCTTAGCAACCACCCCAAGTACCTTAGCAACACCCTAGCAACCACCCAGGTTACCATAGCAACCGCCTAGCAACCGCCCAGAACACCCTAGCAACCGCCTAGCAACACCTTAGCAACCAACCCAAGTACCTTAGTAACACCCTAGCAACTGCCTAGCAACCACCCAGAACACCTTAGCAATTGCCTAGAAACACCCTAGCGACCGAGTGCCGAGTTTTGCCACTGCAAACACCATTCACATTTTCTTCAGGAAATGTACATTCTAGTTATTAATGGTGCTTGCCTCTGGCAAAGCATCATTATTGTTCTCTTGCATACTTATTATTAATGGTGCTTGCCAAAGGCAAAGCATCATTATTGTTCTCCTGCATACTTATTATTATTCTGCTTCTTCTTCTTTCACACAAATTTCGGCGCGCTACTCCTCCCGCAGCGTTTGTCATAGACCCATGAATGAGGTGTCAAATCGACCGGCTCATTGAGGAAAGGTGTGCTACGACTTTTATAAGCGATCGGGAGTACGATGTTCACCCAGCGGGCGAAAAAGTAGCCGAAAAATCCCATAGACTTAACATTGCGACGAACTTTGACGTGTCATAGCTCCTAACGAGAATTTCATAGAAACATGTGGGTTACCACGTTTGAAGAGGCTGACAGTCTCTGTCAGACCATATCTCAAAATGGGGTGTAAGTTGTACCCCTGGGGCGCAAGAGCTGCCCAAAGTTGCCCCATAGACATACTATGGTGAAGCCGTGCCCATGAACCAGGAAGTGAAGTGTTTTTCCTACTATGGTAAATTACATAGGGATTTTGTATTGAACGTAACTCTGGATCACAATGTCATAGAGACAAGGGAGTGGGCTCATTTCACTCAGGCAACCAATCAGTCTCTCAGGATCATTGTGAAGCTATCAAGCCAAGCCCTAGCAACCATTTAGAGCACCATAGCAAAAAGTTCCATAGACTTCCATTGAAAAAGGTCAAAGGGATATCTTTGGATAGAAGTGTCATAGAAACATGAGGGAGGGTTTGTTTGACTCGGGGCAGCAAACGGCCAATCACGAATCTCCTTCAACACTTCATAGCCATGCCCTAGCAACCATTTAGAGCACCCTAGCAACCCAAAGCATAGAGGGATATCTTCAAATCTGAATATCATAGAGGCATGGGGGTTGGTTTATATCATTCATACTGGCAAGCAGCCTTTGGAGTATCATCATTGGCAGCTGGCAAGCCACTCCCTAGCAACCAAACAGAGTACCCTAGCAACCGTTTTGCAAGACCTATATCTCTGCATCAGAACATCGTAGAGATATGGGGGTTGACTTAGATTGGCAAGCAGCCTTTGGTGTATCATCATTGGCAGCTGCCAAGCCTCTACCTAGCAACCAAACAGAGTACCCTAGCAACCGTTTTGCAAGACCTATATCTCTGTCTCAGAACATCGTAGAGATATGGGGGTTGGCTTATATTGGCAAGCAGCCTTTGGTGTATCATCATTGGCAGCTGCCAAGCCACTTCCTAACAACCAAACAGAGTACCCTAGCAACCGTTTTGCAAGACCTATATCTCTGCATCAGAACATCGTAGAGACATGGGGGTTGGCTTTTTTGACTCATGCTATCAAACTGGACTTGCAACATGCTACACATGCTAGCAGTGAATAGCTACATGCTAATAGCAATTAGCTTAGGGTTTAAACATGACAGAGTAAAAATCTGTTAGCATCATGCTAGCAAACATGCTAATCATGTTAGCATCTTGCTAAAAACATGCTAGCAGCATGCTAATGGTGTTAGCATTATGTTAGCAACATGCTAATCATGTTAACATCTTGCTAAAAACATGCTAGCAACATGGCAATCATGTTAGCATCATGCTAACAACATGGTAATCATGTTGGCATCATGCTAGGAACATGCTAATCATGTTATCATCATGCTAGCAACCTGCTAATCATGTTAGCATCATGCTAGAAGCATGCTAATCGTGTTCCCATCATGCTAATCAAGAGTGCCGAGTTTTGCCACTGCAAGCACCATTCACATTTTCTTCAGGAAATGTACATTCTAGTTATTATTATTCTTCTTAACCTAAATTTCCAATTTCAACTCCTCCTAAAGCTTTAACTCTACAAACTCCAAACTCGGGTCAGACCTTCCAACTCTTCTGACTTAGTGTGCTATATCTTTTCTAACTGATCCGACTTATGGTTTTCCTAAAAATGACTATTAAAACTAGGAAAAATCCCATTGACTTTCATTGATGGAATGTTCAAATGAGCCGAGACTGAAAACTCAAACTCAAAATTCAAACCACGGAAGCCCTTAAGACTCAATTAAACTGCCATGCTATGTACTATTTCTAGTCCATTGAAACTCATTCAAACTCATCTATCTATCTATCTATCATCTGACCATATCCATCTATCTATCTATCTATCTAAATCATGCTAGCAACATGTTAACTCATGCTAGCAGCATGTTAAATCATGCTAAATCATGCTAGCAACATGCTAGGAACGTCTTAAATCATGCTAGCAACATGTTAAATCATGCTAGCAACATGTTAAATCATGCTAGCAACATGCTATCAAAACAACTAAACTAAAACTGAAACTTTCAAACTAAAAACTCTCTAACTGAAAACTTTCTGGACCGGCTTTTTCAAGCCAACTTAAAGTTTGTTTTGACAAACTTTTTTCATCTATTTTTTTTTTTTAAATTTGTGCTATGTATTTTTACATGTGTTTTTAAATGTTTGATTCACGCTTATTAATTTTTAATCCGTGACCTCAATACTATTGGCGGGAATTTAACCCTATACTTTCACTCTTAAACGTTGGCCTATATCTCTCTTGTTACAGTAACTGCTTACACACATTTTCAAAACTTTGCCTTTTTTTTTTTTTTTTTTTTTTTCAAAAACTTTACACACAAATCTATGGAAGCCCATTTCCGCCACATAAGAAACAATTTAAAAGTCATAATTATCAGATAAAAAGTCGAAATTATGAATTGCTAAATCGAAATTATGTCTCACCAAGTCAAAATTTTGTAGCAAATTAGCTCAAAAGAAATATGAATAATTAATCATAACTAGTTATAATTAATTATAAATATTTGGATCAGTTAATAAAATTAACTTAATGTAATAAAATTAATATTACAATCAATTAACCTGTTGTCCAATGAACACACAGTGTTAATTGTTTATTAATTCTAAGAAATGTTCATTTCCAGGTTATGGGAAATAACAATCTTATGTACAGTACTACTCAGAGCATGTAGTCAGGATCTGCATGAATAGGGACTCCAGTATGAGCATGAAACACAGACAACTTTATGTGTGACATGAACAAGACTTTATTAACTAGACTAAACACTTAACTACTCTAACATTCACACACATACATGCATACAGTTTACCAAGAGAAAGAGAGAGCTGAAGCAGAATACAGGAAAGCAAGAAGTTACAGCATTGTTTGAAATTCAGCAGATCAACAGCCTTGAGCAAACCATCAGTTTAGTTCTAACACGCCCTTCTTTAAAAGGGGTAAGGATACTTAATGTATCGAATAATGAGACTAAGTTTGATACTTGCATGTCTTGCCCATTTGAATTAAACTGTCCTGATGCAATTTGTGGAGGCTCCCGTTGAATCTTTGCTGATATTGTCGTGATGAAAGAGAACCAGTTGGATTCAGAGGATCTTTGGTGAATGGAAGGTCTAGGCCGAAGCCTGGCACAAGCTTGGGGTTCCTTAGAAGCTTCTAGCTTCTTAGCATCATCTTCACATCAGCATTTCTCAGTAAAAGAGAAGAAGAGAGAGCTTGATCTTGTGATCAGTGATTTTAAGGGGCGAAGATGTCACACCCACTTGAGGTGTCTGAGCCAATAAAGAGTTGTCCCCTCAGAGGGAACTTTATGAGTCTTTGTGCCTTTGGCAAGATATTAGCATAAGACACTGGATTGGCTGAATGAGAGAAGAACCTTCTAGATCCTTATAATACTAATGTGTCACAGAGTTAGTAACATGTAACATAAATTACCAAATAGTAAACGAAAGTTGGAGTCCGTAGATACCAAACATGCTAAACATGTGATTTCAGTTAAATTTGCAACTCTGGAACATTAATACCAAAATAGTTCAAAAGAGAGAATACATAGAATAAAGCCTATAAAAGGAAAGTCATGAGATTGGAAAATTGGATACATGTTTATACAATTCCCAAGTGGTTATATAGAGAATATATAGGATTAAGAGGGTTTATTTGTCCTTCTCAGAAAGAATGAAGTCAGAGTCAATAGTCTCTGCAAAATTCTTTCTGATCGTAAAAGTTCTTATCAGTTTTTCTGTGTCCTGTAATGTTTGCACACACAAGGAATTTGTTTTGGTGACAGAAGAAGCTTCCAGTAGAGACAGCATAGTCTATACATATAGTAAAATAAAAAATAAAGAATAAAGATAAATGAATAAGACACACATATGTAGGCCTATGTATAATATATAAATAAACAAAAATAGACAAATTTGTTTGTACGTGTTTGCTATGTAGAATAGATGAACAGGGAATGGAGTAAGAGGTAAAGTCATTGTCAAGTAAATATAAGTGGATTGCACATATTTATCATTATACCAGTGAAGGCATTTAACTGTTCAGGCCTTACTTACCTACTCTATATCTGTTTAAAATCACGGAGAAAGATGACAGATAATGTTTGCAGCTGAGATTTAATGATTTGCAATGGCTAGCCAAATGGCTAATTTGTAACAGATTAAGGATAGGCTGTACATCAAATAATTTATTATTTCAAATATCATCAAAACCGAGCAAGTGGAGGGCAAGAAAAATAAATCTCAAACAAAATCTTGCATTACACTATATTGTGATGCGTTATTATGGAAATATGATCCACAGAACAGCGCCACCCTCAGGTAACTGTATGTACCGAGAGCATATTGGACGTGTCATTATGATTCCATAGGTTCTCAGAAAGAAAAAAAAAAAAAAAAACGAGAACATAGAGGGCTAGATAAATTCGTTCTCTAACGAAATCAGGGATCTACGGAGCCCAGCATGTCACCTATAGGAGAAAAAAAACAATCCGTGCCGACAGTTTATAAACCGTGTTCACGAATTCTTAAACTGTTCCCTCGGTTTAACAAATCGTGCACACGGATTAATAAACCGTACCCATGAATTTCCAATCCGTGCGCTCAGATTTTGCAAACCGTACCCTCGGTTTTTAAATCCGTTCCCACAAATTCATAATCTGTGCGCACGCTTTCACAATCCGTTCCCGCGGGTTTGTAAAAACTGTACTCACAGATTCATTTTAGAAGAAGAACAGCAAACTCCCCCAGGTGAAAAAATACTATAGTAAATACTTTTGAACCATACTATAATAAATTGTAGTATACTGTATACAGGTGCTGGTCATATAATTAGAATATCATCAAAAAGTTGATTTATTTCGCTAATTCCATTCAAAAAGTGAAACTTGTATATTATATTCATTTATTACACACAGACTGATATATTTCAAATGTTTATTTCTTTTAATTTTGATGTTTATAACTGACAACTAAGGAAAATCCCAAATTCAGTATCTCAGAAAATTAGAATATTGTGAAAAGGTTCAATATTGAAGACACCTGGTGCCACACTCTAATCAGCTAATTAACTCAAAACACCTGCAAAGGCCTTTAAATGGTCTCTCAGTCTAGTTCTGTAGGCTACACAATCATGGGGAAGACTGCTGACTTGACAGTTGTCCAAAAGACGACCATTGACACCTTGCACAAGGAGGGCAAGACACAAAAGTTCATTGCAAAAGAGGCTGGCTGTTCACAGAGCTCTGTGTCCAAGCACATTAATAGAGAGGCGAAGGGAAGGAAAAGATGTGGTAGAAAAAAGTGTACAAGCAATGGGGATAACTGAACCCTGGAGAGGATTGTGAAACAAAACCCATTCAAAAATGTGGGGGAGATTCACAAAGAGTGGACTGCAGCTGGAGTCAGTGCTTCAAGAACCACTACGCACAGACGTATGCAAGACATGGGTTTCAGCTGTCGCATTCCTTGTGTCAAGCCACTCTTGAACAACAGACAGCGTCAGAAGCATCTCGCCTGGGCTAAAGATAAAAAGGACTGGACTGCTGCTGAGTGGTCCAAAGTTATGTTCTCTGATGAAAGTAAATTTTGCATTTCCTTTGGAAATCAGGGTCCCAGAGTCTGGAGGAAGAGAGGAGAGGCACACAATCCACGTTGCTTGAGGTCCAGTGTAAAGTTTCCACAGTCAGTGATGGTTTGGGGTGCCATGTCATCTGCTGGTGTTGGTCCACTGTTTTTTCTGAGGTCCAAGGTCAACGCAGCCGTATACCAGGAAGTTTTAGAGCACTTCATGCTTCCTGCTGCTGACCAACTTTATGGAGATGCAGATTTCATTTTCCAACAGGACTTGGCACCTGCACACAGTGCCAAAGCTACCAGTACCTGGTTTAAGGACCATGGTATCCCTGTTCTTAATTGGCCAGCAAACTGGTTTGACCTTAACCCCATAGAAAATCTATGGGGTATTGTGAAGCGGAAGATGCGATATGCCAGACCCAACAATGCAGAAGAGCTGAAGGCCACTATCAGAGCAACCTGGGCTCTTATAACACCTGAGCAGTGCCACAGACTGATCGACTCCATGCCACGCCGCATTGCTGCAGTAATTCAGGCAAAAGGAGCCCCAACTAAGTATTGAGTGCTGTACATGCTCATACTTTTCATGTTCATACTTTTCAGTTGGCCAAGATTTCTAAAAATCCTTTCTTTGTATTGGTCTTAAGTAATATTCTAATTTTCTGAGATACTGAATTTGGGATTTTCCTTAGTTGTCAGTTATAATCATCAAAATTAAAAGAAATAAACATTTGAAATATATCAGTCTGTGTGTAATGAATGAATATAATATACAAGTTTCACTTTTTGAATGGAATTAGTGAAATAAATCAACTTTTTGATGATATTCTAATTATATGACCAGCACCTGTATATTATAGTATTTACAACACTTTGTTAATGAATGCTATAGCATACTGTATTAACTATAGTGAACTCATAAACTGTTATAAATACTGTGGTATACTTTAGTTTTTACTACAGTAAACTGAAGTGTATATTGTAGTATAATATACCCTAAAGTTGTAGAAAACTTAGTACAATATAAAGTAATTTGTTTATATTACTATAGTTGTTATATTATCACAGCAACTGTAGAATTACCACAATAAATTAATTCAAGTAGCCTACTTTACTATAGTATGGTTCAAAAACACTATAGTATTTACTATAAATTACTATAGTATTTTTTCACCTGGGAGGTACGTGTTAACGAATCTTATTGTTTTATTGTGTATTATTCAACAAATTATATTAACTGCAGTGATTCTCTATCAATGGGTAGCGGAATACAACGATTTAATAAGAATTATGTGCGTCAAAATCTTGTGTTTATTTGTGATAATCTTAGCACTTTATTATTATTGCCTAATAAACCTGGCATTGTGTATTATGACTGACTTTTAATTTCTTTGTTCCTCTTTTCTTCTTCTAAATGCATGTAGCCTAAATGCAACAATAGGCTAATAATAATAATAATAATTATTATTATTTATTGTATTTATTTTTTTAAATGTATTTATTTATCAATCATTTTTAATTTATGACTATAAATGAGTGCACTTAAGACAGTATGTTTATCATAAAATAATTAATGAATTCTTTATTTTTTTTTTAAAAAAAAAAACTGAAATGTTTGTGTATTCTTAACATGAAGACTTGTTTTGGTGATTTTATTATACTAAGCTTTTTGCCCAAAATGGACTTTAAAATTTAAAAATAATGGAAATTCTCAAATGAATTCTAAATGGAAGTTCAGGAAATTCTCCATTTTGTAAAATAAAGTTTATTTATTTACAATAGCCTATGCATCCCGCACCTAAATAGGTGGCCTGGTTGAATCTGCCGGCAAAGATTGGAGGCGGGGCCACAAATCCGTGAGTACAGTTTTTACAAACCCGTGGGAACGGATTGTGAAAGCCTGCGCATGGATTATGAATTTGTGGGAACGGATTTAAAAACCGAGGGTACGGTTTGCAAAATCTGAGCGCACGGATTGGAAATTCGTGGGTACGGTTTATTAATCCGTGGGCACGATTTGTTAAACCGAGGGAACAGTTTAAGAATTCGTGAGCACGGTTTATAAACTGAGGGAACGGATTGCAAAACCGTCGGCACGGATTGTTTTTTTTTTCTCCTATAGGTGATGTGCCGGGCTCCGTACGTGCCGGGCTCCATATTCAGCCACATCTGTTTTGTTCTTTCTGTTCAACAATATTCAATATTCAACAGTGCTTTGCATCTGCCTGCATTGACACCATTTTCTTTAAGAGCTGCTGTGCAGCCAAAATTATATACCAGTTATCACTGTAAAGTTGCTTTGACACAATCTGCATTGTAAAAAGCGCTATATAAATAAAGGTGAACTTGACTTGACTTTCTCCGCCAAAGCTTGTTCTTGCTTAAAATCCGTTCAAGAGCGCGTTTGCTCAGAGCTATTCAATGCCGTTCTGCCAATAAGCCAAGCATTTCATCATTAATAAAACAACGTTTAAAATATTATTTACAGTTTTCACAATTCATCCTGTCGTTTCGGGTCGCGTCAGATCAATGAGCAGCAAGTCATAATTTCGACTTACTTATGTAATAATTTCGACTTTTTAATCTCATAATTTCGACATAGTATGTAAAAATTTCAACTTGGTATGTCATAATTTCGACTTTTTATCTCATAATTATGACTTTTAAAGTCAAAATATCACAAGCACATCTCAAAAACAAACATTTGCCTTACGTTGCAAACACCTTTGCCAAAATATTCTATTTTTGGATATAGCCTATCATATATACACAGTTATTCAAAATCTAGTAAAGCTCTTCTTTCATGAGCTCCTATGTACATTTCTGTACAAGATTGAAAGTAATTGGCAGAGATATGTTGAAAAATGCACCGTAAACACGAAAGCAAGTTTGAAACCAAACTATTTATTTTTTTTACTGTAAGCATTTGTGGTTGTGAATACAGTATTACAGAGTACAAAAGAAAAGAAATACATCAACCATGTGTAGTTGGACAGAAACAATAACTTGTGTTTGAAAAAGGAAATCAAGATACTCCCTGTTATATTTTTGTGTGTTACTTAGAGAATTGTGTGTTGTGTTTTGCAAAAAGTTTTATGAAATTGAAAAGTTTTATGAAGTCGAAGGCCGAGAATTAGTGTATGGTTTTGCAGATTTGGTGTGTGGTTCTGGTGTTTGAGTGTCAGATTTCAGAAATTGTGTGACAAGCAAGGATTGTGTGTAAGCAGTTGAACAAAACTGTAATAAAAAGGTCAATGCAGCAAATAGAAACAGAACAATACCTTGTTCCATTTTGGTTGCTATGTCCTAGTTTG
Source organism: Hypophthalmichthys nobilis (assembly GCA_037950665.1). Taxonomy (NCBI): domain Eukaryota; kingdom Metazoa; phylum Chordata; class Actinopteri; order Cypriniformes; family Xenocyprididae; genus Hypophthalmichthys; species Hypophthalmichthys nobilis. The sequence continues at coordinate 22,703,791 of CM075469.1, forward strand.
ACTAATCAATGCAAAAACCTGATACTTCAACATAAAAAAAAAACTTTATTTTGATGGTCCCTTTAACACATTCTGTTGGCTATAAGGAACTTTTCATCTACATGTCTACTAACTCTCGTTACAGTGTTAGACCATTAGTAGACTGTTAGGGTTATGATAAGTTGACGTACTTGCAAAGTTCATAGTCAGTAGAATGTCTGTTGGGTGACAATCACAATAAAGAGTCGGCAGATATTAAGCAGACAGTCTACTAATAATCTAGTTAGTTGACATGTAGTTGCACAGTTAGTCAACAGAATGTTCAAAAGGGCCCATCAAAATAAAGTGTTACCAAAAAAAAAAAAAAAAAAAAATTCTAAAGTTTGACAAATGACTTTGATATTTTTAAATATTTATACAAATGCAAAACCTAATAAAAGTAATTATGCCTGTAATTACAGGGTTGGGCAATCCCCAGTTGCTTATATTTACAGTATTTGATTTTCTTTATTTCCAGCAATAATCTGCCTACATTCATTGTATTTTAAATGCTCTATTTTTAACTTAAATACTGCAATAGTAAAAAACAGAAAGTCATAATGCATAATGCCTGTAGTGCTTTAACATGTTTTAGGTCTGGGCAACAATGTCCAGATCTATACAACAATGATATAAGTGATCCTCTGTATTTAGATGTAGCTATTATAGCTATGTATTTATATATATTATTATAGCTTTTTTATACCTTTAGGCTTTTTATAAATCAGGTACATATAAATGTCTGGAAACCCAATTCCTGGCCACATGTCAGTGAATGTCCATGGACCACTGGTTCTAAGGTAAGTTGTCTCAAGTCAAACTGTGTTTAATTTAGGCAGGTAATAGTTTGTTTTACTCCCATTTTTGTTTTGTTTTCCCTACTACAGCCAGCCAATTTGCAGGATGTTTTTCCACTCAGTCCGACTGAGGATGCGTGTTCCAGTGGGAAATTGACGTCAATGCATATGACCTCTATAAAATATATATATTTTTTAGAAAAAAAATGGTGCATAATTTAGAGATACCAGCAATGAAATCACTTCAAAATACAAAATGTTAAAGTAAATTTTTATAGAAAACAAATCCGTATTTTAATTTTATTAAAAAAAAAGTTATGGTACACTTATGGTATTCTGTCTGTTTAGACCAGCTAACATTACAATTGTGACCCGTAAGTTAACAGGACCAGAGGGTTAAAGTTTGTTAGATGTTTTAATTTGTTTAATTAAAACATCTAATGAACTTTAATCCTCTGGTTATGACTTTGTAGTTTATATAATCTTATATTTGCACATGCTACAATTACAAAGGAAAAAAAGGGGAACAAAATTTATATTTGGCCCATGCATAGCAATAGCACACATGCATGTGCTAATGTACTTAGCAAAGAGATCATCACTGCATGCATCAGCAACTACACAGTTACTAACTTTAAATAAAAAAACATGCAGCATAACATCAGTGTTTTTCTGCTCATCCTGGATTGAAGTGCAGGCTCTACTCTTCAGCACAATGGTACCCCACAAAACTCAGACAACAGAAACATGTTGAATCCCAACAGAAAAATAAACACTAACAGATCTCTATATCTTGTGCTAAAACATAAAATAACACTTCAGTTCAACATTTACTCTCCTTATCAGTTATTGACTTACATAACTTTTTTCCGTTAACTTTCACTAATAATTCAGTTAAATTAACGTGTTTCGTAATTTTCGTGTTTCATAAATTTCACTGTTAGGTTTTTACAATGCATTTTTTTCCCTCGATTTTACAGTAAACTGCTGTTTTTCTTCAGTTTGTTGCTGTAAATTAATTTAGTGTATTACTTTAAAAAAAAACAAAAAACATTCACTGTTTTTTTTTTATCTTACACCTTTAAACCTTTTTAAACCCACAGCGATGTGTTATGTGTGTCCAAACTATAGAGTGTTAAAATAACACTGAACCAGTGCTGAAGTTAATGAGATAATTAGGTGATTAAGTGAATGAGCATTAGTGATGAACACTTTCTGTTCATTTTGATCATGGCATTTCTTAAAAAGAGAAAACAGGAAAAAAAAAATAAGATGTGAGCAAGTGGTGGTTTTTGTTGTTTCTCTAATTTCCTCATCAGGTTCTGTGCTACTTTTGGTTTTTGATTTGACATTGTTGTAGAAGTCACACGGCAGGATTGTTTCTAATCTTCTAATTAGAACATTGCCAGAATTTCTTTTAGGATTCACAAAATTTGTCTCAAGAAGGCCAAATTGTGGCCAAAATCGTACAGTATGAACTTGCCTTTAGATGAAATCAACGAAGATAAAAGACTCTCAAGATCTCAGCAGAGGATGATTAAACAACTCCACAAACAGCATTACCAGCTTCACTTCCAAACCAGTTTGACTTTATTTCTGTCATACATCTACAGAGGTTCTTATTGAGAATTAACAGAGGTTTCGATGTTGATGTTTTATTGTTATAGTGTTTCCTTTATTTGGGATCTTGACCCTTAACTTTTTAACATTAGTTTTTCTTTGGCTGTTGTAATCAACGTCGCTCACTGTAATCACTTTGACTGATTTTGTTTCTTCAGTAGAACAAAAATGATGATTTTTAACTCCAACTGTTGCAGTCTGTCAGTCGAATAATGTATGTCAATGGGAACACAAATCCAAATTAAACCCTGCAGCTCGTGACGACACACTGATGTCCTAAGACACGAAACGATCAGTTTGTGCAAGAAACCGAACAGTATTTATGTAATTTTTTTTTTTTACCTCTAATACACCACTATGTCCAACTGCCTTGAGCGCACGGCATCCGGTGCGTGAGGTGTGTACACGCTCTGGCGTAGTTTAAAGGATTAGTCCACTTTCAAATAAAATTTTCCTGATAATTTACTCACCCCCATGTCATCCAAAGATGTCTTTCTTTCTTCGGTCGAAAAGAAAATAAGGTTTTTGATGAAAACATTCCAGGATTATTCTCTTTAGACTGGTCTCTCCAAACGGTTGAAAAATTACAGTTTCAAAATTACAGTTTCAGTGCAGCTTCAGAGGGCTTTAAACGATACCAGACGAGGAATAAGGGTCTTATCTAGCGAAACGATCGGTCATTTTCTAAAAAAATACAAATGTATATGCTTTATAAACACAAATGATCGCCTTGCATGTGCTTCCGTATTCTTCAAAAAGCTTACGCTGTATGTCCTACGCCTTCCCTTTTCAAATGACGGAAAAAACGGAACTGCCGCCGCGTTCGTTCCGTAAGTTGAATAAGGAAGGCATAGGACATACAGCGTAAGCTTTTCTCGCACAAACCGATCGTTTCGTGTCTTAGGACATCAATGTGTCGTCACGAGCCGCAGGGTTTAATTTGGATTTGTCCGTGGATGTTTTTTTTACTCTCATAGATTGTGTTCCCATTGACATGCATTATACGACTGACAGACTGCAACGGTTGGAGTTAAAAATCATCATTTGTGTTCTACTGAAGAAACAAAATCACCTACATCTTGGATTCCCTGGGGGTAAGCAGATAAACATCAAATTTTCATTTTTTGGTGAACTATCCCTTTAAACTTGTTCATTAGAAGAGAGTGCCCACATATTTTTGATTTTCACGTCAGGCTAATGTCAGCCATTGTCCCCATCCCTCATGCTGTGGAAGAATTGCAACACTGAGTGGATGCTTGTTGAGAAGAAAGTTTAACCAAATGTATTCAAATATGATTCAGCGACATACAGTGGAGTCATATTCAAATTACTAAAGCATGAATGATAAAATGGCCTCGCACTGTGTCTTTAGATTTGCTCACTGTATTTAGGTCATTCCAATTGTCAGTTTTGGCTCACTCAATTGGGACTATCCCGGAGACATCAGTCTGATTTTCTTTCATACACAAACAAAATCAGACTCAAACAAATAAACTCCTTATTCTGCTGTAACAGTTGTACTCAAACCTTTATTTTGAAAGATCTCCATATTGTTCATGTAAAACAGTTAGATTGATATAGAGTACTGTGCTGTGCTTGTAGCTGTATAGCAGCTTTATGAAGGCTGATGCTGGTGGGTGGATACATTATTACAGTGGGCTCCTGCTGTGATAATGCATTTCCGTCGCCTGAGACGAAATCAACAGGGACTGATTTCAGTGCCAGGGGAGTGTTCAGCTGCAATGCTCGCAGGTTCATTGGGATTCTCATTGAATCCAATCACACTACAGAATGCAAAACCCCAGCCTCCCGGACAAAATACATCACTGTCAGTTCCAGAGCTGTGCCAAGGCAAGTCCTTGAATTGTTATATTTTTCTCCATCTTCTCCACATCCCTTTCAGTCTTTTTATTGTTTCATGAAAGAAAAAAGGATGATGCCAATATGCAAATTTAGTCTATATTTTTATGACAATCTACTGCATTAACACAGTAGAATCTAAGATCACATTGAAAAATTTAGAATTCAAAAAGATGGAAGAAAATAATGTAGGTGTTTCTATATGTCACTAATAAAATAACCAAATTTGTGATATTGAACACAAATGGTCTCAAAATGCTCTTGGAAACATTCTCAAATGATTAAAGCAAAAAGGTGGTAAACTGTAACGTGTACATTTGTTTTGCTGGTATTATGAATCGTAATGAATTTTTGTATTCTGCTAAATATCCCATTTTATGTTCTACACAGGCAAAAAAGCCATCCGAGTTTGGAACAGCATCAGAGTTTTTTTTTTCTTTCTCATTTTTGAGTGAAATATCCCTTCAGATTAGCATCTGTATGCAATAAAATCATCCAGTAACTGCTGGTTATCTCAAAAGCTAGGGGTGGTAAATATTCCAGTTCATGTTTCGACCTTTTTCTAGGTCAGTTCCATATTTTAGCTGTCAGCTTTGATTAGCTTGTTCCCAGATAATGCTTGTCTGAACATGGGGAACAGGGGATTGGAATTGCAAGGTTTTTTTTTCTTCTAGACAAGACAAAATTGGGTTACACTTTACTGTTCCATCATAAATGAATAACTACACAGGAATAAAAGAGTAACGCAATATTAACATTCTAGTAACTACTATTAACTAACAAGAACTCTGAATGAGGTAGTTTACTATTAGCTAATAAGTAACTACTATTTTTTCATACCTCTACTATACTATACCAACTACTTTATACAGGTTCATAATTAATGAGAATAATGCATAATGTATAATTAATTCTAAAGTGAAGATCATGGTAACCCACTAGTAATGACCCAAGTATTACAAAATCCTTCAGAAGGAATTACTAATTATTTGTATCAGTATTCTAAAGTGAAAAGCATGAAAACTCTCTAGTAATGACTGAAATCATTGTAAGATTTTGAAGTTTTTTGTAAGGTTTTGGATAGTAATGACTCAAGTGTTACTACATAATTCTAAAGGAATTACTAATTATTTGGATCAGAATTCTAAAGAGAAGATAATCGTAACCCAATAGTAATGATTCAAGTGTTACCAAATCCAACAGAAATAAATTACTATCCAAAACCTTACAAAAACCTCAAAAGCTTACAAAGACTTCAGTCATTACTGGGGAGTTATTGTGATATTCACTTTAGAATACTGATCCAAATAATTATTAGTTCTTTCAGAAGGATGTAGTAACACTTGAGTCATTACTATCCAAAAACTTACAAAAACCTCAAAAGCTTACAATGACTTCAGTCATTACTGGGGAGTTATCATTATCCAAATAATTATTAGTTCTTTCAGAAGGATGTAGTAACTCTTGAGTTATTACTATCTAATACTTTACAAAAACCTCAAAAACTTACAATGACTTTAGTCATAATTTAGGAGTTATCATGCTTTTCACTGTAGAATACTGATCCAAATAATTAGTAATTCATTCTGAAGGATTTGGTATTACTCAAGTCATTACTAGTGGGTTACCATGACCTTCACTTTAGAATTAATTATACATTATGCATTATTTATGTTAATTATGAACCTGTATAGTAGTTCTCAGTAGTTAATTAATGACGGAACAGTATTCTAAAGTGTTACCCAAAATTGTGCTTGGAGGCAACAGTGGCCATTTTTGTGTTTAACAACTGCCAGTTTAAAAACAAAAGACCCCAAAAAAAAAAAAATCAGCATGTCTGTGCCAGGGGGTTTCAAACTGAAGTCCAGGAACCACCATGGGGCTGCAAGGGGTACTAAGAATATACAAATTTAGAATTTAGAGAGAAAAATATTATGAAATGAAATATGCATATCTGTTCCTGAAAAATGCTTTGGAATTATATTTCTTATAAAAAGTGAAAATGTTGAAAATGTTTCTCTTATCAAGTTAACGGTGTATATTTTTTTCTACTCATTATATTAAAATTAATGGTTCATTAATTAATTTAATGGTCCTTGACATTAAAAAGTCTCCTTTCTCACACCCATTTCAGGTCTTGGAGTCTTGACTAATGAGCTGTTGATCTAAATCAGGTGTGTTTGATTAAGGAGATATGGAAAACATGCAGTTTTGGGGAGGCTCCAGGAATGTATTTGGGAACCCCTGGTCTATAGGACACTAGCATGGGTCTTTTGAAGCCACACAGTACCAACTTATCTTTTACACAAAACTATAATCACACAGAGCAGCCTATTTTCATTGCATGTATCAGTGGGACACGGAAACACAGCTAGGACCTACTACAAAAATCATACGTTAATATTTTATACACCAAACTCTGTGTCAGCATAAGCCTGTATGGCTACTGTACGGCTTGCCATCTCTCAAGTGTTGTTAGAGGCAAAGTTTCGCAGCAGCACTAATTATGTGCCCAGCAACATATTTCTGCTTCAAATGTCAGTGAGTGGTGGTTCGCGTGGCAACAAAAGCTTATTAAAGTGGGATTTGACAGTGTGCGGTACCGACTCTTATTCTGCCGGACAGAATTATGGCCATACCGAAGACAAAATATGAAAGGGCCGTTTCAGCGCTGCCCACATGTGCGAGTGAAATATCAAAGCCATAAACTGATTCGTAAACCATGAACAAAACATTAGAAATCGAGCCAAAATCTAATTTTTCGTTAGATAAAATAAATGGAAATACGAATAAATGAGTTTGTTCATTTCTTGTTATTCCATTTCAAATAGGAAACCCAAATGGTTGTCTTTCCTAAACCATTTGGAGTATGAGCTTTGTGGTATCATTTGAAAGTCAAGTATCATTTGAGCTTTTTTCTATATATTTATTCTGAAATAATATTACAATAAATAAATAAATAAATAAAAGAAAAAGTTAGACAAGCTGAAGTTTAATGGAATGAAAATGTTTTTTTTTTGTTTTTTTTTTGCATACCATCTTTTTATCATTAAAAAATAATAATGATAAAGATGCCTGCGAAAGCTAGAAATTTACTGGGCCCAAAGCCGCAAGTCTTAAGAAGTTATGTTTCATGTTTGAGGAATGAAATATCAAAAAATTAGGTTCCTGCAAGGTTTTTTTCTCCACTAGCCTTTTTCAAAAATGGCCACTTGGAGCTCCAAAGTGCCCCTTGGTAACAAAAATGATCTGAGGGCTAGAGAAAGCTGTTACAGTTACTTTTACATGTACCACATACTAAATCATTCTTTAAAATTGAAAAATAATTACAAACATTTTCATGATGTTAAAAGTTGGTGTTTTTATATATATATATATATATATATATATATAAAAAAAAACTTTAAATCTGTGCACACGATTTTAGTGTTTTCATTACTAAATTTACACAAAACCTAGCTGTATACAAAAGAAAGAAAGAAAGAAAAAGAGAGACCTTTTTACAACCTATAAACAGTTTTTGTCTCCATACATGGAAAGTACATTGATTGTCATTCACAGAACAATCATGTATCCATACATATAAACAGACACAACATCGCTAGGCTATCATAAACAATACTACTATATTGATGATTGATTCAGAAAGCAATTGGCCTCAAAAGGCAATCGTTTGGAGGCTATACATAAACTATTATCACAACGGTGGTCAATCGTTCATGCAAAAGACATTAGTCTCCAAAAACAATTGATTGTCTCAATACATAGACATTCCACTAATGGCGTCTGCCCATACAGAACGAGCATCGTTATGATTCTGCTGATGACTTGGAGTCATTCTGCTCCTCGCTTCTTCTCTAACACGTCATCATGAGAGAAATAAGACATTTTTTGGCGACAAGGATTTGTTTTTCAAGCAAATGAAGGGAAAAACAGTGTGGTCTATGCAGAAGAATAACAGTGACATGACAGGTGCACCTGTCATACGAACTCTGATTTATGAATGATGTACTTAACATAGGCATATTTATGGAAACTTAATACAAACCCCATTTCCAGAAAAGTTGGGACATGTTGTAAAATGCAATAAAATCAAGAATCTGTGATTTGTTAATTCTCTCAAATCTCTATTTAACTGACAAAAGTGCAAAGAAAAGATTTCCAATGTTTTCACTGAACAACTTTTTTGTATTTTGTAAGTATTAACAAATTTAGATTTTGATGGCTGCAACACACTCCAGAAAAGTTGGGACAGAGCTATGTTTACCACTGTCACATCACCTTTCCTTTTAATTACAATTTTTAAACATTTGACAATTAAGGATACTAATTGTTGCAGTTTTGCACGTGAAATTTTTACCCAATCTTAGAACACTATTGTAATAATGTTGGGTAACACTTTACTTTAATGGTCCTCTTTAGACATTCCTATTAATTATCTACTTTATTAATGTTGCACCTACAAGTCAACTACCTCTCATTAGAGTAAGACTGTCTGCTTAATATCTGCCAGTTACACTGATACTCCCCAACAGACATTCTGCAACATTCAGTAACTTTGTAAATGTCAAATTTTTACGACTGTAACCCTGGTTCCCTGAGAACAGGGAACGAGACACTGCGTCCTAGAACACATATGAGGAACGCCCTCGTGTGACAGATGTCTGAAGTGAAAGTGGAATCACGCCAATCCTATTGGCCGGCGACAGCCTATGACGACATACTAGTGCAACCAGACAGTATATAAGGGGCGCCTAGAGAATATGTCATCCACTATTCATCTGAAGTGACTGTAGCAGGCAGGCCAGAGGCATGGCAATGAGACATAGTGTCTCGTTCCCTGTTCTCAGGGAACCAGGGTTACAGTCGTAACCCAAGACTTTCCCTTTCGAAAGGGAACTCGCGCTGCGTCCTAGAATGCATATGGGGAACGGAATACCCACGCCGCCATGCTGAGGGGAGTGCATGCCAAAAATGGCTGAGAAGAGAGCAAAGCACTCAACCCCTGGTCACAGGCTGTCAGTGGCATAACTCCCTATGGCCACTGCCCAAGCTAAAAAGCCTCAAAGAGGCCTCCACAGAGTGAAAGCCTGCCAAGGCTGCTCAAAGGCTTGGAACCAACAGCTTCAGAAGAAGGGGTTCCTTTAAGGGAGAATGGCCAGTGTACCGAGAAGACTCTGGTCACTTACTAGGGGGACAAAAGTCAACTCCGAAGGCACCAGGGAGGCCGAACCGGCCCAGACAAGGGCTAGTCAGGCCAGCAACCTGTCTGAAAGAACAGAATCTCTAAAAACTTCCTCAGATTGGAAGAAACCTGTGAAAAGGATTGCAAAAAGGCAGTACAGACTCACCGGACCAGAGATGGGCATTCCTGGGAGTAGAGCTCAGCAAATTGCCTAAAACCCTGAAAGAGGGGAGCAATCTACTCAACCTAGGAACTACAGAGTGAAACCAAAGCACTCTGGAGGCAGGATACTCTAACTAAGCCAGGGGAATAGGAAAAGAAACCTACAACATCTAGATAACGCACCCAAGGAGGCTCTGAGGAGCCAACTACTTAGATGTGAGAATAAGTATTGCAGGCTTGGAGTACTCGTTCGCACTGCAAACACGAGCCATGTGCTCAGCATATCGCCCATCAACCCTTCAATGAGGGGAGCACAACATAACGCTACCAGAATGGCGAGGAGGCCTCAAGAAGGGCCTGCTATTCCCCAAAAACACGGCCGTGGGCCCGGGTTGCTAATGCTAGAGCTCTAGGAGAGCAAACTCTAAAACCAAAGTAAGGAGAATAACACATTTGACCCGAGCAGTGTAGGTGTAAAGCATGCATGGGGCATAAAGCTTGAAAAATAGAGAAAGAGGGATCCAGGGTATCCCAAAGAGACTCAAAGGAGCTAGCTCCGGATGAAAAGCGGCCACGAGAAACACAAGGAGGCCGGCCATTCAAACCAAAACTTGAAACAAATCAAGGGGCCACTTGCAATGAGATTACCAAGCTCAGAGAGCGGAGGCTTCAGCAAAAAGCACACTCTTGAAAGCGAGAGGAGGCCTACCAAGCTTAAAGCGACCACAGGGAGGCTAATAACAAAAGCTCACTGCTTGTCACGGAGTTAAATGCTAAACACCACCAGGGAACCACATACTCAAACATTGCTAAAATTCAGTAACAATGGAGTAAAGGAATAAGGGAGAGGAGGCCGCAGGACCTGCTACTCGCATTCTTAGCCTAATGCAGAAGACGGGCCCCCGACCAGAGGCAACCCTGACGAGAGGGGAGGCAAACATGAGCTGAGCGACTAGCAAGGGAGGCTTAAAATGAAGCAGCCAATACCTACTGCTGAGGAGGGCCGACCCTCTGAACATGACCTCACTGAGGCTCAATGGAGGCTAAAACCCATTTAGTTAAATAAACAAAACCTTGGGCGCCTACCAGGAAAAAACATTCTAAAGAAAAACGCTAGCACTCAGCGGGGTAGCAGTTTGAACCTAACAACTCTCATAAGAGAGGAGGCTGGCAAAAATAAAAAACCCCAAAGTGGCCAAAAAAGGGCCAACACACGAAGGAGAAACAGCCCAGAGCTCAGGGAGCGGAGGCCCTCCAAATATAATAACAGAGAGTGCCCACACACTCAGGAATGTCAAGGTGGCCTAAGAAAAAGGCCGACGCTAGGACAAACACAAAGCTCGACTGAGCAAAAAAACACAAAAAAACACTACCCAAATAGGTCATGTTAAGAACTGGAGCTCAAGGGAGCGGAGGTTCAGACAGAACCGTATCACTGCACACCTAAAGGGAAGGGACCTGAAACGGAGGCCAGACACAAAAAAGGACTAAACTGAAACTCAACATAGTTAGGAGGTTTCAGAAGTAAAGGGCAGCTAGATGATAAAATAGCTTGCCATACTATAAAACCGTTCTAAAGAAAAACACCCGCTAACAAACTCTCAATAGAGAGGAAACAATAGCAAGGATGTGAAAACAGCCTTCCATAGAGCTCCAGGGCCTTGCCCCCAATTTTTTTTTTTAATGTAACAAAATAAAAGCAGTAAAGCAGCCTAAAGCAGAGAGCCACGGTCACTGCAAGATAAATAAAAACTCCCTTAGTAGGGAAGTGACCTGCTAAGCTCACCTAAGACCAAAAAGAGTAGAGGCCGAATGTAAAAATGGCCTGCCATACTCTAGTAGTCTAAAAACAGCTGTGTATCAGCTCAATATCAAGCACTAAGCCACTCAGAAGGAGTTCCAGAATGTGAACAAACTCATCATCGGGCCCAGGCTTCAGGCCTGATGTCAGAGAGTGCGCAGGGCAAGAAAGAAGGGTACGGGGGAAAGAAGAAAAAGGGGAGAGGGAGATGGAAAAAACCCTCAAGAGAGAGGAAACACTCAGCGGCACTCACCGCGCCGACTTTGTATCACCCCTCTCAGATCCTGCTTTTTTCTTTCTAGTGTCGTGCCTTCTCTGAGACCTGCTCCTCTGAGAAGGAGGGGCTCGAGTGGCGATGCTAGACCTCTGGCCCTGTCTATGATCCTCAGACCATGACAGGCCAGGTCCCCCTGGCTGCCTGGGTGCAGATTCGGACCGGTGCGGTATACAGGATTTAAATGCTGCTGAGCCTCCCTGAGCTGCTGCCTTGCCTCCCTAAACTTCCCAACCACCGCCTCGACGGAGGTCCCGAAAAGCTCAAGCGGCGAGACCAGCGCATCAAGGTGAAAACCCTTCTCTTTCTCCCCGATGTCGGCCAGGTTCATCGATTGACCGATCGTGGCAGCAGTTTGTTTGGTGGGGCGGAGAGCCAGGTCTGTGGTGCGGCGCAGCTCACCCACCACATCAGGGGAAAGACCCTGGCCCTGGTCCAAATCTTTCAACAGGTCAGCCTGATATGCTTGAAGCGCTGCCACAGTGTGCAGTGCAGCACCAGCCTGACCTGCAGCCGTGTATGCCCTGCTATTCAACCGTGAAGTTGTTTTCAGTGGTCTAGTAGGCAGGGCCAGAGCCTTCAAAGATGAAGCTCCACCACCAACGAGATAGTTCTCATCCACATATCCGTGCTCGTGTATCCCTTCGACATTGGCATAATTCGCATGCCCAGACCGATGAATACGGGCCGAATAAGGGTTTTTCCATGCCTTCTCGATCTCAGAATGGAGATCGGGAAGGAATGGAAGGCTCACAGGAGTTGAAGGAGTATGGCCAGAAAGAAAGCATTCGTCTAGCCTCCCACGAACTGTTTTTTCCCGAGCGCGCGCCCACGGCAGTTTTAATCTGCCCGAGGTGCGCTCCATAAAGTCCAACAACTCAACATACGCGGGCTCAGATGAAACACTCTCACTGCCCTCAATAACCATCATCTGCTCTTCAGTGTGGCTTGGAGCCAAAAGAGCACTGTCTGCTGAACCAGAGGATGCCAGAGAAATTTCATTCTCGTCGAGCAGATCACTCTCGTGAGCCGCCGAATCGCGAGAAAGAGAAACGCCTTTCTCAAACTTTTTGGCGAGCTCCACCTGCAAGCCCCACAACTTGTGTCCCCTCTCGGCCTCAGCATGAGAAGGACCCGAACCACCAGGTGCAGATGCCTGTCCCTCTCCCCTCGAGAAGATTGACAGACAAGAGTGGAGCGTCCACATAGGCAGACGCTCACAATGAACGCAAACAGATCCCTCGAGAACTGAACACGTGTGCTCCTCACCCAGGCAGTGAACGCACAAGTCGTGTTTGTCATCAGGTGTCAGATATCTCGGACACGGATCGGCACAACACTTGAAACGCTTCTCAGACATGATCAAAAAGGTTCTTCCCTTGAAACAATCGCAACAGACAAAGCAGTCACTGAAGACAAAAAGAGGATGACATGTTCTCTAGGCTCCCCTTATATACTGTCTGGTCGCACTAGTATGTCGTCATAGGCTGTCGCCGGCCAATAGGATTGGCATGATTCCACTTTCACTTCAGACCCCATATGCGTTCTAGGACGCAGTGTGAGTTCCCTTTCGAAAGGGAACCCCTTATTCTACTACCCCTACCCCTAACAGTCTACTAATACTCAACTTCCACTCTAATGAGAGTTAGCTGACATATAGATGCAATGTTACTTGTAGTCACCAGAATGTCTGAAGGGAACAGTTGAAATAAAGAATAACTGAATGTTGTAAATCCTTTGTGCTTTCATTGCTTGTGTTTTCGCTCGTTACAGTAAAAGCGCATCCAAAACTGGAGTCAAACATTCTGACTATGGTCAAGTTCACTTGTGCATGTTCATCCTTTTGTGCCAATGTAAGTTGTAATATTATGTTTATGTCGTATATATTCGTATATATAATCAGATTAATCAGATATAGGATGTGATTGGTTAATTAACCTGCTAACAAGCAATTCAGTTTACTTCTGATGATTCACTCTCTAGATTCATCTCACGCAGCTTAAACAGCACTGCTCAACATTACTCAAAATTAGATAAAATCTTAGATGTTTAGATGTTTCTTTTTCCATGAATAGTGATTATATTAATAGTATATTAATAAACCCAAAAGGAAAACAATGACAAAAATGTCCAATCCTACTATCATATGCCTTTACAACAATTGAAATATACACTATAGTGCATGTCTGTTACATGTAATATGTATGTGTATTTATTGAATTATTTGCCTGCCCTCTAGGGGCAGGAAAGGCGATTACTTTTGTCTTGTTTAGCAGACTCCTTACAGCTGTGGACCATTGTCGTGTGCTTAAAGGAAGCCAAGTTGCCACAGCGGCGGAACTTGAGCGGCCGTCCAGACATGGAGTTGCGCTCTTTATTTTCCTGTCTAATTTCTCCCACCCATTGTTTAAATTACGTTCAATAAATTCCCCTATTTGACCGAGCCTTTGTGTAATCCCTCTCTTGTGTTATGGCAGTGGCTGTAACATAACTGGGGGCTCGTTTAAAAAAAATTGATTATATTTTTCAGCTGTTTAGTGTGGGAGAAAACAGGTGTTATTTGGCCATGTCTTCGTCGTGATTGTTTGGATTATTTTTCGGTTGTGAGTAATGGTGCGTTCAAGTCATGTCGGAAAGCTCGTATTTACGAGCTGAACGCACATAAACGCCACCACAATGTCGTAAATACGAGTGGGGAGCTCGGGATTTTCTTTAAGACCCGATCTGAACGAGTTGGGGGCGTGTCAGTGAGAAACATGGCGAAATACCAGAATACTTATAGGTATTTAGCAGTGACATTGTCAGGCTTTTCTATTTACAACAAAGTAAGCTGATTCCTAGCAAAAAATAGGATAGCATCATAATATAACAATATAATATGTAACGATAAAGTTTACAATGGTTTCATAAATTAATTAAAAACATAAAAAAAGCAACATACAACCAATGCACATTCTTTGCTCTACATTTTCTAGAAGTAGAAGTGTTGTTATTTTGTGTAATTAATTTAGAGAAGGCACACTGCCATCATACTCCGACAAAAGTGACTTGAACGCACCTACCATCGTAAACACGACTTCCCACCTCGTAAATACGAACTTCCCAGGAGGACTTGAACTCACCATAACTACTGGCGTCCCAAGTGAGTATTTGCCCTATTTATTTTGGAGTCGTCGGGTAGGTTTGAACCTGCTACTTTGTTATTTTGCCTTTTTTATTTTTAGTGGTTATTCGGAGTGGAGGCACGCTTCAGTTCACCTGCAGCTGATCTTGTTAATGGGATCAGTGCGCAGGTGTTAATGATTTCAGCGTTTAAAGTGGCCTCGAGCCCCTAAAGCCCTGGATACACTGCACTATTTTAGCAATCCAATAAGATCACTACTTTATCACACTGTGCGACATGGATCTACTAAACTTGGGTACGACATGCATAGACTGTACGATGATGATACCTGTTGAATCGTAGGCTACGATGCAAGTTTCTATAGAGGAATAAAACGTCATCAGCATGCGCTACTGGTAAACAAAACACCATGTTGAATCACACTTTGGCAGTTGTAGTTTTTATGTGTGCTGAAAATAAAAATGAAGCAGCGAAAGAAGAAGGGAAAAGAGCTTGAGGTAAGCAGTTTTAGGTTTTAGCGCCATGTCTCGTTGATTTCATGTCGCATTTTTATTGTCTGGTCAGTAGACGTAGGTTGTAGCAGCAAACACACTGTGCGATGATCATGCTGAATTTCTGACACTGTCAGAAAATGATCGTAGGCTATCTTTGGTCGCAAGACCGGGGAAAACGTCTGTCTTTTAACCTCTCTCACTGTACGACACAGGACCACCGATTAAGAGCCACGATCACAGAAATCGCCGCAATTGTTTCACGATGGCAATCTTTCGTCTGCGACAGCCAAAAATCGTGCAGTGTATCCCGGTCTTAATGCCACTGAAGACTAGGGAATTAACTTGATGTTTAAATGGGGTAAATACGTGTGTGTTGTGGGATCGCTTTTGGTTATTCACTTTGTAAATTTAAATCGGTAACTTGTTAAGTTCGTTCTTAATTCGTATCATTTATGGTAATTTCGTGTAGTGGCCAAATTTAGTTTGTTTTGCTTAGTCAGGTAAATTTAGGATTCGTGAAAATGATTTAGTGGTTTAATTCATTTATGAATGTTTTGTGAAAATCATGTGTTGAAACCATTATTTCATTATTTCTGTGAGTAGCCTACGTGCGTTGAAATGACTTCGGTAGTTGATACATTTCGGGAGTCTCCTTCTGAGGAACTGCTTTTATCGTGCACAAAAGAGCAGTTATTGCAAATTGCAGAGTCTTATAAAATCGAAATAGCTCCTAAGTATAAGACTTTGAAGTAAACTTTGCGAAACGTCATTAAGGGCTGTCTGGTTGAGCCGGGCATTTTACAAATGCAGTTAGAAAATTCCAGTGTTTTGGAGGAAGTGGCTGATCCTTCAGTAAGTGAAAATGCTATTCGATTAAGAGAGTTGGCAATTGAAGAAAAAGAATTAGAGTTAGAGTGCCAAATTAGAGCTGCGAAAGCGTGAACTTGATCATCAGTTTGCTCTGAAACGAATGGAATTAGAGATGAGCTCTAAGGCGGCTCTTGCTACCTCTGATAATTTTGATGTCGGCCGAAATTGGAGGATGGTCCCTCCTTTTTGTGAGAAGGATGTTGAGAAGTATTTTTGTAATTTCGAGAGAGTTGCAGCTTCTTTAAAGTGGCCTGAAAATGTCTGGTTGTTGCTCTTGCAATTCGTGAAACCGGTAAGGCGCAAGAGGTATATGCTTCGTTGTCTATTGAAGAATCTGCTGATTACAAAATTGTTAAAGCTGCTATATTAAAAGCCTACGAGTTAGTCCTGGAGGCATATAGACAGCGTTTTAGACACTACACGAAACTTCCGAATCAGACTTATGTGGAGTTTGCTTGTGAAAAGGAAATTTTGTTTGATCGTTGGTGCGTGTCTCAAACAGCCGAGAGTAGAGAGCAACTTAGACAATTGATTCTTATGGAAGAATTTAAAAGTTGTGTAGCTTCTGCTCTTGCTACGTATGTGAACGAGCAAAAAGCAGACACACTCCACAAGGCTGCTACTTTGGCTGATGAACCCGAATTTATGCATTAAAATGAATTCAAAGACGTTCATAAAACCAAGAGATAAAATTCCTGTTGCTCTACCTGTTGTGTCACCTCGTAAATCGTTGAGTAATAAGCCTACCATTTTGGTAGATAAGGTTTGCTTTTATTGCAAGGCCTCTGGTCATTTAATTGCAAACTGCCCTGTTCTTAAAAAGAAGTCAAATACAAAATCTGTTGGTTTGATCTCCGTTGATTCCAGTCTGAAATTTGACTGCATTACGCCCGAGTCTGATGGTGATGTTCGTCTCACTAAAACTGGTTATGGACCTTTCCTGCATTGTGGAACTGTGTTCATTTCCAGTTTGAACAAGCCTGTGCCTGTTCGTATTCTTCGGGATACGGGTGCCAGTCTTTTATTTATCTTGGAGGGGGTATTGCCGTTGTCACAGGAGACTGCCACGGGTAGTGGTGCTCTATTCCGAGGTATTGAAATGGGAGTTATGGAGGTTCCGTTACACAGAATTCATTTGCAATCTGAATTGGTGACGGGTGACGTGGTAGTGGATGTCCATTCATCTCTTCCAGTTCCTGATGTAACATTCATTTTAGGAAATTATTTAGCTGGAAGTAGTATGTGGAGTTGTGCTAGTGTATCACCTGAAGTTGTCTCTGTACTGCTCGTTGCTAGCGCTGATGATTGTGCATTTAAGTATCCTGATGTTTTCTCTGCGAGCGCAGTTACTCGTTCTATGGCCAAGTCTGCTGATCGTTTTGTTTCAGATGAAGTGGAAATTATGTTGGCATTAGTGGAATTGCATTGTCATGGTTGAAATCATATTTATCTGATCGTTATGACATCTCTTCGTTTACTACTACAAACTGATATCAATCACAAATTCAATATGGAGTACCGCAAGGCTCAGTACTAGGACCGTTGCTTTTCACTCTGTACATGCTACCCTTGGGAGATATCATTAGGAAGCATGGTGATGATGATACTGATGATACGCTGATGATACTCAGCTCTATATTTCTTCACGCCCTGACGAAACTTACCAATTCACAAAATTAAC
Source organism: Hypophthalmichthys nobilis (assembly GCA_037950665.1). Classification (NCBI taxonomy): domain Eukaryota; kingdom Metazoa; phylum Chordata; class Actinopteri; order Cypriniformes; family Xenocyprididae; genus Hypophthalmichthys; species Hypophthalmichthys nobilis. Next base: position 22,721,677 of record CM075469.1, read on the forward strand.
GGAATGCATAGCTGATAAAATTGGATGACCAGTAATTTCCTACTACTAAATTCAGAAAAAACAGAGATTCTAATTTTTGGACCAAAAACTTCTTCACGTAATAACCTAGAATACTGTCTAAGACTTGATGGCTGCTCTGTTAAGTCTTCGTCGGCAGTTAGGAACCTGGGTGTGCTCTTTGATACCAATCTTTCATTTGGAGGCCATGTTTCTAGCATCTGTAAAACCGCATTCTTCCATCTTAAAAATATATCTAAACTACGACATATGCTCTCAATGAAAAATGCAGAACAGTTAGTTCATGCGTTCATGACCTCAAGGCTAGATTACTGTAACGCTCTACTGGGTTGTTGTTCCGCTCGCTTGATAAATAAACTACAGCTCGTCCAAAATGCAGCAGCTAGAGTTCTTACTAGAACTAGGAAGTATGACCATATTAGCCCAGGTCTATCAACACTGCATTGGCTTCCTGTTAAACATCGTATGGATTTTAAAATCTTGCTAATTACTTACAAAGCACTAAATGGTTTAGCTCCCCAGTACCTGAGCGAGCTCTTAATGCATTATAGTCCTTCACGTTTATTGTTATCTCAAAATTCAGGCCAGCTGATAATACCTAGAATATCAAAATCAACAGCAGGCGGTAGATCCTTCTCCTATTTGGCACCTAAACTCTGGAACAATCTTCCTAGCATTGTTCGGGAAGCAGACACACTCTGTCAGTTTAAATCTAGACTAAAAACGCATCACTTTAACCTGGCATACACATAACACATTATCAATTTATATTTTCAAATCCGTTAAAGGATTATTAGGCTACATAAATTAGGTCAGCCGGAACTGGGAACAGTTCCTATAACACCAGATGTACTCATTACATCAGAAGAAGAATGGCATCTACGCTAATATTAGTCTCTCTGTTTATCCCGAGGTTTACCGTAGTCAACCGGATCCGGGCCGTATCCAGGTGAGATCGAGGATCTGTGCCTTGACATGACCACAACGCAGCCCTGAAGTATCAGCAGAGATTGAGTCAACTAGATCATCCATTGTGAAGGCCTCATCGACACGACAGCCAGTGGCACAGTTCCTCAACACACCGTCCATACCGGCATGATGAATACGATCCTCAACTGGATGGAACTGGAATAAATGCTTTGAATCTTGCGATCCCATCGGACTTATGATAGCTACCTGAATCGTAACAAAGCACTGTTCGCCAGAGGAGAACTGGCCCCCCAACTAAGCCTGGTTTCTCCCAAGGTTTTTTCTCCATTTTAACATCTGTTTGCCACCTTATGTCACCTGTTGGAGTTTGGGTTCCTTGCCGCTGTCGCCTTTGGCTTGCTTAGTTGGGGACACTTGACATTTGATATTCAACAGTGCTTTGCATCTGCCTGCATTGACACCATTTTCTTTAAGAACTGCTGTGTAGCCAAAATTATATACCAGTTATCACTGTAAAGCTGCATTGACACAACCTGCATTGTAAAAAGTGCTATATAAATAAAGGTGACTTGATTTATGCTACACATTTATTGCAAATCCTGATTTAACTAAACTGCTCTCAGTTTCTCCACAGGAAAAAGTAGATCCGATTCTTGTGAGTGCTGAAAAGGGTGCTGGTAAAGATCGTGTTGATTTGTCTTTGTGTCCCGATAAATTAATTGCTGCTCAAAGGTCAGATGTAACTCTTGCCCCATTGTTTGAATTGGTTCAACCAGAGCAGGAGACTATGAGTGCGCTGTTGCGGTGGCGCCACAGGCATATTTTCTCAAAAATGAGATCTTGATGAGAAAGTGGGTGTCCCCTAAATCTCCTGATGACTGGAATACAGTCAGCCAAATTGTAGTTTCAGTAGTTTATCGTGATATGATTTTAAGCTTTGCACATAATGGTCTGGCTGGTCATCTAGGTGTCGTGAAAACGCATGACCGGATGTTGCACCATTTTTACTGGCCTGGTTTGAAAAGATGTTTCACGTTTTTGTCAGACTTGTCCTGTTTGCCAAATGGTGGGAAAGCCCAATCAAACTATTCAACCTGCACCGCTGTAGGAACCGTGGATGAACCAGACAAATTAATCATTCAGATGATTCTTTCAAAGCATAATTCTAATTCAGAATCTAAGTTCCGGCTCCAGTCCGTCTACAGGAAAACCCTTGCCAAGTACTTTTATGGCATCCATGTTTCCTGACAAAAGGAGAAGTGACCAACTAAAGCTATTTGTGACAAACGGTCACCAAGAAGATAAAGAGTCTTTGATCTCCAGATCAAAAGAGATAGAGATAATGCAGACCTTTTGTTTCTCTGAGTGACCTAACTTTACAGAAAAACTAAAACTGCATCAAAATTGTTCCAAACAATTTTAAATGGACTTATCAAACATCTTTTAACTGCATACATTTTACATCATGTCCACAAATACTACCTGTAACCAGTTATTCTTTAGAACACCCACAATTCATGTAAATGTGATAACTCTTGAATGACTGAAAGTATGCCTTATTTGGAATGAATTCTCTTTCTCTCTTCCTAATCATGGCTTGAATGAAATCTGTGTAAAAGTGTATCATATTCCATTTAATAGAAATTATGTCTAAAACGGTACTCTCTGCCAAAGCAGAGACCGGAGGTAACACCTACAGGTGCTGGTCATATAATTAGAATATCATCAAAAAGTTGATTTATTTCACTAATTCCATTCAAAAAGTGAAACTTGTATATTATATTCATTCATTACACACAGACTGATATATTTCAAATGTTTATTTCTTTTAATTTTGATGATTATAACTGACAACTAAGGAAAATCCCAAATTCAGTATCTCAGAAAATTAGAATATTGTGAAAAGGTTCAATATTGAAGACACCTGGTGCCACACTCTAATCAGCTAATTAACTCAAAACACCTGCAAAGGCCTTTAAATGGTCTCTCAGTCTAGTTCTGTAGGCTACACAATCATGGGGAAGACTGCTGACTTGACAGTTGTCCAAAAGACGACCATTGACACCTTGCACAAGGAGGGCAAGACACAAAAGGTCATTGCAAAGAGGCTGGCTGTTCACAGAGCTCTGTGTCCAAGCACATTAATAGAGAGGCGAAGGGAAGGAAAAGATGTGGTAGAAAAAAGTGTACAAGCAATAGGGATAACCGCACCCTGGAGAGGATTGTGAAACAAAACCCATTCAAAAATGTGAGGGAGATTCACAAAGAGTGGACTGCAGCTGGAGTCAGTGCTTCAAGAACCACTACGCACAGACGTATGCAAGACATGGGTTTCAGCTGTCGCATTCCTTGTGTCAAGCCACTCTTGAACAACAGACAGCGTCAGAAGCGTCTCGCCTGGGCTAAAGACAAAAAGGACTGGACTGCTGCTGAGTGGTCCAAAGTTATGTTCTCTGATGAAAGTAAATTTTGCATTTCCTTTGGAAATCAGGGTCCCAGAGTCTGGAGGAAGAGAGGAGAGGCACACAATCCACGTTGCTTGAGGTCCAGTGTAAAGTCTAATGGGGTGTTGTGAAGAGGAAGATGTGATATGCCAGACCCAACAATGCAGAAGAGCTGAAGGCCACTATCAGAGCAACCTGGGCTCTTATAACACCTGAGCAGTGCCACAGACTGATCCACTCCATGCCACGCCACATTGCTGCAGTAATTCAGGCAAAAGGAGCCCCAACTAAGTATTGAGTGCTGTACATGCTCATACTTTTCATGTTCATACTTTTCAGTTGGCCAAGATTTCTAAAAATCCTTTCTTCGTATTGGTCTTAAGTAATATTCTAATTTTCTGAGATACTGAATTTGGGATTTTCCTTAGTTGTCAGTTATAATCATCAAAATTAAAAGAAATAAACATTTGAAATATATCAGTCTGTGTGTAATGAATGAATATAATATACAAGTTTCACTTTTTGAATGGAATTAGTGAAATAAATCAACTTTTTGATGATATTCTAATTATATGACCAGCACCTGTATGTATGATTGGGGCAGAGAAAAGCCACCTTTTGAAACAGGACGATATCTGATTGGCCAAAACTCCTCTCAGAGGTGAGACAAACACCTAAGTTTAAATAGTCATATCGCAAGACAAAGAACTAGAAGTGAACGAGAAAACCACTAGAAAAAAGAACCTGTCAGCAGTGACCAGAGTAAGCAGAACAAAGAATAACTATGGAGTAACAAGAAGAACAGACAAGCAGCTCATTCAAGCCATCCAACTTTCACTCACTTTTCTTTTCTTTTACTTAATTTTCTTTTCCGCTGAGTCTAGTGTTCTAAGTTTTGCCGCAAAGTTCAACCGACGACTTTTGCCGCTTCAACTTCAACTCCAGCGACAAAGAGACTTCCTTTCATTTTTCCAGCAAGCTAAAACGTGATTGGTTTTTACCTAACCACCATCTGGACCTGAAAAGACAAATCATCGACTTCGAAAACCCTTCGCTGCACTCCGACGAGAAGATGCACATTTAAAGTCGACTCAAGCAAGTACCTCCAGATTCTATTAACTGAACTGGTGCATTTAAATTAATGATTCATGGTTCGTTCAGGTCAGATCTTCTGAAGTGCATATTTTTGCTAGGAAACCTGTTCATCATATCACTCTCTCTCTCTTAAAACTCTTTCTCTCTCATTTCCTTTCGTTTACTGCAACGCATATGAATGTGTGTTTATGTGTGTGTTTGTGTTAGATTAGTTTGTTTTAGAATAAATAAAGTCTCTTGTAGATTTTTAAAGAAAGTGTCTTGTATTATGTGCTTCTAAGATTTAATGTCCTAAACTGTCGATCCTGTTACTTAGCTATTAATTAGCGTTTTCACAATAGTTGAATATTCACATCCGCTACAAGAGCTTATTACGGTCCGAGCAGACGAACGCTGGAAGATTCTGTTGCTTGGTCGTAAATAAATGACTCTTTATAATTCCCTATAAATTAATTATTTCATTTGAGCTAATTTTACTTCTGTAGTTCCCTACCCCGCTTTATCCAATTCCCATGGTTTCGGAGCCATTTGAGCACGTAAGCAGCACTTCCTCAGTATTATTCACAATTTCATATACGTTTATACCGAGTCTGTGAATTGCCCAAGCAAAACCTTGAGAAAGCACAAGAGAAGATACAAATTTGGTTTGATAAGAGAGCCAGAGAATGGAATTTTAGCCCCGGTGTGACTTAGACATTAGCCCATATGACCTAGACATTAAATATGTCAGAGGCCGAGACGACGTGGTAGCTGATGTACTGTCCCGTATGGGATAGGCGTGTGGGTAAGGTGTATGTTTTTGGGAAAGATGTCTTTTAATTAATGTACTTTCTTATGGTGATGAAATCAGCATCTCCATAAAGCTTGTCAGCAGAAGGAAGCATGAAGTGCTCTAAAATTTCCTGGTAGATGGCTGCGTTGACTGTAGACTTCAGAAAACACAGTGGACCAACACCAGAAGATGACATGGCAGCCCAAATCATCACTGACTCTGGAAACTTCACACTGGACTTCAAGCAACATGGTTTCTGTGCCTCTCCACTCTTCCTCCAGACTCTGGGACCTTGATTTCCAAATGAAATGCAAAATTTACTTTCATCTGAAAAGAGGACTTTGGACCACTGAGCAACAGTCCAGTTCTTTTTCTCCTTAGCCCAGGTGAGACGCTTCTGACGTTGTCTTTGGTTCAGAAGTGGCTTGGTACGTGGAATGTGACAGTTGTAGCCCATTTCCTGAAGACGTCTGTGTGCGGTGGCTCTTGATGCACTGACTCCAGCTTCAGTCCACTCCTTTTCAAGCTCTCCTAAGTTCTTAAATCGGCTTCGCCTGACAATCTTCTCAAGCCTGTGGTCATTCCTTTCACTTGTACACCTTTTCCTACCACACTTTTTCCTTCCAGTCAACTTTCCATGAATATGCTTTGGCACAGCATTCTGCGAACAGCCAGCTCTTTCAGCAATGACCCTCTGTGGCTTGCCCTCACTGTAGAGGGTCTTGATGATCGTCTTGATGAACTGTCAAGTCAACAGACTTCCCCATGTCTGCTGTTGGGATTACTGACCTAAACCCAGTATTTATGCCCTGAGAATGGTAATTTAATAGAACTTGAAATGAAATATTTTAATAATTTGAGATACTGATTTCTTTTTATTATTTTGATGAGCAGCAAGCTGTAATCATCAAAATGAAAACAAAAAAGTCTGGAAATATTTTGCTTTATGTCTAATAAATCTAGAATATATTTAAGTTTTACTTTTTTAATTAAATTACAGAAAAAAAAAAAAAAATCATGATATTCTAATTTATTGAGATGCACCTGTATGTGTATTTATTGAATTATTTTCCTGCCCTCTAGGGGCAGGAAATGTGATTACTTTTGTGTTGTTTAGCAGATTCCTTTACAGCTGTGGACCATTATCATGTGCTTAAAAGAAGCCAAGTTGCCACACTTCAGCGGCAGAACTTGAGCGGCCGTCCAGTTGCGCTCTCTATTGTGTTTAGCTCTTTATTTTCCTGTCTAATTTCTCCCACCCATTGTTTAAATTACGTTATTTCAATAAATTTCCCTATTTGACAGAGCCTTTGTGTTATCCCTCTCGTGTTATGGCAGTGGCTGTAATAACGTCAAATGTATTACATTAAAAAATAGCAGCACTAAGGTTTGGAACAACACAAGGGTGATTAAATAACAGAATTTTCATTCTGGGGTGAACTATTTCTAGTTAAACTCATCAGTCTGAAATGTCATTGCTTAGTGCTCATAATTGCAGACTTCCCCAATTTTGGCCAGCGCTTACGAAACTGATGTTTATTAGTGCCGAAGAGAGCTCATCAAATGCTCCATTTGGGCTCCAGCTGCAGTATGATGAGGAAAGATGATTGCATGCTCTCATTTCATTCATCAACATTAGCCACAACACTGATCACATATAACTGAGTTCACATGATGCACAAGCCATGTATCATTTAATAATGCAGAGGGACTGTCAAATAAATCAGAAGATAATGAAAGGACGAAGAATATAATTGTCCAGTGCCGCATTTCCACTTTTTTAGACTTCTAAATTGAGAATTTTAGACTTCTAAATGACTGTGCAATCTATTAATCTGTTTTTTTCAAAGTTGCTTAGGCTTACAAAAGACCTTGAATCTCTAATATAGACACTGATTGTATTACTGACTATTGGGCTGACCTGTGGTGTGAGTTATGTAATTAAAGTTACTTAACCTGTTAATGCGAGAGAGATCACTACTTTCTCTCAATGACCAAAGTCAGTTTTATGATACTACTACCTTTATAAGTATAGAAGCTCTGCTCTGAGAGGAAACAATATCCACTTTTTTAGCTGCCTTATTTGCCATTCGTTTTCTCAATAGGGATTTTTTCAGTGTGCAGAAATTCTACAATTTATTCAACCATAAAAATTCCAATCATAAAAAGTATTTAGGAATGAAGACATTAATTAAGAAAGAACAAGGTATGATTATGAATTATAGTGGGAGACACTCATTACTCACTACTCATGAAGCATTGCGAATGGTGTAATTGAATCAGAAATTATGGTCTAATACAAAACTATTGACCACATTATATAAAGTACAACATATTTAAGGTTTTTGCAAAATTTTCAAACATACACATTCTCAACACAACTGTGTCATTCGCAATGCTTTATGGGAGTTGACGGTCACTGCTGAGCTCTTTCGATGTGATTTCTGTTTTCATGGTAACAACAAAAGATTGATAGATCTCTTCTTAGGATTTTGGGTAGGATATCTCTCCAGGAATTCAACTAATAAGCACAATTTTTCAAAAACTTGGAATCACAATCATTGGAATCATGACAACGCTGCTAAATATTTACTTCAAACTCTGTTGTAATTGGGTAATTTGCGATGTTATTAACCAGTGGCAGTGGCAGAAATGTGGGATAAGAAACAGAAATTTTCACACTAACATTGAAAACAACTGGGAACATTTTATTGCTGGACATAGCTGTCAAGAGTGAGAACAATAACTGATGAACTGAAAAAATACAAAATCAAAATGACTAAAGACAAATCTGAGTGCTGTGATGTGATGAAAAAACAAAGAATGAATATACATGAGCAAAAGATGAGGAATTCCAACAATTGCCAACACGAATGGTAATAATGCAACAATATAGACTATAGACTGCATGACAACAGTGCAACATGGTGAAAATAATCAACACAGAATGAGTCACAGACAAAAAAAAAAAAAAAAAAATCATGAACTCCAGAAATGTGGTGGCAGTATGAATCCAATCCATTATCCACCTTTATTATATGAGCTCTTGTAATCTTGTTTAAATAAATACAAGAACCAGTTGTAAAATAACCAGTAACATCGAGCCTTGATTATGCGGAGGGTGTTTTCTACCAGTTGACGTCTTCTCACACATCTGACTCAGTAACACCATCAAGACAGAATATCATCCTTCATAACACTTTATGCGTGGGGTCCAAACGCCTGAGACCACAGAGTTAAAATGCATCTGTGTTGCATCTGTTTTTTTGTCATAATAAAATACATCAGTAATTTGAGTAAAAAGTTAGAATTAGTTGAGTTGACAAGAATTAATTGTCTTAGCTTTTGGTATGTCCCCTTTTTGCTTTACCGATAGCAGCATGGACTCCACAAGTTTGACCAGCTCATCCATGTTATCCAGCGTAATTTGTGTACATCAATAGAAGCAAGAAAATCTGACCCTTTGTCGGATTTGGAATTTGACAAAGTAGCTCATTAATTAGCAACTTAGAAATTAATGCAGAACCTTAACTATTTATTCTTCACTGTTACATCATAACATTACTTTGTTACATGTACTTCTGCTCATTTCCAGTTTTATATTACATTGTGAATGTTAGATTTTCAATGCGGGCTCAGACATTTGGACTTCACTATATGAGCTACAATAAACTAGATGTTTGTTCAATTGGTACTAAGTATGAAAATTTCAAAATCAACTGTTATGCACAATAATGAGCTACAAAGTACCACATCTATGATGTAATAAAATATGTAAACATATTTATTGTTTGACACAGTTGACTGTGACAACATGAAATATATACTCATTCACATTGAATTTGTCTTCCGCAAATCATATTTCAGCCCTCCTTCAGACAACAGATTTCTTTGCTCACAGTTGCTCCATATTTGAGGCATGTGTGTAGCAAATGACTTAAGCAGTCAAAACTGAAAGGGGAATCTGGAATTAAATGTAGAATGTCTTGTTTTCCATTTGTAATAGATGGATGCTTTTCAGTTGAATCTGTTTATACAAGGCAGAGCTCAATCAGAATATGAATATTAAAGCAAGTTAGCACTTGACAGACACTGGAAGAGAAAAGGATGAGAAATAAAAGCAGAAACAAATGAAAAATGAGCATGTTAATGAAAAAACATTGTTTAATGAAACATTTCTTCTCCTGCTTGGGTTAGAAAAGTACTGTTTTATGGCAAAATTTCCCACTTTGCATCTTCAAAACAACATCCTCTAGTTCTCCTCTTTGCAAAGATATCAGTACTACATCACACACATCACATGCATGCCCAAAATCATGACCCTTACCCATGATCATCGTTGATTTGTACAGGGTTACAATGGACAAGGGTTGCTTTTTTTTTTCTTTCCTCTTTTTTTTTTTTTTTTTTTACATCAATGATTTTGTACCTTAGAAAGTCACTTGAGGGATAACAATGTAACAATGAGATATTTTACACTGGCATTGTCCCACAACCAGACAGAAAATAAGGTATCAAGAGTCCTATTTGCCTTCTCCCTACACTTACCATATGCTTTAGTGTGCTTCAAATCACAGAACTTGGAAATGGGTTCATTATGACTCAATGAGTTTGAGTTTTTAAAGGACTTTTTGTGTAAAATCACTGTTTCCTGTTCAAGTTTTTTTTTTTTTTTTTTCAGATGTTGTTCTGTCTCTGTTTTTTTGTCATTTGGATTTTGTTTTAAACATAGTATTCCTTGTCCTTGTCTTTGGGTCTCTTGTTGCTGGCACTCTTAGTGCTGGACTGCTTGTCTTTTACTACCGTGCCATTATTCTGTGCTGAATTGCTAATGTAGTTCCGTGTTTCATCTACCTGATAGGAGCCCTCGTCCCTGTTCCTGTATTTGTACATGGCATAGAGAAGGATGAGGATGCACAGGGCGGCAGCAGAGACAATACCAACCACCATGCCTGTAGTGCTGCTGGACTCACGTATTACCTCTGAGGCACCAGGGGGCACTCTCCTGATACCTGGCTGGGTGGGCAGGGCACTGGGGATGGTGCGCAACATGGGCTGGGTGACGTACGGCCCCCTCGGTTTGGTGCCATCCATGTCGAAAGATGTGGGGAGTGGTAGCAGCACTATGTCCGGTTGGGGTTTGATCTCACGGTTGTTCATTTTCCCGGCTGGGATTTTAGGAGCGTGTGTGACGGGTGACGCTGCTGAGCTCCTAAGGTCAGGCAGAGGCGGGATGGTCGTAGTCCTGCCCACCTCAGAGGCCTTGCTAGGTTTAAAGTCCTTTATTTCCCACTTGGGTGCGAGAGCTTTGTAGCCACCTTCGTAAGTCGACGTGGTCAAGATCTTATCTGTTACCAGGGAGAAGGTGGTGTAAAAATCTTCATCGTCAGTAGGGGGGAGGCTAGAGTCGAAGGCCTCTCCAGAGCCAAACCCCGATATCACCAAGCCATCACCATCATCATCATCACCATCATCATCATCATCATCATCATCACAATCATCGCTGCCTTGGTCCGACAAGCAAGGTACCCCCGCCTTGGTGGCAATTGACAGGGACTCTTTGGTGGTCTTAATAATGGTGAGGACGGGGTGAAGGGTTGGGGGAAGGGGGATGAAAGGGGCTCGAGTGGAAACAGGGGGGATGTCTATGGGATCCTCAACTAGAACAGGGATGACTAACTCCCCTCCTGGGAAGAAGAAGAAGAAGAAAGGAAATTAGTGTCCATTCATATTTTGGCTGCTTGCAAACACGACCAATTAAAGCAAAGCAAGAATATTTGGAAAGAAACATGACAAAAAACACCCATCAAAACCAATGGTTAAAACAAATCAAGAAAGAACAGAAAAAAGAACAGAAATGTGAAAATGCGAGGTAAATTTATCAAAAGGCTTGTAGGGACATGCAGGGTCTTGAGCTTTCTTTTTGGCATATTTAACTGACCTCTACATAGAACACCTATTGTGCAATTGTTGCGCCCCTGCAACTTAGAGCACCTGAAACAAGTGAAACTAGTGAACATAGTCTTTAATTTTGCTACATCTTGAGATATGTAGAGAGGTGAGAGTACAAAACTGAGCCGATCCGTTTTGCGTGACTGCTCACGTTGTGAATTCATTTAGGAAATTTATGTCTAAGCATCCTGTTTGATCAACGAACCTAAGACCAACGAAGAGTGTAATATATGGAACACTCCCAAAAAATACCATTATTGTATTGAGATTTCTAATTTTCTGAGCGGCTTATCAAGACTGTAGAGAAAATCACTTTATTACTTTTCTCTTTCAAGTCTGTCACACTTGAGATGAAAGCCAATTGCCTTTTGACAGTTCTTATGAAATTGCCACAATGGCACTGGTCGCATGACAGTTCAACAACACCTGAATGTTTCTTCTTATATGTTAACACTTCATGTCATACTATAGGTTATACGTTTCTCATCGCTCAAGTTGAGGGTGACATTTTAATTGTCGAAAACATTACATACATACATTGGGCTTCATGAAAAAACAGAACATAAAACCCATTCTTAAGTAAACTTTTACATTAAGCTCAACTGATCAATGGATTTTGAACGATTTACTGAATAAGTTGTGTTTATACAATGTTTTTACAAACAATTTACACAGAAATTTGTCCTTTCCTTTTTTATTGTTACAAGGGATACATCCAGATGCTGATTGAATCTGCTCAAACTTACGCCAAGGTGGCTTTGCTAATTACAAACTTAGGGCACTATAAGGCAACACAGGTCTTAAACAACAGACTAAAATAAATAAAAGGAGAGGAAAGAAAAATGAAAAGCAATGCAAACAACTGGTTAATGGTTAGAGCAAAGCACTAAAAAAAATCGCAAACCAAATGCACAGAGTCAAAAAGAGAGTAGTAAGCACATAAAAAAAGAGAAAATAATAAGCCTATTAAACAATTCATCCAAAGGTGGAAGCATACCAACAGTTCTGTGACTTACATCAACAAATTGCCCGCATGATTTTGGCAGGAAGAAAAAAAATTACAAAAGAAAGTTGTGTAAGAATGCTTGGGGATAAGTATGGTTAATCTGTAAAAATTTAATTATGCAATCAATTTATCCTCTAATTTTATATATATATATATATATATATAATTTTTTCTTAGACAAGATGGTACAGGGAGGCAACGACACATACATTCACACCATGACATGAAAAATAACTTCACCATTCTGCTCATTTGTTCTTTCTTTTGATAAATAAATCATTTTCTCTACAAAAGAAAACTGTACATTTTCTTTTTAAAGATAATTTTGCTTTGAAGTATCTACAGATACATATTTTCATTGTTCTTTTTTAACATTAATTCTTAAACGATAGAATGACTGTACATACTGTACCATTGCTAAGAGGAGATAGGGAGGGTCGAGAGAGAGAGAGAGAGAGAGAGAGAGAGAGGAGGGAAGGAGGGAAGGAGGGAAGGAGGGAAGGAGGGAGGGAAGGAGGGAAGGAGGGAGGGAAGGAGGGAGGGAAGGAGGGAAGGAAGGAGGGAAGGAGGGAGGGAGGGGCCTATGAACAGACTAGGTAGGAAATGACATAGATGGAAGTGAACGTGTACGTCAGTTGCCATGTCCATGTAAGGGCGGTACGAAGCGGTCGGGCGGCAATAGAGCTTTGGGCTGTAAGGAAGGGATGGGGATATACAAACAATGAGCATATACATGCCCATCTACCAGATCATATAGAACTCTCAAGACTGACACTCATACAGACCCTAAGCTGCAACTTCTGTCCAATTAAGTTTCAATTTCGGAATTTAGATTTCAACAATTTAGAAGTCAGATTTCCACTGGGAAAAATGATGACCAAAATTTTAATTGACTGAATGTTTGGAGTAGATAGTGGTGAGGAATTATTAGCATCTTGTTCTTTTTTTGCTTGATAAAAATTATGTGTATATATATATATATATATAAATACGTCTGGCTGTATCAAAGTTCTCAAATTAATCAAGCCAATCAAGATAAAAAAACTAAACAAGAATCAATATAGAACATATATAAATATACACATATAAATATAAATACATATATAAATATACACAAACCAGACAATATATATGTATACATATATAAACAAAAAAAGCAATAAAAACATATAGGAATAACTGAAATTAAAATTCTCTCACACTATCAAGATTAAAATAATCAGAAAGCACATAGTGAAGCCAAACAGAGGAGGGACGATGTACCGTCACCACCTTCACAACTAATAATACCATTATTAGTTTTCTTTTGAAAAAATCTCTTTTTAGTAGCTTGACAGCACAAAGCAGGGGTGTATTTCAGGAAAAGGAGGAAAATCACTTTTTTTCTCTTCTTCTTCTTCTTCTTCTTCCTTTTTTTTTTTTTTTTAGATTTTCACTGTAAGGTGAAATCATGCTTTTTAACAAGTTGCATTTAGGGAAAGTAGAATCACAGCACTGCAAGCTGGGCTTAGGAGGGCTGAGAACAGGGTTACAAGATATTGAGAAACCCATGGGCTAAAGGCTGTGGGATACAAAATTTAATCAAACAGATGAACCGACCAAATCTCAATCTAACTACGGAGATAAAGACCTCATTGATCTTATGACCATTTGAACATAACATTCATCCTGAATGCATTAAGCCAATTAAGAACCGATATATTCTGCAGAAATCACTGCATATCCAACAGCCGTTCGCTCAACATAAATGACAGTAAAGACTGGGAATTCCACAAAGTAGCATCCTTAAAAGACAGAAAACATCTATTTGAGATGCATCTAACAGACAAAGAAGAATCCATTTAAATAAACATGTTTTTGTTTGTATGTAGGACATGAGAGAGATTATTATCTTATGTGGATGATCAGCATGGGTTTTTCAATGGTTGATACCGTTAATGATTATCCGGTGAGCAGGGTGGCATACAGTTTAATGACTGAAAACAAGTGGACAATTTTTATTAAACCTACGAAAACCTAATATAAATTAGTTTAACAATTGAAACTAGAATAGCAATTAGCAAAAGGGTTGCCTTATCACAGCTTTGTTTATCAAGTTTCACTGATTCCCTAGTTCGTCCTGAGCTAAATGGGTGAATTTATTAGCTGCATCAGATTCAATCAAGATGAAGGCATCTACTAAAACCACATGCACAAAGACAGCGCCACAGAGGACCCCGACATGTCTCAGTAAATACTTTAATCTAACATTAGCACTTCAACAAGCAATGATAATTTTCACAGTGTTTTAATTCAGCACAAACATTTTGTGCTTGTCTTAGGGGGACTGTATTTGTTTTGCAGAGCGGAGATAGGAGGAAATGTTCTTTGGGCTAAGCTCCATTACATAGCAAACACTTCCACACTGCATTGAGCCTCCAGCTCAGCTAGATTGTAGCTGCATTTTCTTACAGGAATTAATTCTTGTAAACAAATGTGAAGGGCCACCCTCTTTCTCAGCTGTTAATGCTCTCTAAAAACGTCCCCACCATAGAATTTCAGATATTTTAGAGCGGAGGGGATGCGAAATGAAAGAAATAACCATAACAGCTGACATTCACAGTAGTGCACTCTCTCTTGTGCTCTCAACCAAATCCAAGAGGCCTTGGAACAGATATCCGTGCCTAAACTCCGTGACCATCTTGTTTTCGCTGAGTCTAGCCAAACAGCGATGAATGCCGCAGGTGTGTAGGGCTAAACCTGCCTCATCCACTAAAAGAAGAGTATGTGTGAGCTGACCCCCATGGTTCAGAAAGCACGCCACAGTCAAATCCTTTTGTGTCAGCCATGCATTGTGCCCTGCCTGCGACTATTGTGGTTTTCTCACCTCAGCCTCTGATAACTCATCAGTAGTATGAGAACTGAAAAACGTGGAAAATGAGAAGGCAGCGTAACTGCTGAGGGGTTGTTTTTACAGCAGCAGGGCATCTTGTGATCCAAAAAATGACCTTTATGACGCTTCATCAAACTATCAAATTGCACTTGGATTGGGCAAATGACCCAGTGCTGAGCTCTGCCCTCCTTGATTACAGTTAATGATATATGAATTGAAATTTCAAACATGGCTATTTTTCAGTAAATTGTGCTCATAAATTGGCAGTCAACAAATTTAATAATGATTACAACTGTTTTTTTTTTTTTTCTGTCATACTTTTTGTAATGTAGGGTCATTTAGTTTGGCCTTCCCAGTAGGGGAAGTTTCCTCTAGTTTGTGTTTTTAATGCCAGGTTCAGACAATATTTTTGTTGGTTACAATAGTCACTGTGTCAGATTATATGATTTTGACTACTAAAATCTTGTTGTGTCGTGCACAAGAAACATGTCAGACTACACGTTGCTACCCGACTATTCATCACTTGCCATCTTTAACCACGTGCGTGCCGTCATCGAGAACGTGGAACTATCGATCGACAGAAGGTGCCATTTTGGCATGTTTGAAAGCATGTAGGAAGGGCTTCTGCACTCCTATTGGCCAGTGTTACATGTGACAGAACTCGTCGTGGAAGACTGAAAAAAAAAATTAAACTAGTCTTTCTGTTGTGACGTCGTGAAGCATCGTAGACGTGGCATCAGTTGTCGTCCACTATGACACACTACACTAGCTGAAATGATCGAATCTTGCGTCCGGACGCCTATTATCGTTTACAAATCCCCACGACACCCTACGTCAAGCAGATTGTGGCAAAATCGGGCTAAAATTGGGTAGTCTGAACCGGGCATAAGTGTCTCTCTAAGGGATATTTTGGCTTGTGTCACAGATTGCTGCTACTTCTTCATATATTTCATAATATCTCGATGTGACCCAAAGTGTTAAACTGGTATCCTCAGCCAGAGGCATGTGACCACTGTCTGTTGCACAATTTGTTGTATGGCCATTAAGCTAAATGTGTCAACTAAACAACCTTTAACTGATTCAAGAGCTGCTTCAAAGTGATAGCACCACAATTCAGCCTGTGCCAGTGGTTCAGTGACCCGTTCCTCAGGGTCCCCTGCTCTGCTCTTTGTGCTCCTTTCCACATTCTCATGACTGGTGTCTTGCTTTGAAGACTGTTTTTCCATCTTAATCAACCGCGCCAATGACATCAGGATGAAACCTCAGGGATCCTACAGACACAACTTCAGTTTTACTTTAAAAGACTCTTCCTTCTTGAACTACACTACTGGCAGCTTTTTTCCCCCTTTTTGATTCAAACATGAAGGATTGGGCTGCTCAGAGTGGTTTGCGTCTGTAACTCCGTATAGCTTTGTTTTGAATCTCTTACTTTTGTTCATTGTTGCTTATATTATCATTACCTTATATAATATTGCCTACCACATTAATCTGACGTCGCTAGCTTGTAATCTTTGAATCTAAATTGCCGTTACAACGCGTTTGCATCTTGCTAGCTTGTTAACTTGTCATCAGTCTCTCGCGCGCTCCCTTTTCAATGCGTTCATCAAACAGCTGTGGTAACTCAGATCAGTCTACAAACACGGTGAGTCATGTCATCCTTTCCTTGTATTGTGTCGTGTTCCATATGCCACATGTTCAGTATAGCTCTCTCTGTCAGCGATGAGGGATTTACATGTCATAAATATAGGGAAATAGTCAGGCTGACAGAGAGAATCTCAGAATTAGAGACACGCATCCAAACTTTAATCGAGGATAGTAAGAATGCAAGGGCTTCAGATACTGTTTTGGATGCGACTAGCTTAGTGAACTCTGTACATTGTTCGGTTCCGGCTGTAGAGCCCGCGCAGCAGGGCAATTGGGTAACGGTGAGGTGGCCTAGCCGCGGAAAACACCACTCTTCCGTTCCAATAAGAACATCAAACAGGTTCTCCCCACTCAGTGACGCACCCACTGAGAATCCTGTTGAAAGTGCCCTAGTTATTGCTGATTCTATTACACGGAACGTGAAAATAGAGACACCAGCCACCATAGTCACATGTTTGCCGGGAGCCAGAGCACCTGACATCAAAGCAAATTTAAAAGTGCTGGCTAATGCTAATCGTAAATACACTAAAATTATTATTCACGTCGGCACTAATGATGTTCGACTTCGGCAGTCGGAGATCACTAAAATTAACATTAAAGAGGTGTGTGAACTCGCAAGTACAATGTCAGAAGAAGTAATTTGCTCTGGCCCTCTTCCTGTTCATCGGAGTGATGAGATAGTTAGCAGATTATCATCACTCAATGGCTGGCTGTCTAAGTGGTGTCCGCAGAATAATATAGGTTTCATAGACAATTGGAAAAGTTTTTGGGGCAGACCTGACCTGTTGAAAAGAGATGGTATTCATCCCTCCCGGGATGGTGCTGCTCTTCTCTCTAGTAATATGGCACATAGTCTTAGAACTAAAACATGACAAACTGGGGTCCAGGTCAGGAAGCAGACAGACTGGCTAAACCGACCGTCTGCTAGCTGCCTCACATTGCAGAAGTCAGATAATTCCCAACACATAGAAACTCTTACACCTAGATATTATCACATAGAGACTGTGTCTGTACCCCGAATTAGTAAAAACAAAAAACTTCCAAACCCATTTAATGGTAAAAATTTAATTGATGTTCAACAAATAAAAAATAGAGATAAAATTGATCAACAAATGATAAAGCTTGGGTTGTTAAATATTAGATCCCTTTCTTCAAAAGCACTTATTGTAAATGATATTATCACAGACAATAATCTAGATGTGCTGTGTTTGACAGAAGCTTGGCTAAAACCAGATGATTACATTACTTTAAATGAGTCTAGCCCTCAAGGTTATGATTATCGACACAATCCTCGTCAGAAAGGCAAAGGGGGAGGTGTTGCTGTACTTTATAGTAATATTTACAGTATTAGTCAAAAGTCTTCCAAATATAATTCCTTCGAAGTGATGGTGCTTTACGTAACATTATGTAAGTTGACATTTGTGCTGGCTACTGTATACAGGCCACCAGGACACCATACAGACTTTATCAAAGAATTTGCTGATTTTCTTTCAGAGTTAGTACTAGCTGCAGATAAAGTCCTTGCTGTTGGTGATTTTAATATCCATGTAGATAATAAAAAAGACTCATTGGGATTGGCATTTACAGACATTCTAAACTCTATTGGTGTTAGACAACATGTGTCAGGACCCACTCATTGTCGTAATCATACTTTAGGATCTAATATTGTCACATGGAATCGATATTGATGCCGTTGAAATTCTGCAGCAGAGTGACGACATCTCAGATCATTATCTAGTCTCGTGTATACTACATTTAGTCAAGGCAGCTAAACTGCCTCCCTGCCATAAATATGGTAGAACCATCACTTCTACCACTAAAGATCGCTTTCTAAATAATCTTCCCGATCAGTTTCATCGCCTTAGCATACCAGATAGCTTAGAAGACCTCGATGTTGAAACAGAAACTATTGCCTCTGTCTTTTCCAGCACATTAGACTCAGTTGCTCCTTTGCGTTTAAAAAAGATTAAGGAAATTAATCCAACGCCATGGTACAATGAGCACACTCGGGCCCTAAAGGTAGCAACCAGAAAAATGGAGCGCAGCTGGAAGAAAAGAAAACTAGAAGTTTTTCGCATTTCGTGGAGAGAGAGAATGATTGAGTACAGAAAGGCCTTAAAAACTACTAGATCTGCCTATTTTTCAAAACTTTTAGAAGAAAATAAGCACAACCCTAGGTATTTATTTGATACAGTGGCTAAATTAACAAGAAATAAAGCTTCAACTTCTGATGTTTCCAAAGAGCACAGCAGTAATGACTTTATGAACTTCTTTACTTGTAAGATTGATAATATTAGAGAAAAAATTATAACCATGCAACTGTCTACTACAGTATCACGTCAGACAGTGCATTGTAGTGTCGCTGAGGAAAAATTAAATTCATTTACTGCTTTAGGAAAGGAAGAATTGTCTAAACTTATTAAATCATCAAAATCAATAACATGTATGTTAGACCCTATACCGACTAAACTATTGAAAGAGATGCTTCCAGAGGTCATAGATCCTCTTCTTAATATCGTCAACTCATCTTTATCACTAGGATACGTACCAAAAAGTTTTAAGCTGGCTATTATTAAACCTCTTATTAAAAAACCACAACTTGATCCTAGAGAATTAGTCAATTACAGGCCGATCTCAAATCTCACTTTTCTGTCAAAAATACTAGAAAAGGCAGTTTCATCACAACTATCTTCCTTTTTAGACAGAAATAGTATCTGTGAGGATTTCCAGTCAGGTTTTAGACCGTACCATAGTACTGAGACTGCTCTCATTAGAGTCACTAATGATTTGCTCTTATCATCAGATCGTGGTTGTATCTCTCTATTAGTGTTACTGGATCTTAGTGCTGCATTTGACACTATCGATCACAACATTCTTTTAAATAGACTCGAAAATTATGTTGGCATTAGTGGAACTGCATTGTCATGGTTCAAATCATACTTATCTGACCGTTATCAGTTTGTAGTAGTAAACGAAGAGAGGTCATATCGATCACAAGTTCAATATGGAGTACTGCAAGGCTCAGTACTAGGACCGTTGCTTTTCACTCTGTACATGCTACCCTTGGGAGATATCATTAGGAAGCATGGCGTTAGTTTTCACTGTTACGCTGATGATACTCAGCTCTATATTTCTTCGCGCCCTGACGAAACTTACCAATTCACAAAATTAACAGAATGCATAGCTGATATAAAAAATTGGATGACCAGTAATTTCCTACTTCTAAATTCAGAAAAAACAGAGATTCTAATTTTTGGAGCAAAAACTTCTTCACGTAATAACCTAGAATACTGTCTAACACTTGATGGCTGCTCTGTTAAGTCTTCGTCGTCAGTTAGGAACCTGGGTGTGCTCTTTGATACCAATCTTTCATTTGAAGGTCACGTTACTAGCATCTGTAAAACCGCATTCTTCCATCTTAAAAATATATCTAAACTACGACATATGCTCTCAATGAAAAATGCAGAACAGTTAGTTCATGCGTTCATGACCTCAAGGCTAGATTACTGTAACGCTCTACTGGGTGGTTGTTCCGCTCGCCTGATAAATAAACTACAGTTCGTCCAAAATGCAGCAGCTAGAGTTCTTACTAGAACTAGGAAGTATGACCATATTAGCCCAGTTCTGTCAACACTGCATTGGCTTCCTGTTAAACATCGTATAGATTTTAAAATCTTGCTAATCACTTACAAAGCACTAAATGGTTTAGCTCCCCAGTACCTGAGCGAGCTCTTAAAGCATTATAGTCCTTCACGTCTATTGCGATCTCAGAATTCAGGCCAGCTGATAATACCTAGAATATCAAAATCAACCGCAGGTGGTAGATTCTTCTCCTATCTGGCACCTAAACTCTGGAACAATCTTCCTAGCATTGTTCGGGAAGCAGACACACTCTGTCAGTTTAAATCTAGACTAAAAACGCATCTCTTTAACCTGGCATACACATGACACATTATCAATTTATATTTTCAAATCCGTTAAAGGATTATTAGGCTGCATAAAATTAGGTCAGCCGGAACCGGGAACACTTCCTATAACACCAGATGTACTCGTTACATCAAAAGAAGAATGGCATCTACGCTAATATTAGTCTTTCTGTTTATCCCGAGGTTTACCGTAGTCAACCGGATCCGGGCCGTATCCAGGTGAGACCGAGGACCGGTGCCTTGACACGACCACAACGCAGCCCTGAAGTATCAGCAGAGTTTGAGTCAACAAGATCATCCATTGTGAAGGCCTCATCGACACGACAGCCAGTGGCACAGCTCCTCAACACACCGTCCATACCATACAGAAGTCTATTTGCCACCTGTTTGCCATCTGATGTCACCTGTTGGAGTTTGGGTTCCTTGCCGCTGTCGCCTTTGGCTTGCTTAGTTGGGGACACTTGACATTTGATATTCAACAGTGCTTTGATATGCCGACATTGACACTATTCTGCTGTGCAGCCAAAATTATATACCAGTTATCAATGTAAAGCTGCTTTGACACAATTCGCATTGTAAAAAGCGCTATATAAATAAAGGTGACTTGACTTGATTGTTGAAACTGTCAGTTGTTTTTGTGCACAAGTTTGAGTTTATTTTTAGTCTTTAGGCAAAGTTCACTCCTATAATTTAGTGAGAACATGAATGTCATTATTTATTGGATACCTTAATGCTGAATTGTGGAAGTTAAAATACTTTTCTATCCCAGTTTAATATGTGGAGAGAACTATAATTTCTATCAACATAGGCTCATTGTAAAAACGTGCCTCTACTCTAAAGACTTTACATGATTTCTTGCACAATACTATTATGACCATTAAAAAAAAAAAAAAAAAAAAAAAACTTTTATGAAATTGCATGATTTGTAAACTAATACATTTAAACATTTGCATCACATAATTAGTTTTATATGTATTGCTTTTCTGACATTGAGTACGAGTTCCTTGAAACACAAGTTACGATGGTTGCTTCAGCAAATGTGTTTTTACCTCATGTTTGCTTTTGTTAAAACTGTTGGTTAATTTTAGGGTTTAGGGTCAGTTAGGTTTCATGTCCTTAAACTTGTAACCACTCACCGGACATTTCATTTACAAACTGCCACGATACGTACACCAGGGTATGTTTACGTTCATCTGTTTTGCATAAAACTAAACATGATTATAGTGTCACTCACTGGAAAATTCACTTTGAATGTGTAGCGTTGCAATGCAATAGCGTTTTGGCACGTCCTGATTTTGCTGAGTTAGACGCGTTATTGGGTCAACAATGTTTCTTTAAGGACATTTAGTCCTAACCATATCTCTACCCCTAAACCTAACCCTAATCATAAGTTATCCCTAAAATCAGAGGGAAATGATAGATGAATAACACTGATGTAGAAGCACCAATTCATGATTTTAAGCCTAAACTTGACATAATCTGTAAACTTGTCCCTCAAATCTGATTGGCTGATTTGAATATTGTTCCAGGATCAACAAAGATGTTGACCCAGGAACATGTTGAACTTGGCAAAATCAGGTTCTGCATAGTTTTGCAGAAATGTTGCCACAGGAATGTTTTTCCAATGAGCCCGAGTTGATTTCTATACACTGTTTTCGTTTAAACATTCAGACAAGCCCTGGCTATTATGCTCCATATAAAAAAAAAAAAAAAATTTAAAAATTGATCATTTATCATTATGTCATGCCTTGCCTATATAGAACACTAGAATCGCCCTAAGATTTTAGGGTTTCACCATGTAATTCCAATGTAACCCCTGTTCATTACATAAATGTTTAATTTGCCTTTTTGTGGATTTCCCATCAGTTCAAAAGTGTTCAAGAGTTTCACAGAACACTGTGCAAAAATACAAGAAACGACATCAGCAAGACATCAAACAGACAGAACACTCAACACTCAAAGACAAAGACATCAGCACATAGACAGATGATATGCACGTCAGCACACACGGTCAGCCCGTTAGCAAACTCGTTAGCAAAAATGGGTGGAGAAGCACGCAAAATGGAGCCAATAAATTCCATGCAAGGTTCATGATGGAGATCTCCCACTGGGGATTGGTTAGTTTGCAATCAATGCATGCCACAAACGCGACTGATCAGTAGCAACAAATAGAATAGAAAAACAGATATACTTTGTGGCAATAAAAGTCTTTTTATGCCATCTGCATTCAAACAGACATGTCTATGCAGAAAGGCACAGAAATAAAGATGAGATCAGGGATGGGGGGGGGGTCATTCTTTCACACACAACTTTCTTGAGACAGAATGGGGTTGCCTGAACAAGGCAAAAATAATAAATAAAATATATGATGGCAAGAAAAGATTTTGTTGCCTTTTATTTTCTGTTGTATAGTATGTGGGGATGTTTAATTTTAAACCTAATGGCACAAAACATAACAAAAATGAGGAAGAGAATCAAAGTTTTTTTTTTTTTCAACCACCAAAATTCCATGCGGCAAAAGATGAGATGAAACAAGAGGATCAACTTTAATCCTGGAAAATGGAAGGATGAGGACATCAAAGAAAAGCCCCCAAAAAGGAGGGGGGGTAAAGAAAATATGCTGGAAAATACAGCAAATAAACCAAAATCACATGAATGGAATGTCAAAGAGAGGATACAGTAGGAAGATGTTTTTCTACATGAAAAAGGTTCAACCAAAACAGAAACAGAACAGAACAGAAAAGTATCATGCAAACTGTCCACGAAATCTGAAGCGAAGGTCAGACTGATGATGTGAATTTCTGTGTCAACATGAAATCGTATGAGTGTGGTGGTTTGTGGCTAAGTGTACTCATACCAAATGTCAGATGAGAAAAGATGAAAGGTAACACTGGAACTGTCCCTTAGCATACTTCCTGTTGCCACTGAATTTGAGAGGACTTGGGGCTGGTATTAGATTTAACGGAGATAGGGAGAATTCATCTGAAGCACAACTGTCTGCCATCAGGTTTTAAAACTTGCACAGAGTAAATCTTTGTATAATGAGCAGAGTGACCTTGTAAGTTTGAGAGAAATGCACTGTAAAATTAACAAACAAATAAATAGGGGCCATCTGTAAAGTCAAAGGTAATGACAGACCATATGGATCCTAGCCTGCCAGGTAAACAGGTATGACAACATTTTAAAAACGATGATAACAAAACTTTGCTTTTGCTGGAGGTTGTTTTTATCACTCAATAGATAGTAAAAATACAAACAAACAATACACGGTTTTAATTGGTGTATTTGGGAGTGGGAGGTTAACAAAACTGGTCAAAGCAGGGCATATGCTTTGTATAATGCAGGGTGTAGTTTGAGGTAAATTCAAGGGCCTAGTGTTCCAAAGGCATTTTGAAGCAATTAAAGGCCTTTTGGTTGAGGGTGACCATGATTTTGCCAAGTAAGACTTGTTCATATTTATATGTTCACAACATATTTTGTTGATCCAGGAACAACATTCTTGTCTGAAAATGTAGTCCTAACCTTATCCCTAAACCCTAAACCTAACCCCATCCATAAGTTATTCCTAAAATCAGCAGGAAATGATATAACATAACACTGATGTAGAAGCCACCTAACCCTGGTTGTAAGCCTTATCTTGACAAACTGCAAACTTATCCCTCAAATCTGATTGGTTGGTTGGAATGTTGTTCCAAAATATCAGTCCAGGAACATGTTGTACTTGGTGAAATCATGTCCACCTTCATTTGAGAGTTACCAATACAGGAAGGAGAATGTGATTTTACACATTCACAAATATGAAGTACACTGGAACAACATTACAATCAGATTTGAGGGACAAGTTTACAGTTAATGTCAAGTTTAGGCTTACAACCAGGGTTAGGTGCTCCTCAGTGCTATTCACCCATCATTTCTCTCTGATTTTAGGGATAAGTTATGGGCATGGTTAAGTTTAGGGGTAGGGATAGGGTTAGGCCTAAATTTTCAGACAATAATTTTGTTCCAGGATAAACAAAATATGTTGATCCAGGAACATTTCTTACTTGGTAAAATCACAGTGATCACAGGGCAGCAGGCAGACCACTGAACTTTCATAAACTAAACAACCCTTGCATTCATAATGGCCTTGTAAACACTAAAATCAACAGCAGGGTTTTATGTACTGTGATGGCTGGCAGTAGAAGTTTGATACAGTGAATCCCAAGTTCTTCAAAACCATACCAATTAATATGTCATACTCATACTGCGCAAAATGTTTGTTTAACCTTGAGGAAACTGAAGCTATGTGTGGAGAAAGGTGAGCACAGAAATTCGAAGATATCTGTTCTCTATTAGATGTTTTTAAGGCAAGCCTTCAATATGAGGAAACAAAGGAACAAACAGGAAGGAGGAGTTGTTTCTGTTGCAGTTAGTCCGATACACATCAGAAATCTCTATGCTGAAAGCATTATTCTCATTTGATTTATAAACATCTCAAAATGTATCATCTGTTAAAGACACACACACACACACACACACACTGCAAGAAATCCATTGTGTACAGGACTGATACATTTTGAAGCATCAGAGTGAACTACATGGAGTTTGATACTAATTTTGGCTCTCTGTTGATTGCTGAGAGGACAAAATTAGTATAAACACAGAACCATGTTAGTGACGTTCGGCCCCATAATCAAGTGTAACTCTGTAACAGGCCAATGCTTCCTGATTCTTTCATTCCATTATGATATCATCTGAAAAAATTCTGAAATTTTTTTTTGGATTCAATACAACAGTGGTACCGAAAAGTATTTGAACACTTATGTCACACCTTAAAATGTATGAATGTCACTGCACAATAGATTACAAAATATCAAAGCAAGTAACATATATTTAAAGAATAACACTTTTCAAGCAAACAATAATGTTTTTCAAAATGATAAAACAAAAGATATGCAGTTTGAAATGAAGAAAAACGTATTTAAACTAAGACTGTCAATTTAAAGTTAATTTGGTACAAATTTCGTCTGCCACAATAATGTAATTTCTTTAATATATCATACCTTGGGAGCAAATATTTATATATTTATGCAATATATATCTGCCTACAACATTAATATATGCAATTCACAGTGATTCATTTGATAAATAATCAGCATTTCATGTATCATGCAAACATTTTAATGACAGCCTCAATTAAATGCAAATAATTAACATAGACTTTCTGAAAGTCAGACGTTAGTAGAACATGCCTACAGTTAATGTGTTGGATTTAAGTGACTTTTTCTTAAAAGTTATCATAAAAGCGGTAAAAAAGAGAAGTTTGTCCTAAGAAAAGATCTAGCATTATTTGTTTGCAGATACCATTTGTTTTCATATTTTATATTCACATCAATTCAGCATACAGACATTTAATGTGACTTAAGCATCCAAATACTTTTTGGGACCACTGAATATCTCAACAGATATATGCTTTTAATTCCTTTTCTCTTTGAGCTTGAACAAAATGGCTTTTAGTGCCACTTTTGAAGTTACACTGGGTTCTCATGGGGTGATGCTTTGAGAGGGAGAACTCAAATATAAGAGAGTGAGAGACCAAGTTTAAGCAAGCACAACCATAACACACCCATCCCACCTGTGTGTCCCCCGTCACACTCCTCCAGATCCTCGTCATCGCTGGAACATTCTGCGGAGGACACAATGTCATCCGTTGTCTGCTGGATCAGCCAGAGGCATGTGAAGACAAAACAAATAGAACAAACATTTAAGTGAAGCCAAATCTACCAACACAAATAGGATCATGGAGCAAACATTATATTTTACTTTTCTCCTCTATTTCTCAAGGGCAGCAGACTGGGGACTGAAATGTCAGGTTTGTTTTTCTATTTGGATTTATTTATGGTGGCTGACTCTTCATACATCGTCTACCATCTCCAGTTTCTCGAGGGCTGTCACAGATATTCAATGTCTCTGGACGCTTGCCTTCTGCTGGCCCATCAGCACCTTCCTCTATCCCACAATTTTGATATATGAACACACTTGTTCCCGCCTTCTCGCTCTCTCCCAGCCCAGACACTCTGGCAGTGTTGTATTTCACCCTACATGCACGCACAGCCTGTTAATCAGAGTGGATCGGTGCCTCGATAAAATAAGCCCTGTCACAAAGCAAGGGTTATGAAATCATAGCACTGATTGAGTTTGCAGTACCGGGTGAGAGGACAAGCTTTAACTATTATTGAGTTTGACAGGCTAATGAAACAGAATTCGGCTGGAGCCTGGAGGAGCGCTTATGTACTAGGGTGGAGAGGATGTTGTCTGGAGAAGAACATTTGTAGTAATGTGCTCATAGTTGGAGTGAGAGACACTTTCAATGGAATTAGCACAGATTATTATCTTAAACTCTCTTCATTGATAGAGTAAACAATCATTTAAATAAGTATGGCAGTAAGCCAGGCTGCTAAAAATAGGCTACCACAATAACTGGCCACCAAAATATATTGTTTGGGATGCTGGTATGCGAGAGTCCCCATCATCTTATGTGATTTATCCATGTGGGATTACATTACTACCAATCAATTATATTTTAGGGTAAGAATTAGGCTTAAGTTTCTGAACTTTGCATTCTAATCAAAGCACTGGGACTGGATCTGGGGCTGGATTCATGAAAATTTTCTTAAGAAGTTAAGAAATTTCTTAAGATAAATTCTAAAAAGGTTGTAAGAATACTTCTGAGTGCAATTTGTCAGAAATTCTTAAGAACTTCTCAAATATTTTCTTAAGAACCTGTTTTTTTGTTTTTGTTTTTGTTTTTTTAACAAGAAAACAACAGGCTTTGCTATTACAGCAAAAAGCCAGATCATGCATATTCATGGCTGATCATTGTTCACATTATCGATCATTGGTGTCACTTCAGATTACTCATGTAGGCCTACTCATATTTGTAAAATATTTGAAATAAGCCAATACATTCATTAAACAACTTTGGGGATTTAAGACCAGTTGGAGGTTATTCTATCTTTAATTATTTATGATTATTTTTAAGAACATTCATTTCAGAAATTGAAATTGAAATATTTGTCCTTAGAACAATCTTAAGAAAAAAAAGATAAGAACATTCTTGAGAAATGTTTTTGGGAATGCAAAATATTTGTAACTTTATTGTGTAAGTTAGAAAACAAGACAAATATAGTATGGAAGCCCTGAACCGCATGGTGGGGAAAAAAAGAAAAAGAAAACTTATGGTGGGGAGGAAAAAAAAGAAAACGTATCTCGTTATTTCGACATAGGTTGTTATTTCGAGATATTAAGTCGTTTTCTTGAGATATTAAGTCGTTATTTCGACACAAGTCGTTATTTTGACATATCTCGTTATTTCGACATAAGTCGTTATTTCAACATATATCGTTATTTGAACATAATAAGTCGTTATTTCGACATAACTCGATCTTGTATATCAAGTTTAATAAAAGACGCACACAATTCAATGTCTTCAGTGGTGCAACAGTAACATGATGGCTCACAGTCTCAGCTTTTACTATGATCGCTGTGGTTTCGAATCCGCCTTTTGCCGAGCTCGCTCTTCTCTATTTTCTCATCACATATCACATCAGAAAGGCATTTATTTTCAATAAAAATAAAAATAATGTTCTAAAAGTGGAAATAACCTGCCTAACGAGTGTTTAATAATATTAAAAGTATTTATTGGGCAGGGTTAGGGAAAACGCTATTTACACTAGCTCTGCCTTTTGCCGAGCTCGCTCCTCTCTATTTTCCCATCACATACATTTTCAATAAAATGAAAATAATGTTCAAAAAGTGGAAATAAACTGCGAACAAGTGTTTAATAATATTAAAAGTGCTTATTGGGTAGGGTTAGGGGAAGGTGTTGGGTGGGTTTTTATTCTCCCAATAAGGCAGCATCCATTTAATAATTTTAATAAATATAATCATTTGCACTCAATGATATTATTGCATCCTGTTAATATACAAAAATACTGAGGTGCAAATAATATCTGCCAATACAATGTACAGCATTTAATTACTATTTACACTTCTTGCAAAGAACTGCTACTTTTACATGGTGTAAATAGGATGTATCACTATTTTCACTTAGTGTAAATAGCATCTACAGCTCTTAGCACTGTAAATGATTATATTCACTATGGGCTATGGGCTTAATAAATTTAACCTCAATAAAGGTTAACCTGGAATGAATGCATGCCTGGCATGAATGCAAATTCCCATGATAAACCTCTGGGATTTTGTAGCACCAACTTGTAACAGTAGGTCAACATGACTACAATGCGTTCTTTAATTGATTCCCTGTCTTATTCTGCCCTCTAGTGGCTAATATCGAAAGAGAAAATGCTGCTACTTAGTGTAAATAGAATGTATCAGTATTTTCACTTAGTGTAAATAACATCTACAGCTATTTTGCACTGCAAATGATTATATTTATTAAAATTATTAAATGGATGCTACCTTATTGGGAGAATAAAAACCCACCCAACACTTTCCCCTAACACTACCCAATAAATACTTTTAATATTATTAAACACTCGTTAGGCAGGTTATTTCCATCTTTAGAACATTATTTTTATTGAAAATAAATGCCTTTCTGATGTGATATGTGATGGGAAAACAGAGATGAGCGAGCTCGGCAAAAGGCGGATTCGAAACCGCGGCGACTGCGAGCTGACATGCTACTGTTGCGCCACTGAATTGTGTGTGTCTTTTATCAAACTTGATATACAAGAACAAGTTATTATGTTGAAATAACCACTTAATATCTCAAAATAATGACTTATGTTAAAATAACGAGATATTATATTGAAATAACGACTTATGTCGAAATAACGAGATAAGTTTTCTTTTTTTCCCCCTCCCCACCAAGTTTTCTTTTTTTTTCCTACCATGCGGTTCAGGGCTTCTGTAATATAGCAGTCAAGAAGAACTGTATTAAGAATGTTTCATGAATCTGGCCTCAGGATCTGGATTGATCATTGGCAGTTTGGACTAGAAGGACCATTGGGAGTAGGGGTTAGAATTTAGGGATGGAGGTTGGGTGAGTTTACGTAAAACTATGTAAAGATGAGGTTTAGGATTAGGTTTGAGGTGTTTTATGGCCATGACACACCAGGCAGACGGTTGGCTGTCGGTGAGCATCTGTCGTGCTTGTTTTTGCACTGTGTTACATGCACCAGCTCTAGTCGGGCTCACGTCAATGGGAGTTCACTTGATTCAGTATGTTGAATTGGCGTCAGGGCCGTTGGTGAGAGAGGTCACTTTGATTGGCTGTTCAGTTAAGCGAACGAGTCAGTGCACGAGAATAAAAGCTAAAGTGATGAAAGCGATGAAGTCAAGACGGCACAGACAGAAGACTGTTCAAATTTTACATCTTACATGAGCATTCCAATACGCTAATACTTTCATAACAACATGAGCAGCCTGGAATGATGAAAGTGATCAGCATGATTGATTTTCAAAATGGTAAGTAAGCTCTGCTTTGTTTACAGTTTGTATAGCGGCATTCCTAGTTTCATTTCCCTTTTTTAAAAATGAATATAGACTATTGATACCAGCTGATATAGACAATTATTTCCTGCAGAATGCACATGTTAGTTGGCAGTCAGCTGTAGTTTTTGCACTGTGTTCAAGCACATAAGGCTAGAATTTAAGGTGACATCTTTTGTTTCAAAAGTAACTGATTTCTGTCTGATGTTAGGGCTAGTGTTTGACCAGTTGAAAGATTTTATGTTGGTCTCAGCATTAAAGGAAGGTAGACAGAGGGTCTTTTGTCCTCTATTGAAGCAGTATTCTATACTATAACATCTGGTTTTCTTTATGTACCGGAACCATTTCCATATAAGGAACAAGGTTCTACTAGGATTGAATGGGAGACAGGGAATGGTCCCTACTTTTGTATTGCAAGTATAGGAGAGGGTCTTCTGGATCCCCAGGAAAGCATGGGTACCTGACCGGGAGATGACCATATTTAGACTTGTTTTTCTATATGTATCACATTCCTATACCATGAGCTATATGATGTATTCTCTCTCTCATTGGTTGAACCTATACTACACCCCTTGTACTCTTTCTATATATTCTCTCTTTTCTGTTAAATAAAATGAGACTTTATACTCTCCCTCAGCTTTGAGATTGTTCATTCAATTGCCAATCAAGAGGACTGGGATGAGGCACGCCTCAGGAGCCATAATCTAACACCAGTATTTGTTTTAAAAAAACTTTTTCAGCAGATGATTGTGCTGATCAGTGAGCTTCACCTGCTCTGTTTTGCAGGTTTGCAGATCAGCCAGGACCAGCTAGATCAGCCAGGACCAGCATGGAAATTCATCCTCAAATAAATTGTCATGGTGCTGTTATAATGGTGCTGGATAACAGCAGACTGATCCAGCCAAGTGACAGTTACTGTAATATAGACGTGCTGCAGTCACATTACCAGCAGATGTGGCATTGAAGGACCTCCTCAAGACCAGAGGGTCCTGACCCCCTACAGTTCCTCACTGCTGTTCACTACAGTTTCCCGGAGTGTGAAATCACAGAAGAGACTTGACAGATGTGTTTGTGCATGACCAGCTGCAGAAGTGGTGTCAGAGGACAGGCTAGTCCAGACCATAACAGCTGTGAAATGGTTTTCTGCTAGAGTCCCATAGAGATGCCACTAATGTCCCATCTACTGTCTGTGACCACAGCTAAAATATGAGAGCAATACAAAATCAATTCCAGATTGCCTAAGGAGAACTACTCAGCTGCAGGACAACAAATCATATTGTGTGCAAGTAAAGTGTATACTTAACAATAATTTATTAAAAACAATTTTGTGTTAATGTACAAGTCTACAGTTTAGCTGAAATGGTAACATCATAAGTGATTGATTTAAAACAGATGCAGCAACTCTGTGCATCATAAAAGTACTCATACTTACTGTATAGAAATAATTACTCAAGTAGAAGTAAAATAATAATTACTTGAGTAAGAGTAAAAAAGTATCCAAAGAAAATACTATTCATCACATATTGACTCAATAAATGACTTCCAAATAATTATCCCCATGCAAAAATATGCATTGTGGTAATCAATGCTTAAGGTCTTCACTTAAAATTAAAAATGTATATTCACCGAACATATTTAATTGTGCTGAGTCAATCTGAACGTGAAACGCGAAAAATCTGTGTTGGCTGAACAAGTCCTACATCAAAAAAAAAAAAAAAAAAAAAAACTGTATATGTGTGCGCAAAATGCTCCTGAGAAAAACCGTTGGAATGGAGAATTCAAATGTGGATGCATTCCCAAGAGAATACAGGTATTCATCGTCACAAGTTTCAAGACATTGTGGTGAGTATTGGTATTGAGTATTGTAGTGAACAGCAATAATTCATATATAAATAAAATAATACTATACTATAACATAAGATATAAATAGATAGCCCCAATGTCATTACATGTTGTAAAGCACATTTGGAATAATTAGACAATGTCAAAAGAAAGTGAACCTGCAGAGTTTTGCATTCAAATGTAAAGGGAACGCTTCATGGGCATAAGGCAAACTTACGAACATCTGCATTGCTCACATTTACAACAAAATTCTTCCAAAACGGAAATGAAATGGGAAGGTGTCAGGGAGTTACATAGAATTTACAGCATGTTTGACAATGATGAGTCTGTTTTCGCAGTGACATCAAATCTACAGTCCCTAGCTGGCGTATTTTACAAAAAACGATTTCACAGCTGGCTAATCCAATTTTGTCACAAAATCTCCATGCCATACAAAAACTTATTTTGGGAGCAGAATATTCCCTTTCTTGTGTGGAAATCATTCTCCATGCATTTCCCCATTCTCTCGCAAAGCCAATGAAGTCGTGAGGGACTAGACTCAAGGTGTTCTAGAATGTTCGGAGCGTGTCGAAGTGATAGAGTTTGTGCAACGCCATGGGAAAGAGGTCATGTCATCTTTAATAGCTGTAATAGCCTGTAATAGAAGCACCCTGGTGAGTACAGTGTCATCAGTGCGTCAAAATATTCAGCTATTTCTTTAACGCCTGTGTCTACTAGAAGCCAAAGCCTAGGATGATGAGTGGGTGGAGGATATAGCATTGTGAATAGCCAGACACTCTTGTGCCTCATTTCCTCGACTCATTCAGGCTGCAGAACGTCTGTTTCAAATGTTCACTTTTACCTCTACAATCTGAAAAATTCCAGAAACAAATATCCATTCTCACTCTACTGCTCTGTAATTCTCAACAAGATAGCAATCTCAGCGCCGGAAGCGCTTGTTTCGATTGGGTCACTTCTGATCTGCATTATCGTGTCAGATCTTGGTTTTGACAGACGGACACAAGAAAAGCTTGTATTACAAAAAATCAATGGTGTCAGGCTGTATCCCTGTCAAAGGCCTGCCACAATTCTTTCTGCTCAAACCTGTCTTCTGGGACGGTCGGAAGAAAAAGCAAGATCAGAATGATATGCGTTGTTGTCTGGCTAATGTCACCTTCACTGAGTGTCCTACAGGAGTTTGAATATGTAACACTGCATGGTAGACATGATGAAGCATTGTATCGTATCCTTTAGGAGCCTAAACAATGTTCTCTGGTTCCAACGAAACTGTGTACTTGATAAAAGTAAATAAATGAAAATAAATCAGGGGCATTGCAGAATTCATTCTTCATTCCTCAACCCTAAACATATTTTTTTGCCTGGATAAGATCTAATAATTGATATTTGTGGAGTGTGGTCATGATGCATTCATCTTCTAAAGTCAACATTACTTTCTGCTTTCTGGATGGAAGAGCCAGAGAAAATGAATACCTGCAATTTCCTTAGTACTACTCTAGATGGGGGCATTCATGAAATTCCAACTCCACAAAAACATAAGAAACAAAACAGCAAAATATATTGTAGCTTATTTTCTTACCCCTTAGGCAAACAGAATATTTTCTAATGCTGTTACACATTTAAATTAACAAACAAATTTGTACAGAGCAGGAAAATGTACCATTTGAAATAAACAGTAGGCATTAAGCTGCTCCCCTAACCCCACCTCAGTGGGGCGTGAGCAGGTCGTGTGAAAAAATATAAATGAGGTTGTACGAATTCATATCAATTTGCCAAAATGTAAAATAACTGTAATGACACTGTGTTGTGCAATGCCTGTGCACTCATATTCATTGTTTAATAACATGACCAGGATATCATTAATTCCACCTAGGTAGTGGAGTGCAAAAGTGAAAGAAAAATAAAACTGGTTTTAAGTGTATTTGTGCACCTTCTTTCATACACAGTACACGCCTGCATCCCCTCTGCACACTCTTATTGTTCCAAGCCGTTGCAGGCAGTTTCAAACAGGGCCATTTATCTTCCAGGGCAAAGGAAATGGTCTTTGGCCTTGATCTTTAATCACTCCCCTGCCGCAGTGTGCAAGGTCATCAGAGAAGTGGTGACAAACAGTCCTACAGAACTACCCTTGTCGCGCTGAGACTCGCTGACTAAAATTAGAGAGCGACACGAGCCCAACAGGATGTTTCAATTACAGCCCTAGATCAGGACGGGAAAAAATGAAGCATCCAGTTACTGTGTGTGGCTCTGTGTGTAATAGAGATGCAAAGGGAAGTCTGGACGGAGACCCACAGGACAGAGAAAGGGCCGAGATGGGCAGAGGACACAGAGGATTGTGATTCACAAGGATTATAGAGAAGTCCATTATCCCAGAAGAAGAGATTAGACAGATTTCTCTGCTGACACTGAACTCTGGGTAATCAATTTGAGATTTGAGACACAAAATAGAAGGATGAGCAGATGATCATATGACTGTGGAACACTCAGAAAAAATCAACTGCTAAAGTCACTGTAGATATGACTTCAAATGAATAGTTTACTATTTACTCAACCTCATATCATTCTAAACCTATATCACTTTCTTTTCAGGGACACAAAAGACAAGAAAATGCAGAATATCTGAAATGCTCTTTTCCAATCAATGAAATGAAATAGACCATGCTAGTCTTGTTTTTAGAGCCATCATTTTTCAACCAAAATCTAATCTTCCTTCATTGAGACAAACACTCAGAACACAACCTGTAAATCCGAACATGAACATAAATGCTCTTTTAGTTGAAAAAAGCCTCTCTTTCATTAACTGATTGAAGCTGACATCCGCAAGTTTCCAAACCATTGTCCAGACAGCAGCTGCGTTCAGATAATATATCACTCTTGAGATGGTTCATTACAGCATCAGAATGAGATGGCAGTGTGTTTACCCTTTGCTTATATACTTGCTGTCATCGTCTCGCTGGCTAGAGTGGCTAAATGTGAGCAGTGCTGATTTGAATACTGATCTTGCAGGGAGTCTGAGCTCAAAGGGGCTTTCATCTATTCCAACTGAGGCCACAAAAAGGCCCATACTAAAACTGAAGGACACTGTCAATATTAACGATAAAATTTTTTTGTTATGCCAATACTGTACATTATTGCAGCCCCTCAATTCCCATTCTTTTTGAAAAGCGTTGATTTCTACAAAGCCCATCCTTCCGAAAAGCTCAGAGTGCTCTGATTGGCCAGCTGACCCAGTGCATTGTGATTGGCCTAAAAGCTCAAGCGTGTCGGAAATGTAACGCCCCTTACCGTAATTGCGAACTTTAGCTTTCAAAGCTTCTAAAGCATTTGTAAACACACACAGATTCTGAAAATATGGATGATCAAGCTGATCGATAGGAACCAACCTGCAAAACGTGTCACAGTGGTAAGTTGTCTTTGTATAGCCAGCTGTCTCCCAGATTCAGAAAGCTGTCCATGAGCAAACTTTTGGGTTGTACTGCTCAGGAACAGCTTTATAAATAAATATTAAAGGGTCAAGAAACCCCAAAACACATTTCTGAGATGTGAACAGATAGAGGCTGCACATCACTGAAAACACTAAATTTAAACATAAATTTAATCAACAAGTGGAAATTTGTTATTTTTGCATTTTTCTGAGCAATTTCGTTTTTCCCGGGTTGAAAAGCAAAGTCGAAGCGGAATCACGGAAATCACGGAATCTGACGTAGAAGTGTGCCTCCGGAGTGTGTGATTGGCTGCTGGAGAGGCACGATTCTATGTCATCCAGCTCTAAGTGCTTCTCTGCATTTATTCATGAGAATGAACTCTTTTAACTCTTTCACTCTGCTGTATTACATATGAGATCCAATTACAGCAGAGAATTCAAACAACATGTAACAACATGCGGAGCGCGCATGAGAGCGGTTTCAGTGCGGAACGCCGAGATGAGTTTAACAATGCTCATGACGCGAAGCAACAATCATATGCGGACTGGAGTAAGCATGTTTCAAGTTTTTATGGACATATTTCACCTACTCTAGTGCTCTAAACATGAACCTGCACCGTGTATAAGCATATATTTAATCACGTATTCTTCAATTGAAATAAATGTGCAAATAAGGACATTGATATAGCCGTACATCTGATCATGAACGCGATGACATTTGGAATTATTCTGATACGCAGAAGGCAATGATTCAAAATTCAAAGAACAATGGACAAAAGTAACTATGCCTTTATTCTTTCTGTGTTAAACTGACGTGTGCCCTTTATTTGACTATAGTGCTTGTAAATGTAAGGAAAATATGATTAATAACTTTCAAATGTTCTTCCGTGTTTCTCCCTTGTTCTTGGGAGTTTGTTGTCATATAGGGTTATATTTTCATATTTTTCTCTGTGGTCATATTTTAATATTCATGTCTGTATAATGAGTGTGTTGTAGGTCTGTGTTTTATTGGTTGTTGTCTCCCCTTTTCCCACCTTCTACTCTCCCACTTTTCCACAGCTTTACATGCCCATTTCTTGAGATTTTTTTCAACTCAGTGATGTGAACGACCAGGTTCAAATTAGTTAGATACTTTTTATTAGTAGATTCTAGTTTAGATTACATTTATAAAAGGGTAGCTTGACAGTTAACAACTTTAATAATTTTAAAAGTTTGAAAAATTACAGTATCAAAGTAGCTTCCCCAATACTTTATACACAAACTGTTATACTGGACTTGGTGTTGTGGGTCAGTATTTGTTTTTGTTTATATCTTTCATTAATGTCTTAGTGTCAGGGGAGCTGAGATAGACTGAAGCGATTGTGTACACTCATGCAGAGCAGGGAATTGCAGCTTTACTAGGCCACACGTTCGCCTACATCCCCTGCATGCATGCTTGTTTCTAATGAGCCCTTCACCCTAGAAGCCCCCCATCAATCTGCCACCTTCAAATAATTGGGACCACCAAGCCACCCCAAGGCACCCAGATAGATCTCTCTGTGTGCAGCATGAGGAAAAGAGAGTGAAGTGAAATTACCACGCAAACAAGTACCTTGTTGCTGCTAACCTTTACATGATACTAATGTATTCCTGCCATTCACCTATCTGCAGGCAGCCACTGCAGAGGCATAGAACAGTAAGGTTCTGGCTACAGGGACAACAAACAGGTTTTGTAGTGGGAATGAGTTCCTATGAACCAGCTACATCCTGAGATCATAAAATGGCATCGCAGAGGAATGAGAATGCTCTGAAGTGAAAGATGCCTGTGAAACCTCCACTAAGGGGTTTCATCATGCAGATGAATTCATGGGCCATTAAACTGATCTAATGTACCTGTGTGAAGTTAGCATGACTTATGCTAATTCACAGCTTAAAACTCAGTATTCTTTGGCCATGTACATACTGCAGCTATTCAAAAAGCATAGTGATGTAAGGGAAACAGGTCAATTTAGCTCAAAGGGAATTATTAACTAATTTATAGGGAATTTTGAAAGAGTCACTTATTTTACAACCGAGCAAATGAATTGTCCAGTTTCATTCTAACACATGAATCTAAGATCTAACACAAACACATGCATACACACATTCACATGAGTTGCAGAAAGAAAGAAAGTGAGGAAAGAATGTGGATTGAAATGATGGAATCCCAAGTTAGCAATGTATGCACTTTGTAAAACCTGACCTAAACGAACCATCAATCATTACTCTAACCCTTCTATTGTTTCTTAGGCAGGGTTATTAAATTTTATATCAATGCACCAGTTCAGCAAAGAGGCGTTACTTGCATTTGTTGTTGGTGTCTTTGAATGGGGATTCCCTTCGTGGTCCTTGCTTGAGAGGGATTTCCCAGGTTCTTTGATTCGCTGGTGGTCTCATCATATTTTTGTGTGACGTTTTTCTTGGGAAGCCAATCACGGTGGATGAATGGATGTGGAGTCTCCCTCGTGGCTAAAGTTTGAAGTTTTGAGGCTGACAAAGACTGTAGAGTCGTTGATGAAACTTTGCGGCAAAACTTAAAGGTGCAGTGTGTAAATTTTAGTGGCATTTAGCGGTGAGGTTGTGAATTGCTCAGTCCACCGCTCACCCCTTCTTTTCGAAGTACATAGAGAAGCTACGGTGGCCGACACAGGACAAAGATGTAGTCATCTGAGACAGCAGAGAGTAGCCAATCAAGCAATGAGGTTTCTTCTTACTTCTAACAAAGAACGGTCTCTGCTTCTAATAAACCAGATGACTACTACTACTACTACTACTACTTCTTCTTCTTCTTCTTTGCGTGTATTCACCGTAGTGACAATGTAAGCTGCTTTTAAAAACACCAACAAAGAAGAAGACCAACATAGTGACGAAATATCCCGACACAAAATGCCGGTGTGTAGATAGAAATGGCTCATTCTAAGGTAATAAAAGCATAACGGTTCATTATGTGTAGGGTTTTATACACCACTGAAAACATACAGTATGTATATTATATTCCATAAAATATAATACTTCTTAGCAAACTTTTAGTCAAAATGCGATTGACTTGTATTGTTCCCTTGTTCAAGAATTCAAAGAGTAAACGTTTAGCAGGACTAAGTTATTCTCAGTTTGCAGTGAAGGATCCAGTGCATTGTAGGCAGTGGCTAGAGGCTGCAAAGAAATATGGAGAGAACACCACAAAGGATAATCTGAAAAACCTCTGTGTTTGTAGTTAACATTTCAAACTGGATGACCACAAACACAGTGTTTTAGGCCAAATGGAGGGGAAAAAACTAAAAGAAACTGCCGTTCTGTCAGTTCCGCCCCAACCCTTCCGAAGCAAAATGCCATTGCTTACAGGTAAGAAAGCTGTTGCCATAGTGTTCCATTTTTACCATAATGCTGTTTAAAGAGTAGACAAACCTACCGTTACAATAACTGTCAATCTGACTGTCATTCCTATTCAAATTCTGATTCAGCATTTTGTGTGGCTTGTGGTCAAATTTAATTCAATGATGGGAGTCAATATTCAGTGTCAAACAAAAAACAAATTCTGGCAAAACCTAAAATGTGTGTTAAATTACAGATTTATAATTAAACAACAGTAAACAACTGTTTTAAAAAGTACATAGCTTCACTATTAGCTACTAAAAAAAGTAGCTAACTACACTGAAGTTTTTAACTACACAGAACTTTTTTTTTCTCTTTTTCATTTTCTTCTATACTGATCTTACTGTATAGTTGTGTGAGGGTGTGTGTCTAAGATTGTATAGTCATGCCTTCATTTGCTAGGCATGAGAAATCTTTTTATATGTTTTAACTATTACTGTGAAGCACTTTGGGCAACAACATTGTTATTAAATGTGCTCTATAAAGAAATAAAAGTTGAAGTGGAAATTACAGGAACAATATCTTTTAAAATACACAATTATCCAACAATATTATTACATTAAATTCAAAATGAGTTGACATGATTGTAGATGATACCATTTAATAAAATATTCCACAAAAAAAAAAAAACTTTACCTACAATGCCATACAAGAGCTCAATTCGGTGAACCATTTTTTAAATATCTGTTCATTTACATAAACCATCTCAATGGATTCACTAGAATTTAAACAGATTCACTGACTTTAAAAAGGTACAGAGTGGATTGTTTAGGCAAGCATATTTGAATTAGCTCATGGCAGAGATGGAACAAAGCTTGTTACAGAAAAAGCTACACTATTCAGAAAACAGCTGAGCCACTGGCTTGACACTGGACAACCCCAAAATACATCTGTGAGAGAGTGTGTGAGTGTGTTATGTTTCCATTTTCACATTATTTTCCCTCTTTTTTTCCTTCTCCCTTATCATTATATACTCAACATTTTGCCTCTCTTTCTCCCCCACACTTAAACAGCAAACAATCAAGCCGTATCCTGTCAGCTACATTAACTAGAGTAATTAACTGTAAGTCGCAGTCTTCCATTCTGAAAATGAAAATTCCCTAGTGTTACTCTCCTGTAAGTGCAAGACTTGCACAATCAGATAATGACTACATCCTCAACAGGCATGTATTTGATGCAGTGGTGATGGAGTAGTCATCTAATGCATCTAATGCTGGTGAGGCTTGCAGGTTTAGCCGTGACTCACACATTGTTAAAACAGCATGTAGCTGAAATCACTGGAATTAGTCATTCAGTTTGGAGGCGGATGATGAGAGGTGACGTAAACAGCTAAACAAATGGAATGCTTAGAGCTGGAATCTGGCATAATGCAACACCCAATAAAGACCATCATGTGTTTCATAACTGTCTGCAGGTGTCTGATTGCAATGATTAAGGGCGCCTACATGCCAGAGATTACGCTGTGTCATAGAATCCCACAAATCCACTTATTTCAATGAGAACAGTGTGCTACAAAGATAACAAAACACAAAGTGTGGCCTTCTGATGTTTGCAACTTTTGCTTTAACAAACTCAGACATAGACATCCATTGATGGATGAGGATCTCAGAGAAGTAGGTTCAGTTGAGCTTTCAGCAATCCAATTCACTGTACTCCCTGTTTCCACATCCTACAGATGCATCTTGCTCTTTACTATCCATCAAATGCTCCATCAGAGCTTTCTCTAGTTTATACAGTATGTGCCCTAACACCTCAGTACTAAAGCAGCATTCATGTTCACTCTTGACAAGGGGTCATGTGTCACAAGTGAGCTAATGCACTAGATTTGCAGGACAAGAACTAAGATGAAGGAGAGGTAACAGAGGGAATGTGCCGTCTACCTTCAGGTAAGTAGTCCCTGAGACACCCAGGTTGAGTAAAATGCTTAAAACCTAACTACATCTACAAAAACAGAGTATGCTGCACAACTGCTTGCAGCTATTAGTATTGATGCTCCTATTATGGCTCCGTCAAGGGCGCTGATTGCACCTTCTCTGAAAAAACAGCTACCACTACTAGACAATGTGTGGTTGTGTGTGTATCTGCTCAGTGTGCTCTTCAGTTATGTCAGCACTGCTACAATGCCTCTTGCTTCTGTTGTTCCCTAGTGTGTAGAAGCATCATTGAGCAGACAGCAGCCCGGGGCACAGTGAACAGCCCTCGCTGGAGACGAATGGATGCACACCCTCACTAGAGTCTCCCTCCTCTACCAGAGATCAAGTGTGAGGCAACACCTCTCTCAGGAGTCCCATCATTAATTAAGCGTGAGATTGCTCTACTGCCCCTGCCTGGATCAGCTTACTCCATCTATGGATAAAATATGATCGCACACCTCTTACTTCTCGGAGCCTGGGGTGGCCTGCAAGGGTGGGGAGTCAAAGGGCTGTGCCAAAATAGTGACATAATAAAACAACCCAACATCAGTCACAGCCTGGGACCAACAGGGGATGGAAAACCTGTCAGCTTCTACAGGTACTTCTTTTGCTTTCTATGCTGACAGGCAGCAAGGGAGTACTAAAAGTGAGACCTATGGAAAATTAATTTGTGGGCACAGCATGAATCAAACTGCCTGAGACCCTGAAAATTGATCTGGGAGAGCTATTCTTTAAAAAAAAAAAAAACCCACTTACAACACACTCAAAATGGAGATTTTGTCGGAGAGAGAACATTATTCTAGAGGTATTTTGAATTACTATTCAGTATTAAGGATGTTTGTGGCTGAAACCTGGATCTGTAATTTTGCTATTAATGTGAGAGTGTCTTATAGATACCCCATTCCAGGAGTAACAAGGATGTTAATTCAGAAGCATGCCTTACATGGTGAAAGTACAGACTGTAACCATGTATTAAAACACCTACGGCAGTCTCTAGTTCACCTAACCCATAGCATTGTCTGTAGGACCAGTCTTTAGATTGTGGGGGAAACTGGAGTACTCAGTGGACCTATGACATCATAGTGTGAACATGCAGAATCCACAAAAAATGGCCACCTGACTTAGCCATGACTCATCTGAGAACCTTCTTGCTTATAACACGATAAATAACATTCATTTAGGGCTGTGGCTTAGCAGTTAACATGTTAAGTCATGAGCTCACATTTTAAGATTTCACATCCAGCTCCTGTCTATACTGCAACTATAGATGGCAAAAAGGTCAAGAAGTAAAAAAGCCTTCATGCTCTGAAATGGTCTGCATGTGAGTTTGAACGCTCTTATCAATGGGTGGGTTGCTACCGTACTGATGAAGTCACGCTGCAGTCAGTGCTCGCTGACATGAGAGGTTATTATTTTATTCTGGTTGATCTGTTTAAGGGTGAGGAGAGAATAAGTCTTCTTTGCCTGTCGCTGAGCGATGCCCTAGGGAGAGTTATGGCTTTAATACGAAGACTGCTGCTTCAATTTTTCCTTTAGCATCAATAAAATGGTCAGCACAATCAGACATTCATTGGCCTCACGTCAGAATGTGTTAAAGAAATCATTCTGGTAGTCAACAGAATGCACAAGGCATCTAAACAGCACATACAGACAGAAATGCTATGATCACCCCCAGGGAAGATTGTCATCAGACACTCACCATTACATTGTTCCGACCCCTTATTTTTTTCTTCTTCTAAGACACATAAAATGAGATATTAGGCAGAACTGAACTCTTTTCCAAAACTGGATGGGTGATTTATAACGCCAAGCTCCAAAACAGACAAAAAGTTGCATACAATGATCAAACGTAGATTCAATATTTTCTAAAACAAAATGATAGCTTTGTGTAAGGATCATACCAACATTTAAGATATTATTCACGAATAATCTTCCCCTCAGCTGGGCTGCAAAAATGAAAAAAAATGTTCAAGACCTGTTTATTCTTTGAATGTCTAAATGCAGCGAAATTTGTCTTGCACTCCTGTAGCTGAAGCTGAATTTCTTTTCCCATGTAAAGCATCAGCCATTGTCCCACAGTGACTTAACACCCTCTGGCTCAGCCTGCTACAGTAGCCACGTCAACTAACAGATCTGAGCAGACTATTCTCAGTGTTTACACTTTTGGGGAAGATAAACCCATGAATGGCAAACTAATAGTGGTCAATGAACAATAAACTGGGTTAAGAGAATGCATTTTAACATAATATCTTATATGCTTCACCTTTAATACTAAGAGGACAGTAGTTAATGGTTTAGGCATGAGAACTGAGGTCTCCTCATTTCTTAAGGCCATGCCGTGTTGTGGCATACGGCATCAAGTGGATACACGGAGACATAAATGCACAATAAATTGTGTATTTGGCTAGTTCTA
The DNA here is from genome assembly GCA_037950665.1 of Hypophthalmichthys nobilis. Classification (NCBI taxonomy): domain Eukaryota; kingdom Metazoa; phylum Chordata; class Actinopteri; order Cypriniformes; family Xenocyprididae; genus Hypophthalmichthys; species Hypophthalmichthys nobilis. The sequence continues at coordinate 22,764,807 of CM075469.1, forward strand.
TAATTTTGTCCCCAGGCTCCGTGAACTCAAGCTACAGCCCTAGTTCAAGGAAACTAAATGGAGAAAATCTAACGATCCTGATTCCTACCTGAATGGTGGGTGGTGAGCGCTGCTTGCGGGTAGTGGTGGTTGACAGTGTGGTGGTGGTCTCAATGAAGGTGGTGGACATCTCTGGGGGCATGGAGGTGGTGGTGCGTGAGGGGCTTCTGCTGGTAGGTACATCTCCTACCAGTCTCACACTGCCATTTATCTTGATGTTAACATGACCTTCAGCTGCCATGTTGAGAACCTTCAGGCCATTGTAATAGAGACCAGAGAGCTGGCCTTGATATGGCCGCTTGCGGTCATTACCGCCTATTGAGATGGTGGCTTGGGTGTTAAAAATGGTCAGCTGACGACCTGAGGGGAAGACCAGTGAAGGAAGACACAGTTAGGATGGTTTATGTCACTTATTGTATTTTTATAATTAGCTAATTCATTAACTTTATCATTAACACTTGAGCTTTAAAATCCAAGCATAGCATTAAAAATGAAAATTAGCATTTTTTTTTTTTTTTTTTTTTTTTTTTACAGCAGTTCTTTATTGTCTTCACTGTGAGGTGCTTCTCATGCAAATGTTTTGGGGCAAATTCCAAATGGCTTTTCATATGGTTAGAAATAGAAATGCAGGCCGATTAAAGTGATTACACATTTAAAATTCTATATTACAGCGGGCAAAGGAAGAAAGCTCATCTCATACATTTCAAAGGAATATCATGTTGATTCATGCATGTAGAACCACTAATGGGATTTCAAAGTGGCTTTAGACAGTGTTAAAGGGACTTTATAATAATCTTATGTAGTTTAGGCAATGACCTTTAAACGCATTTAATAATCCAGAGGACATTAATGGTATATTTGATAAATGGTCACCCCGCCCTTTCATCCTGTTTTTGAATGAAACTGTGAAGAGGTGTCGGTCGATTTCATCACCGGCTTCAAACATAAAACTGTGTTAGCAATTGAGTCAGCAAAGTGGCATTTCACTATTATTTCAGTGCCAATTAGTTGTCTTAAGAAACGTACTGCATTAAGTTGGGTTTTTGGCCTATTCAGTCACTACCACTAGTGCTATGGAAGATCATTCCAATGAAAAGTAAAAAAAAAAAAAAACTAAGATCATGACTTGTATTGAGTTCTGGTTTAGTTGGAGTCTAGGAACTATGTACTTATGCAGTGTTATTCTTGGTTACCAGTCCCTTTAACTGGTCAATGATCTGATGGAAATAACAAAAGAGGATCACAATTCACATAAAAAACAAAATAATACTCAACGAAAATATTACGTAATGGGAAGGGAAGTAAATTATGAACATTTTAGGTTAATTAGTGGCAAAAGGCTAAGCAAAGACTGATCAGACCTGGTTGGACAAAAATATAACGAAACGGCATGACAAGGAGCATATGAACGCAAATTAAAATCAACGAAAAAAAAAACAACAAAAAAAAAAACACTGAGGGTCTTGTGAGGGTTACCTTTCTCATGTAGCCAATCTTCGACCGGCCGGGTATATTTGAACGGGATTTTCTTATTAGCCATTTGATAACGCTCAATGTCGCTGTTGCCTTTAAAGTTTAAAAGTTTGAAAGACATCTTAGCACATTGCACATTTATACACTGTTTAAGAAGGTTTAGCCGTGTTTAAAATTATTTAGGTCTTGTTTAGGTTTCATTTGTAAGGTTAAATTCAGTTGTAAGATTATAAAGCACTTTTATCAAATAACCAACTCATAAACAGTTTAACACATATAATTATTGGGAACAAGAATCACGCATCACATTCAGACTTTGTGACAACATATAGACAACTGTTAAAGCGAGACACATACAAACAATTAATTTCAAACAGTATTCCCACTGAGCCTCTGTAACAGGTGATCTCCTGCTCAGCAATCCTTAAAATGAGGTGTAACTCTTTTCCCACTGGACATCACATGCTCTTACACTTCAAGGGGCCAAGGAACACTTTACAAACTATTTGTAAGGGAAAGAGAGAGAGGGAGTGAATGAGAAAGAGAGAGCGACAGAAATGAAAAGAGATAATGTGTAGAAGCTCTAAACCTGCTGGGAAATAAGGCTTGTGATGACACAGATTTGAGGAAAGCACTGCATACAGATGAGATCATTACAGCATGGTGTGAGGCCTGCTGCTGCGGGGTCCCTGGAAGCCCTCAGAGGCACTGTGCTGCTTGAATATTCTGCAATTATTTGGACTTTGTTATATTTCTTTCTCTGACTTGAGTGAAGTGTTAGTGCTGTAAGAGGGAATCTAACATCTGCCATCTTGGATGTGCTTATGTCATGCCCAGCTGCTCTAAACTCATGCTGCAACCAGTTCATGAAATGTTGGAGAAATGTCAACCAGTTAATTGAAATAATAAATAAATGTTGGAGCTTTAATATTTCAAGCACTTGTTGAATAAAATTTGGTCATAACGAATGAAATGGTATGTTTTTCTTAGTAGAACAAGTTGACATAGTTGCAAAGTTACTTATAGTCTTTAGAATGTCTGCCAGGGTGCATCAAAATAAAGTGTTAGACGATATTAAGCAGACAGTCTACTAATACTCTAATGAGTTAGTTGACATGTAGTTGCAAAGTTACTTATAGTTAGTAGAATGTCTAAAGTGGACCACAGAAATTAAGTGTTACCAACCCACAATATAACAGGAAATATCATTACAGGAATAGTTCACCCCTGTCATCATGTGGTTCAAACCCATTTGATTTTCTTTCTTCAGTGAACAGGTATATTCCAAAGAATGTTCATGCTATTCTTTTCCATGCTCTAAACTATAGTACAATAAAAGTCAAAAAAAGTCATTTGGAGCATTTTTGTAATATTTTTATAGTGCTTTTTTGTCAGTTTTTTTATTCACTTTGGTACTATTTTCACAAGTAAGGTGTACATTTTCAAAACTCTTAGTACTAATATCACAACAGATCATCAAAAGTGCACTTTTTTCAAACATTTCAGCATATTTTCAATTGTCTTAGTACAATATACAAAATCACAAAGTATCCTTTTCACAACACAAAATAAGTGTTTCATCTATATAAATGTTTCATTCACAGTAACTGCCTTTCATAATGCTATTACTATCAAATTTTTCATTTGAATCTCTTTTCATTCAGTTTAATACATTTGTCTATTATTTAATCCAACTGAGCTTAATGGTTAATCAATGGATCATTTGGTACACCTATAGATTACTATAGATTTTGATTCAATAGGCATAGTTTCTATAGAAATTATTTGCAATTTCCGATATGGATAATCAAATGTAATGAATTATAAGCAATTTGTCTTAGATGATGACCACAATTTTCAAAGTGTGTGTGTGTGTGGTCCTGGTAAACACTGCATTGTGAACCAAATGTCCCAACAAGGATGGTAATACCAGTAATTTTAGAGCTTGTTTAGACTTGTTTTTTTTTGTTTTTTTTTACATTACAAAATGTAAAAATGCAGAAAGTTTTCTGTGATTGGTAGGTTTAGGGGTAGGGTTAGTGTAGGGGATAGAGTTTGTAAAGTATAAAAATAATTACGCCCATGGAGAGACCCGTAAACCACATATACCAACATACAGTATCTGACAGCAGTGACTTTCAACATTTTTCAATTTCAAGTCAATTTCAACATTTTTCTCTCTTCCTTTCTTTTTTTTAAATTTAAAATTTCTTTATAAAATTTTCCTCCAAATTTTGAGGAAAAAAAAAAAAAAAAATTATATATATATATATATATATATATATATATATATATATATATATATATATTACAGAAGCATAATTAAATGTTCCTCTTCATCAACTGTGCACAAAATTTTTCCAATTATTTGTAATTTTATAAAAACAAATTCTGCTGTAATTCTTGCAGTTATTAGTGCTTTAAAAGTGCTTTTCTCTATGGGAGTTTTATATAGGGACCTTCCCAAAATCCACCCCAAAAAGATCTGTCCATTTTGATTCCTTTACTTTCTTTAGGGAGGAGTAGTGAAAAACTTTCACACGTTACATAAATTGCTTTCTTGGATGCTTCTTCAAACGTTAGTTTGAACATTAGTTGTGGAGTTCTAAAATTAAGAATTGAGTTCTCCTCTGGTTGATCTTCAATGGCTGCAGACATTTTTAACCCTGGAAATTTATAATTCTCATCATCTTTCTGTAGAGTCATCTCAATTTCTTGAAGCTGTCTAAATGCAGAAGATGAAAAAAAAAAAAAAAAAAATCTATTTAGTATTGTCTTCATGAACCTGACAGACTTGATACCTGTCAGACAACACATATCCTCAGGACTTTTCCATTTGTTGCCATTTCTCAAATCAGATACTTTAGTACATTGTGCTTTTGCCATTACAGATCTTAAACTCTTCAGACTTAGTTCTTTGACTTCTATCAGAGGACTACTAAAAACAGGTTCATGTTGTATCCAGTTTCTGGGATCTGAAACATCTCTCTCCACTTTAAAAATAGATTTCCATGCTTTTAAGACTGACTGATAAAAATATGAGGTACCACTCAAATCCAAATCTGTCAGCCTTATTAAAAACAACTGTTTATCATATTTAAAAATGTCCACTTTTTGCAGTAAAACACAAGCCGTATCAGTCCACATGGATCCCCGTGAATACAACAATCTTTGCACCACTTGAATTCTGAAGGTCATAATCCGACTTTGTATATCCATTAGTCCATGTCCACCTTCATTGACTGGCAAAAAAAAAGCACAGCAGCCTTTGTCCAGTGGTATCCAGACCAAAAAAAAAAAATCAATTTAACTCTTTTGAATTTCACAAACAAAATCATTTGGTGGATTTATTACAATCATTTTATGCCAGATCATAGAGGCAACTAAGTTGTTGACAACCAGGGCCCTTCCCCTATATGATAGTTTAGGTAACTCCCACTTCCATCTGGACAATTTTCCACACACTTTTTCCATTATATCATTCCAGTTCTTTGCTTTATATCTTTCCTTCCCTAGATAAACCCCTAGAAACTTCAGCCCTTCATTTCCCCATTTAACTCCACCTGGGAGTACTGGAGGAGGCTTCTCTTGCCAATTCCCCATAATGAATCCTTCACTTTTATTCCAGTTGACCCTTGCAGATGAGGCCTTTTCATAAATATTTAGGCTTTCTTTTAATACTTCAACATCATTTTTGTTTTTTCTAAAAACAGAGGTATCATCTGCATAAGCAGATATTTTAATAGGCCTATTTTCAAAACCTTTAACCATAAAACCTTCTAATTTTTTTTTTTCTCAATTGGCAAAGTAGGGGTTCAATTGCTAAAGAATAAAGTCGTCCTGATAAAGGACATCCCTGTCTAATACCCCTATTTATTAAAACTGGTTGACTAAGCCCACCTCCTACCTTTAACATGATGCCCCAGTATATAAAAGTTCCATCATATCTTCCTTGATTACAGACCAAAAATGTTTATAAAATTCTGCAGGAAGTCCATCAATACCAGGGGCTTTACCAACAGAAAGTTGCTGAACTGCTTTTGACAGTTCTTTTATCATTATCTCAGAGTCCAACTCCTTTTGTTGTTCAGTGTCCAGTTTAGGTATATCTTTGAGGAAAAAGTCCATACTTGAGACATCACACTTTTGTGCTCCAAACAAGTCCTTATAAAATTCCATTGCAAGCATCCTCATTTCTTTTGGATTAGATGTCAAAGTGCCATTATGACATTTCAGATGTAACATCTGTTTTCCTTCCATTTCTTTTCTTTCTAAATTTAAAAAAAAAAGAAAGAACTAGGGGCATCCATATCTTTCAATAAAGAAAAACGAGCTCTAATTAAAGCTCCTTTTGCATTTTCATGGAGAAGAGTTCCCAAAGCTTTCTTTCTTTTCTCCAACATGCTTACATCTGTTAAATTATTATTAACTGCATTTATTTCAAATTGTTCAATATCTCTTTCAAGTTCTCTGATTGTCTTTTAATCAAACTGTTAGTGTGGGCAGTATAATTTTGACAAAACATTCTTATTTGGGTTTTTCCCACTTCTCACCATTGTAAAATATTATCATAATAATTTTTTCTTTTCTTTCCAATTACTCCACAATAATACACATTTCTCACAGAATGTTACATCATGCAATAATTTAACATTAAAATGCCAATAGAAACTGAAACTTTTTGATTTTTTTTAAACTGATTTCAAATGAACACAAATGATGATCCGTAAAACCATTTGGAGAAATAATTGGTTTTTGCACTCTATTATTCTTACTTCTACTGATATAAAACCTATCTAGCCTTGCTGAACTAATACGATCACTAGAAGCTTTTACCCATGTGTACTGTCTTGCCAGTGGATGATGTTCTCTCCAGACATCAAATAAATCATAATCTCTAATAATATTACTTAAAACAGTTGCTGAAGGGAGACAAGGCTCCTCTCCATTTCTATCCAAAGTAAAATCTAAAGTGCAATTCCAAGTATTGACTAAAATCAAAACTACATTCTTATCAAAAGCTTTTAAACTATCATTTACTTTCTTAAAATCTTATTCTCTCTGCTCCATTATTTGGGGCATATATATAGTAATGAATACAAACAATGAGCCCATTATTTCAACCTGGACATCTCACAAGTAGAAATAACAGTCATATTTATATTTTTACCAAAAAAAAAAAAAAAAAAAAAAAAATAGCAATACCCCCACTTAAATTAGAGCCATGACTAAAGAAAATGTTTCCCTCCCACCACATTCTCCAGTCTATCTCATCTATCATGTCACTATGGGTTTCTTGTAAGAAAGCAATATTAATATTTTTGGTCTGTATATATTTAGATAGAACTGCCCTTTTGTTTTTTTCCCTCCCTCCATTTATGTTAATGGATCCTATTTTTAAGGTCCTTCTTTGTTTTTTATTTTATCAATGATGAATAGAATTAGCAGATACAAGCTAATTTTCCTTATGCAAGATTATTATTTTGTTAAAAATAATATAAATGATATACAACTTGTTTTTTAATATGTAAAAATGCTGAATTTAATTTCCAGTGTTTTGTGTCATACACACAGACGCTAAAGCGCCCTCTAGGGCCTTTTCCTCTGGCATCAATAGAATGACTCGCTTCAAGAGCCTGCCTAAATGACACTGATTAATTTTCATTCGTTAAATTACTATTATTATTATTTTTACATTTATATTTTACCCTAAACATTACATTTATAAACCTTATAGCCTCTTGTTTAGCACTCTAACATTAGCGAGTTCCCGGTTGTGGTCTCAATCCTGTCATTTTGCTTTTTACTCTGTTTTATATGAATAAAGGCCAAAACAACATCTAAATTACTTTGACTTTTTCGTCTGGCTCTGTTAGGTGTTTTATATTATTTTATAATGAGAAATTGTTTGGGATTATGAGTCACTTTATAGGCTATGCTATGCTGTTCAAATTGAAAATATACCAACATGATGACAAAATTATACCCCAATATGTAATTTTCATGAACACAAAATTCCCATACCCTTTGCCTCAGCGGAGGTTTGACATGAAATATTTCTCAATTCTCATTTAAAGCAATGTGTGGCCCAGTGGCGAGGCCAGAAATCTTCAAATGGGTGGACCTTGGTGAAATAGGGTGGACCTCTATTTTTGTCTTATATATATATATAGGGGCATTTGCTTGTTTGGAGAGTTACCGTCATAATGGTGTGGGGGAAGGACACAATACTGAACCAAAGCTCGATTTAATTTCATTGTCATCACTTCATTTTTAAATTGTTTAAAATTTAAACTATGTTTTAACTATGTTACCATAGAATAAATTGTTACTGTAGAATAAATAGGCTAATCACAGTAAAAATGAAACAAACCGGCACACATAGGCTATTATAAGCGCGACTCATGGACGGTCACAGATGCTGCATAGAAACAGCTGCTGTTGCGACTCTGGAAAGCTGAGTTTACCGGCGTGAAATAAAAACCTATTATGTATTTTTAATAATACATTTTTCAAATTATATATAGGCCTTCACAACAGATATGACTATTTCCAGACCAAAGTAGTGTCTGGAAATAAAACGAAATATTCTGGCACCTTTTATTGGGTGGGCCAGCCATCAATCTGGGTGGGCCAGTGCCACCCTGGCCCTTCTGTAGCCTCGCCACTGGTGTGGCCGCGTCGCTGGGACATTAACGCTTTACGTGGCTTAATCCTACACAGTAAAACCTCCAGTGTTAAATGAACACTGTTAGTGTTAAATTAACATTGCCAGTGTTTATATAATCCACACCGGATTATATAAACACCGGGTAACACTGGATGTTTTGCTGTGTACTAAAACCACAACCAGGGAGAAACAGCATCTAAGGCTAAGACAACGGCAACATAAACAAAGTGGAAGGACAATATTGTTAATAATGTTAAGTGTTTATAATGCTTTTCTATAAGTGGAAAACGCTGAACGTTGAAAGCGCGTTGCCTTCATATTCAGCCTGACCTGCTTGTCTGCATATCTTTAGTCATTTAATATCAGTGTCTTAATGCATTAAGCATTTTCTTCATTACTGTGTTTTATTTTCTAGGAAAATGCTTAACTTGTTATTAATTGTGTTCATAGTGGGCTGCTTATAAGGTGTAGTGAATTTGCTCCTCCAATATCACTAGTACATTAAGCCACATTAAGCGCTTATTTTTCATGTTAAGCGCTTAGAATGTCCCACTTCGCTGGACGTGTTTGCCGCCAGTATAGCATTCTCTTGGATATGCGGCAGTATCGGACCCCTCGTGAGTGAGAATGGGGTGAAAATCAAGTCAAGTAGCCTATTATCATGTTTCAGAGGCATGGCTCTCGAAAGTGTGGGAGAAACAACAATTTTACAAAAGAAAACTTGTAAATTGACATTTCTTCGACTTTAATCTGTCCTTTTTTAATTTTGGTATATAAAGATGCAAAACGTAATAAACAAAAATCTGAAAAGAAGTCAATATTTATTTTATGCACATGAAATTTGTGTATTCGGTTTTAATTTAAATTTTGGTATTCACCATAGCATTTAAAAATACAACAACCGTTCGTTTTTCTTGACGTGGTTAAAAAACGAAAAAGGAATGGACGCAAAAGTACACAGACCTTTTAAGCTCTCCATGTAAAGAGGGAAAAGAAAAAAAAATAGGAGGACAGAAAAGAAAAACAATTTAAGATGGAAAAGAAGATTCACCCTTTGTGTCATTAAACAGGCTTAGTTAGTCTAGTCAGACATTTTCCTCTCCTTAATTTTGTTACAATTTTCTTCAGTCTAAACCTTTTCCTTCTGCTAAGTTCTTCAAAACCTACTGATTTCTATATTTTCATTACTGAAATTAAGAACTTACTAACATCTGGAAAAAAAACTTCAAACTTTCTGCCAAAAGTTTCATCCAGAAAATCATTGATTTCTTTTACAGTGTACAACTGTTCATCCCCACACTGAAAAAGGGCTATCCGACATTTCGGACGTTATCATCATCATCATCATCATCATCATCACCTTCCTCCATTCCATGACCACTTCCCTCTTCCTCTATCAGTGAAACAAAAGAATGATCTTCACTTTTATCACCTACACTATCTGTTTCAAGAGTACACATGGCTTTTAGTCTTTCAACTTCAACACTTCTCCCACAATTTTCCTCAACTACTTCACTCACTGTAGGCCTACTTTCTTCACTCCCTTGTACAGCCTCACCATTTGCATCTTCGCTTTTTTCCGAATCAAGTTGATCTTTCCCTGCTTCAGTTCTCTGTACTTCATCTGTTGGTAAAACAACTTCAGTTACATTTGTGTTTTCATGTCTTTCAATCTGCTTTTTGTGTGGACAAGCATTTTTCTTATGTCCAATATCGCCACACTCAAAACATTTTAGACTACCTGTATTCGCATAAATCATATAGGATTTCCCTTCGTGCTGAATGCGAAAAGAGATATCCAAAGATGGCGAATCCAAAAACAAGCTTGATTTTTACAACCTAGTGGAATCATTTTTATTCCGCTAGCAAGTTTTCCAAACCGGAGTAATGGACTCTATGCACGGAGCGTTCCTTAGAACTTCCGCTTTAATATAAGCCGGCATGAACACTTCCGGTGAGATGTCATTTGCTTGTGTGTTGAGCATCAGTAGTGTAATATTTAGTTTATAATCAGAATATAGTCACTTAAATAGTCAGGCATAGCATTAATTTAGTTATTCAAACGTAAGACGGCATAAAAAATAAATAAATAAAGACGTACCTCATTGTTCCTCCTCGGCTAAATTTAATTCGACCATCAGTTTTCACACTTTAATGTGAAAAAAAGCTTCAAAAATTAAATATTTATTGTGCATTTTAGTTAGATTAATTGAATAAAATGTGTGTTTTTACAAGTGTGCTGAAATCATTGATCTTGTGCTGCACTGACTGACAGCTAGGGAAAGTGTGGTGCTCGCAAGAAAAGTTATTGTTTTTCTGAAGATTTTTTGAGTATTTCATACTTCACATTGACAAAATGTATTTTTAAACCTAGTTATTTTAAAATGTTTAATATTTTGTCAAAAACGAAGTGAATAATGATTAGAGGAAATGGCTGATATATGCGCAAATAAATGCTGCCACCTGCTGGTTAAAGTGGTAATTATTTTATTTTTTATTTTTAAATAAGTGTTTTCTATCAAATGTTGAATTTCCTACATTTTTAAACATTCGGTTTTACAATGGCGACAATCTCAGACGGATGAACAAATAATGTTTGTGGTCATCACATTAAAAATAACATTTGAAGTTGTGCGTGTCTAATTACAGACACAGTGTTTTTAAACGGTCCTAATAGCTTCGTCTTTATTGCAATCAATAAAAATAATTTATTGGCAAATTAGGTAAATGTGATAACAGCATTAAAATATGAATACAACATTAAAAAGTCAACCATTGATGGTTTTGTGTCGATGTACAGCGAGTACAGAATGAACAGCTAACAGTTCACCGGAAATGCCCGAGCAGCCTTAACGACAACCAGGAAGTAAAAAGGTAAACACTCCAGGTCTTAATGCATCGTGTTTCCTTCTGGAGCATCAGTGAATGTTTGAACCTTTTTTTAATAGTTGTGTTTGAGTCCCTCAATTGTCCTCAGTGTGAAAAGATGGATCTCAAAATCATACAGTCACTGCTGAAAAGGGTTCAAAATATGCAAAAGATGCTGGAAAACTGAAGAATTTGCAGGGACCTGGAGGATTTTTCTGAAGAACAGTGCTCAGTTTAACTGCTCAGAACAAACAAGGGACTCATGAACAACCATCACAAAACAAAAGACACTCGTAGATCATCCAGGTAACCACACACAGTATTAAGAACCAATGGTTCCTAAACTTTTGAAAGGGATTATTTCAATAAATTCAGCCTTTTTTTTTCTTGTGGATATATGCGCAAATCAATGGTTCCCAAACTTTTGAAAGGGATTATTTCAATAAATTCAGCTTTTTCTTTATTAGGTAAATGAGATAACAGCATTAAAATATGAATACAACATTAAAAAGTCAACCATTGATGGTTTTGTGTCGATGTACAGCGAGTACAGAATGAACAGCTAACAGTTCACCGGAAATGCCCGAGCAGCCTTAACGACAACCAGGAAGTAACCGTGCATATTTTGAAGCTTTTTTTCACATAAATGTGTGAAAACTGATGGTCGAATTAAATTTAGCCGAGGAGGAACAATGAGGTACGTCTTTATTTATTTATTTTTTATGCCATCTTACGTTTGAATAACTAAATTAATGCTATGCCTGACTATTTAAGTGACTATATTCTTATTATAAACTAAGTATTACACTACTGATGCTCAACACACAAGCAAATGACATCTCACCGGAAGTGTTCGTGCCGGCTTATATTAAAGAGGAAGTTCTAAAGAACGCTCCGTGCATAGAGTCCATTCCCGTTCAATTTCACAGTTAGGTATGAACAGTGGCACATTAGAAATAGTAACTTTGGTTGAAAGCGAAACCAGCGGTGAAATAACACAGAAAACACCACTTACCCACACTCCGCTCTCAATCAACTGACCAACCAAACTTTGCTCTTTCAAGAAGATCACAACGGCCTTGTTCATTTGTATGGCAGAAACTATGTTTTCAAATCCAATTTGTTCACCCACCGCAACAAGTACATCTTCCACAGATGCAACAGGCACTCACCTGACTCCATGACGGAGCGAAAGAGAGGAGTCCCACTCACTCGGGTGAGCCTCCATTCTCGCACCCCGCCACGAGGCCAGACGAAAAAAAGGGTACAAAATGTACACTGTTACAGCAATTCTCTGAAGATGTTGTAATGGGAGAAAAAGAAAGAAAGAAAGAAAGAAAGAACACTACAGCCTAAGAGAAAAAATGCAAAAAGGATTTCAAAAGAGCAAAGTTACTCAACACATCTCACTTAGCTAAAGCTACTGAGTGCTGAGTCACAGCGTACATTCTTAGAACTTCAGAAAGAGAAAAAAGGTGCATAGAATAGGAGTGCTATTCAGAAACACAAAGGTTCTACAGTGACAGGGATGTGAAATGGACGTGGCCAGTGGCGATTCAAGGCCCTGCTTTTCTTGTGCTTTCCTTTTTAAATAGGCAAAAAATGGGCTTCAAAGTGAGCTGGTTACTGCTAGCTGAGCAGGGGGGATGTGGGCGAGGTAAAGGGGTGAGGGTGGGGGGTAATAAGTAGCTTCCAGGGCTGCCGATGCCTTTGATCCAGACGGGCAGCGCATGCAAGCCTGG